>JAGFNQ010002868.1:0-218859 GCA_024364735.1 Boesenbergia rotunda
AATATTCCAGAGAGATACGGATTTCTCGTAAGTGAATCGAATGACGTGTTGCTCATTGGTGATGACGAACCTATCAGTTATGAAGATGTTCTGAAAAGTTCAGAAAGGGACAAATGGCTTGAGGCCATGAAGTCGGAAATGGATTCTATGTACCAAAACCAAGTATGGGACTTGGTTAACCCACCTGAAGGGATTAAACCCATAGGGTGCAAGTGGGTTTTCAAGAAGAAAACCGACATGGAAGGTAATGTTGTTACCTTTAAGGCTAGATTAGTGGCAAAAGGATATCATCAGAAACAAGGAATTGATTATGACGAAACCTATTCGCCAGTAGCTATGCTTAAATCCATTCGGATGCTCCTAGCCATAGCAGCTCATTATGATTATGAGATATGGCAAATGGATGTGAAAACAGCTTTCCTTAATGGAAACCTGCTTGAGGATGTATACATGATACAACCTGAAGGTTTCACATCGGTTGATAAAACCAAAGTATGCAAGCTTCGACGATCCATATATGGACTGAAGCAAGCATCTAGGAGCTGGAACATCCGTTTTGATGAGACAATCAAAGAGTTTGATTTCTCACAAAATCCTGACGAAACTTGTGTGTACAAGAAGGTTAGTGGGAGTGCAGTCGTATTCCTAGTATTATATGTCGATGACATCTTACTTATAGGAAACGATATATCAGTTTTACAGACAGTTAAAATTTGCTTGTCCAAAACTTTCTCCATGAAAGACCTGGGAGAAGCAACCTATATCCTTGGGATTAGAATCTATAGAGATAGACCAAAACGGTTGCTTGGTCTTTCGCAGTCTACGAATATAGACTGAGTGCTAAAAAGGTTTAGCATGTCGGAATACAAGAAAGGTTACCTTCCCATCAGGCATGGGATCAACCTTTCAAAGTCTATGTGTCCGCGCACAGAAGACGAGAGGATTTGCATGAATAAGATTCCCTATGCATCCGCAATAGGATCTATCATGTATGCTATGTTATGTACAAGGCCCGATGTATCATATGCTTTGAGTGTCACAAGCAGATACCAGTCGGATCCAGGAATGGATCATTGGGCGGCTGTCAAGACAATCCTTAAGTACTTAAGAAGAACTAAGGATGTGTTCCTAATATATGGAGAAGGAGATATGGTAATACGTGGGTATACAGATGCCAGTTTCCAGACAGATAAGGATGACTCCAAATCACAGTCTGGATACGTATTTACTTTGAATGGAGGCGCAGTAAGTTGGAAAAGTTCCAAACAAGACACCGTAGCGGATTCTACCACGGAAGCGGAATATATCGCAGCTTCGGAAGTAGCAAAGGAAGCAGTTTGGATCAAGAAGTCTGTCTCAGAACTTGGTGTGGATCCAACCATTGATGAAGCAGTGTCGGTTTACTGCGACAACAATGGAGCTATTGCACAAGCGAAGGAACCAAGGTCTCATCAACGATCCAAGCACGTGCTTCGACACTATCATCTGATCAGAGAGATTATAAGTAGGAATGACATACAAATTGAGAAAATCCCCACTGAAAGGAATTTAGCGGATCCTTTAACTAAGGCCTTGCCTCAAAATAAGTTTGAGGGTCATGTCAGAGCCTGTGGTATTGGATACCGTAGCGATTGGCATTAGGCCAAGTGGGAGTTTGTTAGTGATATGAGAGAAGTCTCCTAAGGCAATCGCCTTATGATTGTAAACATTTATTTCAATAAATGATAATTCACTATTTGAGTATACATGTTTGTGTATTTGATTGGGATCTTAAACTCATCTACTGAATGTCCGCCATACAATTCACAGCATAAGAGAATTTGTGATGGGATCACAACTAGTGATTATCTCTAAATGTGCAAATGTGAAGTGTTGGAAATATCCCTAGTCGATGAATTGATAAATACGGACATTATCAATTCTGTTGAGACTAGCATGGGTTATTCTCTAATCAGCTGATTCTCACTGGCTGGTGATATTGGGATGTCCAGAGATAAACATGGATGCTAGTTAAGGGAACTAGTTCATTGGAGTGACTAGCTGTAAGACTTCATATGGGAATCTACATATAGATATGTCAATGAAGATCTTACTGTGGCTTAAGTGCGATGTTCCTTTGACTTGCGGTGTTCAAGTCATCTTGGTCATGGAGACTTATACTTTGACATCTCAAGCAAGCATCTCCAAGGAGGTGTGGACCCAGGATGATCGGGTATATGCCGAAGTGCCCGAAGATGTTTGAACAGCCAACAAAGGATTCACCACTCTTTGCGAGGAGATGTATACCCAGGCCTATCGTCGGATTGTTACTCAAAGCCTCTGGCCAGAGCATATCATGTTGAGAGTGCGAGTCTCTTAAATACATGAGAGTAATTAGAAATCCAAAGGACGAGGAAGACACTACTTGGGCTAGGTGTGACGTAGTCAGCCTAGTGGGGACTGACACCATAGACCGTGTCCTGAACCAAGTGGGTATAAGGTGGTGAAGGGAATGAGGCACGATTCATTAGAGCTGCTGAAGGGTTTCAGAATAATTTCTTCTGAGGTCAAACCGTTGATCTTTCGATTAATTGGGGATCATGATGTACTACTAGGTGCCACTCATGATCATTCTATAATTGGTTGATTATAGACGACCAACATAAATCGAAAGCCTATTTAGTCACACGCACTACGAGTAATCCGAGGGATTTAAAACGAGTTGAAAATTAGATTTTCCGATCAAGAGAAATAAGTCGAATCTGAGTTAATCAGAGGCGCAATGGAAGCTAAAAAGGGCTAAGTCTTTTGAAGGCTTTTTGGGCGAATTAAATGAGTTTAATTCGCGGCGGTTCGGGTTGGTTTGGCCGGCCAAAGAGGGTGTCAAAACCCCCTTTGGTGGCCGACCACAATAAGAGGAGAAAACCAATTAATTTTGGTTTAATTAATAAAATAAATCTAGTGCGATTTATTTTATAAATTATGGATAAATAAATTTGTATAGAGAAATTTATATAAATAAAATTTATAGAAATTTATTCTTTTATGGAAGATTAAAATAATCCATGAATTGGTTTATTTTAATTTTATAAAATCAATTTTGAATTGATTTTTCCATAATAAGAAAGTTTATAAATTTCTTATAAAAATTTATTCCATAATTTAAAGAGAAGAAGAATTAGTTTTATTATAAATTGGTTTATAATAAAGACTCGGTTTAAACGGAATAATTAATAAGAAAATTTATAAGATAAATTTCTTATAACTAATTCCATTAAATCCGTTAATTCGGTTTAGAGGGAGACTTAGCAAAGGAGTTGCTACTATATAAAGGAACCAAAGGCTAGCCCTTATTCCGAATAAAATAATTGTAATAGAGCTCTCCCTCTCTCTTTTCTCTTCTCTCCTCCTTCCCCCTCCCTTCCATTAGGGCCGGCGCCCACCCTAGCTTCATTAGGGCCGGCGCCCAAACTACACCAAGGCAAGGTGTTGTCGTGAGCTTCAAGGAGAAGAAGAAACCAACCAAGAAGAAGAAGAAGAAGCGGATCACATCTCCCTCTCTCTCGGAATTCGATTCCGTTACTTCGTTGGTTAGTTTCCTAATTCCTCTCTTGATCTTCTAAGTTGTGCCTTCCGAGAATCTAGTAGTTCTTGTCGGCACAAAACTCGTGACTTGGCGAAGTCATCCCGAAGAGAACTCGGCGTGGACGCGAATAGAGGCGTAGCTTCCAAGGGACGCTACGGTTGGATCTTGTCCCTTTTCTTCGAGTTACGCGAGGTATAAAAGTAAATTAGTTTACTTTTCACAAAATTTTATTGTATGATTATGTCAACACATCATAGGGTTGCATGCTAGATATGAAGTTAAAATAATTTAGGAAATTATTTTATGCAAACTCTTCCGCTGCACGTAAAAATTTTAAATTTTACGAACTCGTATCCTTGTCATCATGCACCCGGTCCCAACAATTTCTTTGTTGTCCTTATTGATGCTCTATTCTCAGCAACACTTACTTCTCTAGCCATAAAAACATGTATCCAATTACTCCCTCAGTTATCTTCTAATCTTAGTCATTTTTCGACTCATTACTTTATCATCTTTTATCTCTTCTCTCTTTTTTTCCCACCTCCTCGAAATCTCGAATAGATGAGGATATCGTTGATGAAGACGATCACAAACTTGTCAAGGAATGCCAAGAATACCCGATTCATCAGGTCCATAAACATGGCGGGAGCATTAGTTACTTCGAAGGGCATGACAACGAATTCAAAGTGTCCGTATCTAGTTCGGAAAGTCGTCTTCGGGATATCGTCTGGTTTCACTTTAACTTCATGGTAACCTGATCTATGATCGATCTTCGAAAAGATGGTAGCTCCCTTTAGTTGGTCTTAATCATCACATTATTTAGAGCTCGATAATCTATGCACAGGCGCATAGTTCCATCTTTCTTTTTCACGAACAGTACCGGAGCTCCCCATGGAGAGTGACTCAGGCGAATAAAACCCTTGTCAAGTAACTCCTGCAGCTATCCTTGAAGCTCCTTCAACTCAGCTGACTCCATACGATAAGGTGCCTTGGAGATCGGTTTAGTACCAGGAATCAGTTCGATCTCAAATTCGATTTCTCTGTCCGGGGTCAATCCTGGTAGATTGTCTGGGAATACCTCCGGATATTTGCATACCACTCTGACATCACTTAGTTTCTGATCCTTTGTTTGGGTGGTGCTGACCACATATGCCAGAAAACCAGTGTATCCTTTCGCTAGCATCTTCTGCGCCTTTAGAGCCGATAAGAATTTCCCCGGTTCTCTTCCTTGGCTCTCCGATGAATTCAAACATAGGTTCTGCCTCGGGCTGGAATACCACTTTTCGCTTATGGCACTCGATAGAAGCACCGTATTTGCTTAGAAAATCCATACCCAGTATTGCATCATAATCTTGCATGTCGAGTACTATCAGGTCGCAATAGAGATCTCTTTTTGCGATTCTGATTGGTGCTGCATGTAACACGTGGGTGGATGCCATTGTTTCTCCCGAAGGCAGGGTTGTTAGAAATTTACAGTCTAGAACTTGTAGAGGTATGTCTATCTTCTTAGAGTAAGGCATGGAAATAAACGAATGCATTGCTCCAGTGTCAAATAACACAGTAGCATGCTGACTGTAAATAAAGATCTGACTTGTAACAACCGTCGAATCATTCGCTGCGTCCTCCTTGGTAAGTGAGAAAACCCTGGCATTCGTCGGAACTGGCGGGGCTTCCAATCTGCCTTGACTTACTTGAGGACCTTCCAGTGCAGCTTGCATATAATGCAGTTGGGCAGGGGCACCCTGGTGCTGGATCAGCTGCTGAGATGGTGCCTGAGGCTTAATAGGACAGTTGAAGGCCCTGTGTCCTTCCAACCCGCAGGTGTAGCATTTATTTGTACCTCTGCGACATTCTCCAAGATGCCTATTTCCACATTTCGCGCACGAGTTGATCTTGGGCTTCTTGTTCGCTGGACCGCCCTTAGGATCGTTCCATTTCTTCTTGTCGTTGCGGTTCCCTTTCCAGCTGGTGCCCATGTGCTGACCTCTTGAGTTGGCTTGGTTCTTGTTCTCTGTCGGCATCTCCTTCTGCTGATTAATACTGTTCAGATAATGCTCAGTGATCAAGGCGCTACTGAATAGCTCCTCTGCGGTCTACGGTCGGTTAACTCCGCCAGCCACATTCAGAGCTATCTCGGGCCGCAACATTTTCAGCATCAGGCGGACCTTTTCTTTCTCCGTCTTGACCAACTCGGGACATAGGCGAGCTAGCCTGTTGAATCTCTTGACAGCTTCACTGACTGATAGATCGCCTTGACGGAATTCCGTAAACTCATCGTAGTGTTTGTTGGTGACCCGCATGTGGAAGAACTCCTCGTAAAATTATGATTCAAAGTCCGTCCATTTCATCTGGTTCACGGGTCTTTTGGCCTTGACCCTTTCCCACTACATTCTGGAGTCGCCAGAAAGGCAGAATGATGCACACTTGACCTTCTCGTGCTCCGGCCAGTCCAGCAGCTCCATAGTACTCTCTACCGTCTTGAGCCAGGCCTGAGCATCCCACGGTTCGCAAGCACCCGTAAAAGTTTCCGGCTTCAGTCTCTACCACTGGATTAAGTAAGCTTTCGGTCGCATTCCGGTGGCAGGGCCTCGGGGGTGCTAGCGGAGTCGGAGGCTCTACAGGTGTCACCGTCTGGTTCACAGATGGAACGGTAGTATTTACTTGCTGATTCATCAAGGTGCTGATGGTCTGCTGCTGCTCGGTGAGTTGACGCTGGAGTTCTGTCACTAGGTGCGTCAGGTCAGGCTGAGGTACGGTATCATTAATTCTAGTACTTCTTCTAGCCATGCTGTTCTCATATTACAACAACAAGCTAGTATAAGATCATTTATCATTTTCATCATTTTCATGTATATACATGCATTTGTATCATCTTTTTCATTACAAGGTAAGGTCAGGTACTACCCTAAGTTTCCATTCCCAGGTAAAAACATGATTCCATAATTTCGTATTTGTATACTTAGTCATAAACATTCCTTATCGTTCTAGAACCATAGAGGGTATCACATCTACTTGTATGGTTAGTCCAGAAACATTCCTAACATAAGTAAACATAAAGCAACATACTTAAATCATGTAAGGTAAGATCTTACATGGAAGCGGCAGGATGCATGCTTGATGTGTGTGTAGTGAGATGACAAACTGCTCTGATACCAAGCTGTAACGCCCGCCCCTTAGTGAGCGACGCGTTACTTTTTTTTTTTCTTTCATACATTATTGCATATGGAGCGTAAATATAGCAGCGGAAATAATACTAAATCATGAACATATGCAATTGGATAAATTTCTTTCTAACTAAACTACTTTAAGCATGTGAATCATAGCATAACATATCTATCAAGAGAGTATATAGTTCTACATTAAACATGCATATCATAAAGACCTTCAACTCCAACAAGTAGTAAGCGTAAACATAAGAACTAACACATGCAGTTTATAAGTAGCAACATTAAGTCCATAAGTAAGAGTAAGACAACAGTAGGATCGTTCTGCCAAGTCACTTCCACACACACACACATGCCCTCCTGCTGCTTCCCCTTCTTTAGAAACCTTTAGTTTGATCTGCAACATAAGAAGGTAGACTATAAGCATAAAATGCTTAGTAAGCTCCTTGCTTACTCACAAAATCTGTACATCACATATAACTAGAAATCTACATCATTTGACATAAACATATAACATGAATAAATACTTAAAGCATCTAAAGCACATAAGCATAAACACTTAAAACATAAGCATGTGAGTCGTTATTAAGGACATATGGAATGAGTAAGTACTTAAAGCATTTAACATTTGCATAATCTTTAAAACATAATCATGTGCATAAATATTAGACATAGTATATACAATATCATTAAGCATAAACATGTGCATAAACATTAAACATAGCATATGCAATATCATTAAACATAAACATGTGCATAAACATTAAATATAGCATATACAATATCATTAAGCATAAACATGTGCATAATCATTAAACATAACATATGCAATATCATTAAACATAAACATGTGCATAAACATTAAACATAGCATATGCAATATCATTAAACATAAACATGTGCATAAATATTAAGGATGCTCTTTGAAAAATATATATAATATAATACTTGAACATCAACATATAATCATCATTGGGATCCCTGGCTTGTACCCATTCATCATTTGCACGCATTCCTTAGTAGAGGACGAGGTAGTTAATCCCGACCTACTAAGGTACTAGGCAACCTTGGTGCCTAGGGACAACTACGGTAGTCTAGAACCGGGGCGTTCTTAAGGTGCCCATCCCTTGACCTTTTTCAAGATCCGGTACAAGCCAATACATAAAGTAAAATAGTATACATGATTCATTTCCTTTCCATAGCAATTCTCTTTAGCATAGCGTTCATCATTTCTTTTCTTTTCTTAGAAATTGCTCTTTAGACTTCTTTTATTCATAATGTCATACATGTCATGGGCTTACATTCAAAGCATAAATATCATCATAACTTTCAAGCATGAACATATCATGGAGAAAACATAATTTCATGGTATGGAAATTCATAACATGTCAACTTATCATTCATGATTCAAAAAACACATAATGTTCAATTTAAGACTTAGAATAATACACCTAGGGAACTTGTTCCATTTTTCTTTCATCTATCATGGCATAATGAAACATGGATACCTTTAATTCAATCCTAATTCAACATATACTCTACTCGTCAAAACATTTAGATAGGGTTATCATGGCATAAAAACACAACACAACATCACACAACTCATACAACATGCATACATTGAATATCCTAATACCAAAAGACATCATCAAGTGAGGTAGTGACCTTAACCCATCCTAAAACCCAATTTAAGGTATTGATCATAAACTTCTAAGGTTCATATCAACATGAAAATGACAAAGAAACAAGAGTAATTGATTCATACAACATGCATATAATACATATTCTAACACTAGGAAGTATTAGCAAGGAACATGACATCTTTAACTCTTCTTTTTTTTTCTTCCCATCTATCATGGCATAATCCAACATGGATACCTTTAATTCAACCATAATTCAACATATACTCTACTGATCAAATCATTTAGATAGGGTTAACAAGGCATAAAAATACAACACAACATCTTACAACTCATACAACATGCATACATTGCATATCCTATTACCAAGAGACATTATCAATTAAAGTAGTGACCTTAACCCATCCTAAAACCTAATTTAAGAAACTGATCAGAAACTCCTGGTTCATATCAACATGAAAATGACAAAATCAAAAGCAATTGGTTCATACCACATACATATAATACATATTCTAACACTAGGAAGCACTAGTAAGTAACATGACATCTTTACCTCTTTTTTTTCCTTCTTTTTGGCCCACATTTAGGGTATTAACCCCACGTGTTCAGAGGGGAAATATGGCCTAAAAATATATATAAAACCCTCAAACAAACATTAACAAGGAATTAAAACATTAGCTAGTCAAAAGAACCCAAATATCTTCTTGTGGCCAAAAAGTCTATGGCTTCATGAGAGCCTTGGCCTAAACCTTTAAGGGTCTTTGCTTCATCTTTTTTTTTATCATAACTCATAACTTAACATTATGAAAATATTGGAGTCATTAGATAGCATCAAACACAACCTAAGCCCTAAATCTCATGTTGGCCGAAACTTGCCTATAGGGAAACCTTCACGATTTTTGCAACACATCGCCAAAAACATACAAGAACATGAATCAAAAACATATATAACTATTATGTTGTAGGTGAGGGGAGTCTTACCCTTGTTGTCTCGGTTATAAACCTCAAATAGAGAAACAAAAGGAAACCTTCTTGACTTTAGAGTACTCCTTGCCCTTGTAGCCTTGTAGAAGAACTTGGATCTTCAAGAGGGAGACCTCTTGTGAAGTTTTCCAAGAGAAAACCCCTTCGGAATTTCAGCCAAGAAGGAAGAAGAGAGGGGAGAGGAAGGGCCTTGGTGGAAGAGAAGAAGAGAAAAGTAACTTAAGTCTCTTCACTTCTCATCCACCTCTTTATACTAAGTGAAGAGGGCAAGTGAAAGGGCATGGTGCCTCCTGTTGGGACCGGGTGCATGTTGACATGGATACGTGTTCGTAATTTTATAATTTAATTACGTGCAGCGGAAGGTTTAGCATAAATAATTTCTCAAATCATTTTAACCACGTATCTAGCATGCAACCTTATGTTGTGGAGACATGATCATACATTTAAAATTTTGCAGAAAGTAAACTAATTTACTTAATACCTCGCGTAACTCGTAGAAAGGGACGAGATCCAACCGTAGCATCCCTTGGAAGCTCCGCCTCTATTCGCGTCCACGCCGAGTTTTCTTAGGGATGACTTCGCAAAGCCACGAGTTTCGTGCCGACAAGAACTACTAGATTCTCCAAAGGCACGACAAGAAAATCAAGAGAGAGAGATGGAAACTAACCACCAAGCAACGGAATCAAGATTCCGGGAAGGAAGGAGTTGCGACCAGCTTCTTCTTCTTCTTCGACAGCTTCTAAGTAACTGACTGCAAGACTGATATATCATTTCCTATAAGTAATATGTCATCGACATATAATACTAGGAATACGACTGCACTCCCACTAACCTTCTTGTATACACAAGGTTCGTCAGGATTTTGTGAGAAATCAAACTCTTTGATTGTCTCATCAAAACGGATGTTCCAGCTCCTGGATGCTTGCTTCAGTCCATATATGGATCGTCGAAGCTTGCATATTTTGGTTTTATCAACCGTTGTGAAACCTTCAGGTTGTATCATGTATACATCCTCAAGCAGGTTTCCATTAAGGAAAGCTGTTTTACATCCATTTGCCATATGTCATAATCATAATGAGCTGCTATGGCCAGGAGCATCCGAATGGATTTAAGTATAGCTACTGGCGAATAGGTTTCGTCATAATCAATTCCTTGTTTCTGACGATATCCTTTTGCCACTAATCTAGCCTTAAAGGTAACAACATTACCTTCCATGTCGGTTTTCTTCTTGAAAACCCACTTGCACCCTATGGGCTTAATCCCTTCAGGTGGGTTAACCAAGTCCCATACTTGATTTTCGTACATGGAATCCATTTCCGACTTCATTGCTTCAAGCCATTTGTCCCTTTATGAACTTTTCAGAACATCTTCATAACTAATAGGTTCGTCATTGCTAATGAGTAACACGTCGTTCGATTCACTTATGAGAAATTCGTATCTCTCTGGAATATTGTGTGTCCTATCAGACCTACGAAGATGTGGTGTTGTTTTAGGTTCAACTGATAGCTCATCATCATGAGTTCTCGGTTGTGGGTCTAGACTAGGTGTCTCTGTAATGTCTATTGGAGTTTCTTGAACTTCATCAAGTTCAATGCCACTCCCACTGTTTTCTTGTAAAAGAAATTCTTTTTCCAGAAACACAGCATGCCTTGAAACAAACACCTTTTGTTCCAAGGGATGATAGAATTGGTAACCCTTTGTTTCCTTAGGGTATCCAATAAATAGACATTTATCAGACATAGCATCCAATTTGTTTGATACAGTCCGCTTCACATAAGCAGGACAACCCCATATCTTAAGGTGAGTTAAGTGAGGTTTCTTACTATTCCACGTCTCATATGGAGTAGTAGAGACTACCTTGGTCGGGACTCTGTTTAGCAAGTAAACAACTGCCTTAAGTGCATAGTCCCAAAAAGGATTTTGGAAGAGTTGCATGATTCATCATGGATCTAACCATGTCCATCAAGGTTCGGTTACGCCTCTCAGATACACCATTATGCTGTGGTGTATACGGCGGAGTCCATTGAGACAATATCCCATTATCCCTAAGATAATCTTGAAACTCTTGACTCAAGTATTCACCACCCCGATCGGATCGAAGTATCTTAATACTTTTGCCAAGGTGTTTCTCTACTTCATTTCTGAACTCTTTGAATTTCTCAAAAGCTTCAGATATGTGTTTCATCAAGAACACATACCCGAATCGTGAGTGATCATCGATAAAGGTGATGAAGTAGCTATAGCCTCCTTGTGCAAGAGTTGACATTGGTCCACATACATCAGTATGTATTAGACTAAGCAATTCTCCCACTGGATTACCTTTTCCGGAAAAGGGTAATTTGGCCATCTTGCCTTTTAAGCATGATTCGCATGTATCAAATGAATCGGGTTCAAATGATTCCAGAATTCCACATCGGTGTAATTTGGTCATGCGTTTCTTACTTACATGGCCAGAAGACAATGCTACGTATAGGAGTCTATTCGATTATCTATTCGAGCACGTTTGTTGCTAACTTCGATATTGAAAACGTCACCGGATAAATCTAACGTGTAGATACCATTGCACAAAGTTCCGGTCCCATAAAGAACACCATTTAAAGTTATGTAACAACAATTGTTACTAAATGTTAAATGATAACCCTTTTCATTTAAACATGAAATAGATACAATGTTCTTTATTAACGAAGGAACAAAATAACAATTATCCAATTCTAAGACACGTCCAGTAGGGAGCTTTAGCAAATATGTTCCGATGGCAACAGCAGCAATCTTTGCTCCATTTCCAACTCGCAGATTCGTTTCTCCCTTGACGAGTCTTCTTCTATTCCTTAGCCCCTGTATGTCATTACATATATGTGAGCTACACCCAGTATCAAGTACCCAGGTATCTGAGGAAATAGAGTGACATTCAATAACGAAGATACCTGAAGAGGATGGGGCATCGGATGCCTTCTTCTTCAAAGACTCAAGACAAACCTTGTAGTTTCTTCGCCAGTGACCCTCCTTGCCACAATGATGGCAAGGCCTTTTGGTGTCTTTTCAGTCTTTTTGGCCTTTTTCTTCTTTCCTTTATTTTGTTCTTTGGCCTTCCTCTTAGAACCTTTCTTCGAGGAACCAACTAACAGTACTGTCTTCTGATCCTACTTTACAGAAGGCTCTATAGTCTTCAGCAGGTTGAGCAACTCAGGAATGGTAGTCTCCAGCTTGTTCATCCGATAGTTCATCACAAATTGTGAATAACTTTTGGGCAAACAATGCAGAATTAAGTCAATACTTAGTTCATGATCCATTGCAAAACCAAGTGTGCTCAGTCGCTCAATGTACCCCAACATCTTTAATACAAACTATGAGGCAGAAGTGCCTTCCTGCATCCTAGAGGTGAAGAGGAGTCTGGAGACTTCGAACCTTTCGGATCTCGCATGCTCTTCAAATAACTCATGAAGATGGAAGATGATGGTATAAGCATCCATATGCTCATGCTGCTTTTGCAGCTCAGGTACCATAGAGGCTAGCATGATGCAACTCGCAAGTTGAGAATCGGTCACATATTTCTGATAGGCCACTAACTGGTCTGGAGTTGCATCTTCTGGAGGACGGTTGGGAAGTTGATCTTCAAGGACATAAGCAAGCTTCTCTGCCTTGAGGACTATCCTCAGGTTTCGAAGCCAGTCCATGAAGTTTGGCCCAGTCAGTTTATTGATGTCCAAAATGGAACGCAAATTCAGAGAAGACATGATCGAGTGATTATCCTAGAAATACAAATTGAGCTTATGTGAGAAGAATGATAAAGAATGCATCAACATTAATTAAATCCTATTTATTTTTTCAAATTGAATAACCCTTTTTATCAATTCGAGAGATCGTAGGAACACCTCCAAATAGGTTGATATCCAACCATAGATAAGAACAACCATGGCTGTGGCCATCAAGTCATTCTTAGCTATGAAGGTAGGTTATTATACCGATTACATATCATATATATGTAACTATCACTTTATGCTATCAACTGATTGAATGTTTGCATAAATCATTGGGTTGTTAACTCATTAACAAGTATACAACAATATACATAGCACCCAACTGCACCTCTCTTTACATCGACCTTGGCTGTGGCACAACAAATCGATGCTCCAAGCTTAAGGCTGACCCATTAATCAAGAAATAGTTTTAATATGGTTGGAGCTCATTCAACCGTTTAGTCAGGCTTGGATGTGTCCAACAACCAAAACTAAGGATTGACCTCTGACTCCAACTATATTATTCATAAACTAATTCCATGGTTTGAACATGTTGAGGTTCAACCGGGCATGGATGTGTCCATCAACCCAAACGAGAAACAAAACTCCGGTTCTAACCATATTAATGGAAGGTGTTAGCCTTAATATTTTGTAAGGGGTTTTGGGTCTCATCCTTTCTTTTCAAAGCACATTCATGACATATAATTATGTCATGACTAACGATTTCTTTAATAAAGTATGTATGTGACTTAATTTATCAAGTCTCATTAATTGAATTAGGAACCAGATTTCCTAATTCTAATTTTATACTTTATTCAAGGAATTGTTTTGGGAAACAATTTCCTAAATTGTCATAATCAATTTCGGAAATAATATGTTTAAGACTTTGATTTCTCTAAATCAAATCTTATTAAATTAAGAGACAGATTCCCTTAATTCAATCACATATTATTTTCATGAAAATCTTATTTAAGAAAACTCTATAGGAAACCATTTTCCTAATTAATTTTGGAGACAACAATATGTAAGAGCATCATCTCTTAAATCAAATAAGGAAATTATCCTAAATTTCCAAGATTTGATCACATATTTTATTTATGGATTAATTAATTATAACAAATTGTTTTCTAAGGGTGGCTCCCCGAGGCTCAGATACCCAAAGAAAAGAAATTTATCGTAAATCCAATTTGGTCCGCTCCCCGAGGCGTAACCAAATTAAACATCACAATTTTATTCAAAATGGGAAATTAAATTACAACAACTAACTTTAAATTGGACGGCTCCCCGAGGCTCAATCCAAAATAAAGAATTTTGTTAATAATTTAAAACCAATTCGAATTTTAATTGTCAATTAATGATCCATAAATTTGTCTAGACATTCTTGGAAGAAAGTGCCCAAAATTGCGAGATTTCATAATAGGTTTTCAGAATATTTGTAAGTTTCTGGTACAAAGAAAACTTACATATTTCCAAAATTGAAAAATTTTCAAAATAGAAAATTTCCAAAATTGGAAAGTTTCCAAAGATGGGAAGTTTTCACAATTATCATAAAATTTCAGAAACTAGGATATTTCAAAAATTTGTGAAATTTCATGAGGATTTCCAAACTTTGAAATTCTTAAATCTAAAATTTATCATAATTGGAAAGTTTCCATAATTGGAAAATTTTCCAAAATTGAGATCATGACAAAGTTTTCCGCAAAATAATTATATGATTATGTCGAACACTAACCGGCTCTGATACCACTGTTGGGACCGGGTGCATGTTGACATGGATACGGGTTCGTAATTTTAAAATTTAATTACGTGTAGCGGAAGGATTAGCATAAATAATTTCTCAAATCATTTTAACTACATATCTAGCATGCAACCTTATGTTGTGGAGACATGATCATACATTTAAAATTTTGCAGAAAGTAAACTAATTTACTTAATACCTCGCGTAACTCGTAGAAAGGGACGAGATCCAACCGTAGCGTCCCTTGGAAGCTCCGCCTCTATTCGCGTCCACGCCGAGTTTTCTTCGGGATGACTTTGCAAAGCCACGAGTTTCGTGCCGACAAGAACTACTAGATTCTCCAAAGGCACGACAAGAATATCAAGAGAGAGAGATGGAAACTAACCACCAAGCAACGGAATCAAGATTCCGGGAAGGAAGGAGTTGCGACCCGCTTCTTCTTCTTCTTCGGCACCTTCTTGGTGGATGTGGCTCACGGCAACTAGAGGGGGCGCCGGCCCTAGAGGAGGGTGAGGGCGCCGGCCCTAGAGGAGGGAGAGGGCGCCGGCCCTAGAGGAGGTAGAGGGCGCCGGCCCTAGACGAGGTAGAGGGAGAGAAGGAGAGAGAGAGGGCTTGCTTCTTAATCTCTTGATTGGAATTCAAGCCTTGCGTTGGTTCCTTTATATAGTAGCCTCTCCTTCGCCAAGTCTCCCTTCTAACGGAATAAATTTTCATAAGAAATTTATCTTATAAATTTTCCTATGAATTATTCTGTTATGCCAAGTTTTATTATAACTAAATTTATAATAAAAACAAACACATCTCCCCTTTTATTATGGAATAAATTTTCACAAGAAATTTATTATATAAATTTTTCTTATCATGGAAAAATCAATTCATAATTGATTTTATAAAATAAAATAAATCAATCCAAGGTTTATTTTATTTTAAATGAAAATAAATCTCTTTATATAAATTTCTTTATCCATAATTTTATAAAACAAATCGCGTTTGATTTATTTTATAATTTAAACCAAATAATTTGGATTCCCTCCTCATTGTGGCCGGCCAAACCAAAGAGGGTGGGGACCCTCTTTGGCCGGCCAAACCAAGCCGTCTCCTTGCGAATTAAACTCATTTAATTCGTCCAATAAGTCTTCAAAAGACTTAGTCATTTTAAGCTTCCGGTGCGCCTCTGATAAATTCAGATTCGACTTATTTCTCTTGATCGAAAAATCCAATTTTCAACTCGTTTTAAATCCCTCGGATTACTCGTAGTGCGTGTGACTAAATAGGCTTTCGATTTATGTTGGCCGTCTATAATTAACCAATTATAGAACGATCATGAGTGGCACCTAGTAGTACATCATGATTCCCAATTAATCGAAAGATCAACGGTTGACCTCAGAAATAATTCTGAAACCCTTCAGCAGCTATAATGAGTTGTGCCCCATTCCCTTCACCATCTTATACCCACTTGGTTCAGGACACGGTCTATGTGTGTCAGTCCCCACTAGGCTGACTACGTCACACCTAGCCCAAGTAATATCTTTCTCGTCCAACGGATTCTAATTACTCTCATGTTTCCTAGAGATTCATACTTGGAACATGTTATGCTCTGGCCAGAGGCTTCGAGTAACAATCCGACGATAGGCCTTGGGTATACATCTCCTCGCAAGGAGTGGTGAATCCTTTGTAGGCTGTTCAAACATCTTCGGGCACTTCGGCTTATACCCAACCATCCTGGGTCCACACCTCCTTAGAAATGCTTGCTTAAGATGTCAAAGTATAAGTCTCCGTGACCAAGATGACTTGAACACCGTAAGTCAAAGGAACATCGCACTTAAGCTGCAGTAAGAACTTTCATTGACATATCTATATGTAGATTACCAAATGAAGTTTTACAGCTAGTCACTCCAATGAACTAGTTCCCTTAACTAGCATCCATGTTTATCTCCGGACATCCCAATGTCACCAGCCAGTGAGAATCAACTGATTAGAGAATAACCCATGCTAGTCTCAACAGAATTGACAGTGTCCATATTTATCAATTCATCGACTAGGGACAATTTCAATACTTCACAATTGCACATGTAGAGATAATCACTAGTTGTGAATTCATCACAAATTCTCTCATGTTGTGAATTGTATTGCGGACATTCAGTAAATGAGTTTAAGATCTCAATCAAAAACATGAACATGTATACTCAAATAGTGAATATTCTTTTATTAAAGTAAATGATTACAATCATAAGGCGATTGCCTTAGGACACTTCTCTCATAATACTAACACCTCCTCTCATGGTGACTCTTCATTTCTCTTATCCTTACACATATCTACAATTTCCTTTATCCTCCTAATAACACTCCCTTGCTAGGTGAATTGGTTACATATGCATTCTTAAGGCTTACAACATCTCTAAGGTCCAAGGTTTAATCCTTGCCACCTACATCATTACATTTTTTTTATTCTTTTGCAAGCCCATCTAAAGTAAGGCCCATTACATGATGTGATATTTCATTTATCCTCATGGGGCCCATTAGGATAACTAATGAAGTGCTATTTACGACCCATTAGGAATTTCCACCATTTAGAGTCCATATAAGGTCTATTAACACTTACACGAAAATTCCCACAACTCTAACTATCATTCATGAATCATACTCAATATAGCTATTATTCATGCAATCCTACTCAATATTAGGGATAATATTGAAGGGAATTTTGTGGGGTGTTACACTAATGGATCTAAACCCGATCCATTAATTAAGATCCATTCCACTAAAGGATCTTAATTGAACTTCCTCACCAACCCCTATATTTTCATATGGGTTCCACATATTACTAGTCGTCCATCCCCTAGTGTTTACGATCTCGTATGCCCGTTAATTAATTAAATTACTGACAATTTAAATTAATTAACTTCTGGATCCTTGATTAGTACCACTCAACCTTATCAACGTGCCGGATCAAATCCACCTATAGTGTTTAGCACGATGAATCATTTGAGCTCATCAAGGGGGCATCATCATCCTGACTCACCAAGATATGGATTCCATCAATAATCATTGACACATCATATTATTAATATTATCTTCCAACTTACCGAGTCTATCGATCTAACAGAATAGATCTCGCCCATTGATAAATTAAAGAAATAATAATTAATAATATATGCTCGATATAATTTTGAGATTAAGGGATCGTCCTCCATAATATCAACTGAGGTCCTATCCAATTATCTAGTCAGTATAAATTGTATAACCTCGGGTTTTGGTCCTCCTCAATGTACTCATAGCACACTAGTGTAGTTCTATTGTCAAGACCAACCACACCTAACTACACTATAATCATCCCGATGGGTTGTCCAATTCTATCTCGGTTGTGGGCCTCTTATTTATACTAAGCAAGGAATTGATAATATGATCTTCCACGTGACACCACACACCATGTTATCTACAATGCAAAGTAAGTGGACTTCATGTATATACTAATATAAACAAACACCTAGTGTAGTCATGATTCTTTTTTCATAATAACGATATTTTTTTTTATTTTGAAGAGAAAATCCATATTAGATGGGGGACCAAACCTGACCTTCTAGTATGGAATAACAAGGACTCAAAACTGATTTACAAGTATAAAGAAACTGGAAATAAGCTAACTGTCTTTATATAACCTATACAATTATCAGTCAACATTTATTGACTCAACCTAGTTATCATATCCTTTCCTCCTCAGCATATGCAACCTTGTTGCTTGCCACTTCATTCACTTTTCAAACTGATTTTAAAGTCCTTTGATGAACATATTACAACCACTTCCTTCACGCTCCCACATTGATATGCATTATTCTGTTGACCTTCAAAGATCTGCAAAATTGCTTCAGCCCACAACTTTACAAAAATTGCTTCAAAGATTTGCATTATTCTGTTTATTCTGTTGAACATATTCATGCCGAAACTTTGATGACAAAATTGCTTCAGCCCAGAATCTGCATTATTCTATTGACCTTCAAAGATTTGCCTCCTTGCTTTCCCAAAAATGATCCATAGTTTTTCATTAACTCGATGTTCACTTTTGGTAAGTGACCAATCATCAACGGAATTACCGTGTGACTTTACCGTAGCCATTACTACGGACTAGATAGACCTATGGTGGATCTTGTAACGCCCCAAATTTCCCTCTAGAATGATGTAATAATTGAACATGTGGCCAAGAATAAAATTATGAAATTAAAAGGGGGAAATTGTGAATAAAGAAGATATTAAGCACCTTCTTGATATATGGTGAATGTGGGTGATAATTATGCTATTAGAAGAGGATGGGAAATTGTAGATAATTGGGAAAGAGATGAAGAAACATAAAAAAATTGAAGAGACACCATTAAAGAGGTGCTTGCCTCTTTACTCACCATAAAAGGCCATGAAGAGGAGGAAATGCCTAAGCCATTTTCGGCCAAGAAACCCCCCCCCTTTCTCTCCACCAAACTCTTCCCCTTCCTCCTCTTCCTCACCGAAAACCGAAATCCTTGCTACCCCTTGCTGCCATTTTCAAGACTTTCACCTCCTAGAGAAAATCGGACCAAAAGAAGAGAAGAACAAGAGGAGTGCTAGAGTTTAAGAGGTCTTTTCTTCTCCAAAATTTGGAGATCTTTTGGGAACATAAGCACAAGTGGTAAGACTCCCTCACCTACAACATAATAGCTTTTTATGTGTTTTTATGATTTTTATGTTTGCTTGTGATGTTGGGTGAAAGAGAATGGAAGAAAATCTTGAGGGAAGTTTTGGCCATAAAGGGGTACCCCCCTTTTCTATGTCCAAAAAACTTAAAGGAAGAGTTCATAAAATTGTTACTACCTTTTTGTAATGAATATATGATGGATACATGGTGTTTGAATGCCCTCCATGATGTAAAGGACATGGAAGAATTTGGCCAAGTCATGAAATGGATAAATGTTGATGCATGAAGTAGGCTATTGTTCTAATGATTGTTTCCTTGCTATATAAATGTTTTAGGCCAAGAAATTTTGTGGAATCTATGCTAAGAGACCCCTGTAACATTCAGCCAAGGGACCTTAAATTATTCCATAAAATAGATTTTTATAGACCTTCATGAAGTTATAGTTAAATCAAGTGATATGCATGTGATTGGGTGTTTTATTTTATGATGGAAATAATTTATACCTTAGGGTCAGTACCTTATCTAAGTTTTTTGAGCCTAAACTCATGCTCCATTCTATGTATTGATGTTTAGAAAAATGTTACATATACCCATATGCATGATAATCAAAGTAGAACTCTAGATCATACACCTAAACTAGTGTTTGGTGAAGTACAAACTACTTTTGCACTTGTGAATGATTTCTTATGAAAAATATGCTTTTATTCCAATATTATGTGAATGATTATGCTATGAAATCCCTACTGTGAGTTTCGACAAATTACAAGAATAAGGGTTAAGAATATGCTCGAGTACACAGCATGCCCCTGAACTAGTGTTTAATGAAGCCTAGACTACCTTTATGCTTGTATATGACCTTAATGGTAAAATATGTTTTTATTTATATGTTATATGAACTTTTATACCATGTTTTACATACTGTGAATATCGGCAAATTATAAGGGTAAGGGTTAAGAATAAGTGCAAGTACGATTCAAGCACCCAAACTAAGGTTTAGTGAAGATTAGTCTACTCTAGTACATGTTAATGATCTCTCATGTAAATTATGTTTTATTTCCATGATTGGATGACTTTCAAGCCATGTTATCTAGCTGTGAATTTAGGACAAATACTGGGATAAGGGTTAAAAATAAGCTCAAGCACAAAATATGCACCTAAACTAGTGTTCAATGAAGCCTAGACTACCCTTGTGCTTGTATATGATTCCATGTGTAACGTATGTTTTTATTTCCATGATTATATGACTTTTATACTATGTTATCCATACTGTGAATTTTGGCCAATTACTAGAATAAAGGCTAAGAACAAGTTCAAGTACAATTCGTGCACCTAAACTAGTGTTTAGTGAAGTCTAGACTACCAGTGTACTTGTAAATGACCTCTTATGTAATGTATGCCTTTATTCCAATGCTATGTGGGTTTTATGCTATGATATCGTTGCTATGAAGTTTCGGCCAGCATGTATTAAGATGAGAAAAGAAAGATTAAAATAACATATTGCCTTGATTAAGACACGCATGTTATATGAATGATGTATTGATGAAACTAGCATGATGGTTGCTTCACTTACATGTGTTAAAAGAAAGGTCCTTCCATGTCTTGCTATTTATGCTAATGATTATGCCATGAAAGTATGCCTATGTTTATAAATGATTTTTTTTTATTGAAAAGAAAATCCATATTAGAAGGGGGGCAAAGACCTGACCTTCTAATATAGAATTACAGTGCCTCAAAATGATTTACAAGTATTGCAAAGAAAACTATCCACACTGGCTATCTATATGAACCTATACAAGTGTTAGCCAACTTTTATTTAACTCCAATCTATTCATTACATCAGTTTCTCGCAGCCTCCCTTTCCTCTTGCAGCCTTCAAACTTCTCTTGGAAAAATAGCAACATTACCTCCATTCTTCTGATTCCGCTGGCTTTAGAGCAGCAGTTGGCACCAGTCATGTGGCACTTTTGGCACGCTGCATAAATGTTCCTTGCAGCCTTCAGTACTTAAGCATTTATCTGGACCACTGTATCCTCTTCAAGTGAAACTTTTCCATTCTCAAATCTACGGCCAAACACTGCCAATGACTTTTCTCTGATTTCTGAACTTATCTCAGCAACCTACAATCACCAACAACTGACTTCAGAGCCGCAATTGTTATAGATTGTGTGGTGCATTAATCTGCCCTGCTATCTGTCCCGATCAGACCAGCCCATCCCGTCTCCCAAAAAAAAACAGACCACGCATGGCTCGCAGCAAACGCGCCAGACAATCGAGTTCTAACACCCCTCACATTGAAATCAGAACGCCCAAACCAGATTGCTGCATAATTTCCTGAGCTCCCGCTGAAATGAAAATTGTTCACTGGAAACCATGGTCACTTTGAGATTCTCGACTAATAACTTCGTGCCAAATATGATTGCAGGAGATCCATTACTTAATCCATTCCATCAATAATAAACCAATGCCCCAATCTCCTTGACAGCAAGCAAACCAGCAGCCCGATTCCCCTCTCCAAATTGGAAATAAACTCTGAATAATTTTCAGACCCACAAAATGCCCAACTGCAGTCTGCTTCCATCCTCCAGCCTTTCAATTTCCATACCTGAAACCCATCAGCCACTGCCGTATCAGTATCTGCACATCTGACCTTGATCTTCTGCTCTCTTTCATTTGATTAAGCTCTCCAAATTCACTTGACAAGAGAAATGCAGACATCAGATTGCAGACTTTGATCATCTGACCAGCAAAATTCCTTTAGCACGCTTGGCACTCTTGGCACGCAGCAGGAACCATTGTCAAAAGTATGCCACAGTCTAAATTTTCAGTCAGAAATTCGTCACCCAAACAATGTCTGCCATACTACTATACAACATTTTCTTAGAGTGCCAAATTTCTGCATAAATCTCCACACGAGATCTGAAACAATCTCCCTTCGCCAAATTTTCCGACTGTCAGCAATTCAAATACTTGTGGCACCATCTGTTTTTAGTGCCAAGCCAACTGGTGTGTTGAGATCGAAATTTCTGGCAGCAAAGCTTCTTTATCTCACTTGTCATGCAGTAAAATAACCATGCAACCGCCACCTCTCCATCTGGGCAGATACACCCGTAACACTTCAGAAGCAATTAAGCAGACCACCTTTCTGCAAATTCAGCACAACAGATCCAGAATCTACCACTCATCATAGCATCAATATTTGTGACTCACCCCCGAGCCCCATGTAGCTTGTGGCTCCAAACTGCAGACTTAAATATGGAGCTTGACAGTCCATCACAGCCATCAAATTGTCACTTTGAGCAATGTCTCCTTTTGATTTCAGATGTATGAACCCCACCCTCCTTAAAGCTTCAGACCC
Source organism: Boesenbergia rotunda (assembly GCA_024364735.1). Taxonomy (NCBI): domain Eukaryota; kingdom Viridiplantae; phylum Streptophyta; class Magnoliopsida; order Zingiberales; family Zingiberaceae; genus Boesenbergia; species Boesenbergia rotunda. The sequence continues at coordinate 22,847 of JAGFNQ010002868.1, forward strand.
CCATTAACAAACAATTATATGTCAGCAACTTGGCATGTTTGGCACAAAAGATTTTACTTCAGCCTCACAACCTACTGACCATCAGATTGCCACTTCCGAGCCTCAAAATGCAATGACAGCAGTCAAAATCCAAGTGCTGAATGTTTTCAGTCCTTCCTGGTATTTCTGAAACTTCTTTGCTCCTCACATTAACTTGAAGAGCAAATTCATATGGCGAAATTCTGACCTTGCTCATCTGCTCATCCACTTCCTTTGGCCCGCAAAAGGAAAATCCCACTGTCTTGGCAGCAATTCTTAACTGTTAAAACCCATGCAAGGAGTCTCTTCGATCCCAGTAAAATCACTATTAGCTGGGACGTCCCAAATCCGAAGAGTCCATTTACGATGAGTTCAGAGTTAAATTACTAATCCCTTCTCCTTGGCACGTCAACACCACAACCTCATATACATTTCCAGAAGAATCATTTGATAAGCAGAAATTGTCAGTTTGTCACGCTTGGCACGCACTTGGCACGCACTTGGCACACAGATCAGTGTCAATTCTGAATTCTGAAATTCTGAATTCTGGATTAAATTGGCACGCACTTGGCACTTGGCACGCACTTGGCACTTGGCACGTACCTGGCACGCACATGGCAGCTGATCAAGTGCAATTGAAACTGCTCCTTTGTCACACTTGGCACGTAGAAAAATTCCAGAACCCACCATTTCTGCACCCATACTTGGCAAAACCCTGATAACTCCTAATCCGCCCAGCTGCAGGATCCATAATAAGCTACAACTAAGAACATCCAGCACAAGCTCCATCAGTCACCAGCAAGGACCCCAGTGAGGTAGCACCGTTGTCCTTTCCTGCTCCGCTCCGAAAAAGTCGTCCATCACACCCGATGTTCACTTTTGGCAAGTGACCAGCCCTCAACGGATTTAGTGTGTCCTTACCGCAGCCATTTGCTACGGACTAGGTAGGCCAATGGTGGACCTACTCCCCCTCTTTGGCTTTTTAGCAAAGCCACAGCTATCAACGGATTTGGCACGCCTTTACCGCAGCCGTTTGCTGCGGGCTAGCCCGACCATAGGTGGGTCAGGTCACCCTCTTTGGCTTTTTAGCAAAGCCACAGCTATCAACGGATTTAAAGTGCCTTTACCGCAGCCGTTTGCTACGGGCTAGATAGCTCTAAGGTGGAGCTATTCACCATCCATCTAGTGTGCTATCCTGGCTTGCAAGAGCTCCTGATATACGGCAAGGCCACTCTGTCCATCCTGCAAATACCAAGCAACAGACCATCAATCTCCTGCCCCTCCATCACCCTCTCGCCCTCCAGCTGATACGCCTGGTTGGCAAGGAAATCTGCAGCAGCATTCCCCTCTCTATATATGTGTGTACATCTAACCCCATGCTGTCGTATCAGCCTCCTGATCCATAAGATCTCCTCCCGAAACTCCCATGAGATGCCAGAAGACCTGATGATATGCAGTGCCACCAGGGAATCCGACTCCAGCCAAATAGGGGAAAGCTGCCTCTCTACACACAACTCCAAGCCTCTCAGGATCGCAATAAGCTCCGCTCTGATATTGGAGCCCTCTCCAAGAACTCCCTGCCTAGTCACCACCACCTGTCCACTATGATCTCGAACAATAGCACCGTAAGAGGACTCACCTGGGTTTCCTCTAGAACTACCATCTGTGTTGAGCTTGAACCCTCCAGCAGCAGGCCTCCTCCAGTGTACTACTGAGATCGTGTGTAATGTCCGTATCCTCACCTGGATCACCATAGCCTGAGCTGCCGAGATAGATCCCCTCCAATGCCTGGGCTTGATGATACCAGATGCCATCTCGACCCTCAAATACTGTGTGATCTGTCTGACAATCTTCTGCCCCTCTGGCCTCAGACCCCGGTGCTTGGAGTCGTTCCTGGCCGTCCACAAGAACCAACAAATCAATAGGGGGATGATCTCCCTCACCGAACCAGTGCTGCTCCAAGCTGTGCCTACTCTCCAACTCTCCCTCACTCTCCAGCTGCCAACCCCAAATAACTGTCCAAAGTATCCCCAGACCTCCCCTGCCACCGGGCTCCCATAGAACAAATGCTCCCAAGACTCCTCTGCCTCACAGCACTGACATCGGGACACTAAGCATATCCCACGCTCCTGTAAAATCTCATCCACTGGCAGTCGTCTCCTAAAAAACCTCCAAATGAACACAGAAATGGTAGGGAGGAGAAGTCTGCTCCAGATCACAGTCGCTACCTCCTCCCTCTGGTGCGCAGTCCTATAGGCCTCCCAAGCCGATCTCGTAGTAAATCTCCCATCTCTGGTGGGTCGCCACAGCATAACATCATCCTCCTCTGGCCTCAGCTGAACCTCTGTCACCTCCACCGCCACTGAGGAGGGCACCACCCTCTGAAGTAGCTCCTGACTCCAGCTGCCACCTACTAAGAACCGGACCACTCTGACATCTGGAGGCCCCTGCACTGTACACCACTCTGACAACGGTCCCCTCTCCATCCACGTGTCGTGCCAAAAGCTAAGGTGCCCCTTCCCAATTATCCATCCAATCTGTCTCTCTGCCACAACTCTGGTCTGAATCATCCTGCGCCAACTGGGGGAAGCATTTCTCCTCAGAGTCACCACACCTGGATCCACCTTCCCACAATAAGATCTCCTCAAATATCTGGCCCACTGTGTGCTCTGCTCTCTGAATCTGAACCACAACTTCATAGACAATGCAGCCCCCACCTCTGACAGTCGTCTGATCCCCAGCCCTCCCTCCTGCTTCGGCCTGCAAATGTCCCTCCAGGCTACCCAATGCACCTTCCTATCCTGCCCCACTGAGCTCCAGAAAAAAGATGCAAATACCCCCTCCAGCTTCTTCAGGACCTCCAAAGGAGGCTGGATCACCTGGAGGAGATAGACAGGCAGAGAACTCAAAACGCTCTGGATCAGCATCAGGCGACCCCCATGTGAAAGGCGTGAGAGGTTCCAACCCTGAAACTTCCTCTGAATCTTCGCCAACAGCGGCGCAAAGTGGACTGTCCTCTTATTCCCTGAGATGATTGGAACCCCCGAATAAGTCATAGGCCTCTCCCCCAAGCCAAAACCGGTAACAGCTGCTATCTGCTGCCTCCTCCTATCTGATATGCGCCTCGAGGGGAAAAAGGATCTCTTCTCTGCATTGATCATCTGTCCTGACTGGGCCTCATACCTGTCCAGAAATCCCTTCAGCCTCCTCACACAGTCCAGAGAGCCATTCAAGAAAAGGACCACATCATCCGCATAAGCCAGGTGAGACACCCTCATATCACATCCTGTCGCATAAGCCATCCCTGGGTACCCTGCAAATAAGGCCTCTATTCCTCTGGAGAGAAGCTCAGCCGCCAAAATAAAGAGGAAAGGGGAGATGGGGTCGCCCTGCCTCAAGCCACGCTGTGATCTGAAGAAGCCCGACAGCTGTCCATTCACCAGGACCGAAAACCATGAAGAGGTCACACACCTCCTGATGAATGCAATCACTGCCTCTGAAAAACCAAATGCTGCCATGACTCTGAAAAGGACGCCCCACTGCACTCTATCATAAGCCTTGGCCATGTCCAGCTTCAGTATAAGATTCCCTCCTCTGATGTGATAGTTGAGCTTGTGATCAAGCTCCTGGGCCATCAAGATATTATCTGAGATCAGTCTCCCTGGAACAAAACCACTCTGAGCTGGGGATATAACCTTCCCTATCACTAAAGCCATCCTCTGTGCTATCAGCTTGGAGATGATCTTATAAGACACATTACACAAGCTGATGGGTCTGAAATCCTGCCATCGCTGCGCACTATCCACCTTGGGGATCAAAACTATAGTCGTAGAAGCCATACCCCGTGGAAGCTCTGCCCTCGAAAGAAATCCAGTACTGCCTGAAAGACATCCTCCCCCACAATATCCCAGCAAGCTCTGTAGAAAGCCACTGCAAAGCCATCTGGCCCCGCTGCACTGTCCTGACACATGCTCCAGACCACCTGCTTCACCTCCTCTACTGATGGGAGACCCTCTAGCATCAAATTATCCTCTGTGCTGATCAAGGAAGGTATCAACGCCGTGTCCACAGCCGTGCTATCCACTATCTCCCATGTCAGCAGCTCCTGAAAAAATCTGACTCCTGACTCTCTGATCCTCTCAGGCTGGTCCAGGCACTGCCCCTCCTCCCAGACTCTGAAAAGTCTGCTAGCTGCCCTCTTCTTCTGCACTGTGGAATGAAAAAACTTTGTATTCCGCTCTCCCTCTCCCATCCATCTGATAGCAGCTCTCTGCTTCCAGAAGTCCTCCTCCATGTCTAACACTCTGAATAGGTGAGCCTGACACTCTGACCTGTAAATCCTGCTCTGCTCTGTGGGGTCCCTGTCATATGCCTGCTCAGCTGCAGCCATACTCTCCTCAGCCTGCAACACCCTATCATGGATATTTCCAAAAACCTCCATGTTCCACCACTTCAGATGCTCCTTCAGCCTCCTCAGCTTCATCTGTAGCCTCTGCATTCCCTGTGCTACACAAGGTAAACACCAATTCAGCCTCACTGTCTGCATAAAATCCCTATGCCGTACCCACATCCTCTGAAATCTGAAAGAGGCCCTCGGCTTCTAGAAGCCTGGAAACTCCACAAGTAGGGGACAGTGATCTGATGCTGCCCTACTCAAGTGCTCCACTCTGACTGTGAAATCCTGACTGCCCCAGGAGGGAGACAATAGGACCCTGTCCAGCCTCTTCCACACCCTGTTATTCGTCCACGTGTACCTATCCCCAACAAAACCTGCATCCACCAGTCCAGCCAGCATAATAAAATTATTGAAGTCCTCCATGGCCCCTGGCCTACCTAGGACTCCTGCTGAATGCTCCTCCATGCTGGATATAACATTGAAGTCTCCCCCCACTAGCCACAATCTGTCACCCTCCGGCCTCAGCTCCTCCAGACTCTCCCATAGCAAGCCCCTCTCTAACCTCGTACACTTGGCATAGACCACTGTCACAATCATCGAAGAAGGGAACAGCTGCGAAGAAAGCTCCAAGTGCAGAAACTGCTCATGATCAAACAAAATTTTGCAAACAATAGTAGAATCCCAAAAAAACCAAACCTTCCCAGATTTATTAGAGACTACCTCCTCAAACCCCATGCGCCGAGCCATATACCTGCAATCTAAATCAATCATAGGCTCCAACACTGCTAAAAAACTCAGATGGTGATGTCGTCTCAAAAACAAAGCCCTCCTCTGCGTCGCCAAATTCCCAAACCCCCTCACATTCCATATGATACCAGACATAATTAACGTGAGGGGTTGCGAGCCTGCTTTGAAGTCTGGCTCCTAGTCACTCTTGGCTCAAATCCCACCTTCTGCTTCTGCACCTTGAGTACCTTGGGCAGCCCTGATTTCCCTCCTCTGGGTGGACTGATCACTGGTGCTAAGCTGTGTCCCCCATGTGATGAAAAAGTAGCATCTGTCTCCTCATACTCCGCAAATGTCTTCTGAAAATCTGGAGCCTCGAGCCCTCTGAAGGAACCTGTGTAACACTAGCAGGCTCCTTCTGGCCCATATCGTCTGAGCCTACCCGATCTGCTGAGGGGCTAGAATATCTGTCTAAACAATCATCCTCTGGCAGCTCACCCGAAGACTCCAGGACCCTGGGCTCCTCTCCACTGATCAAACCAGCATCCTGCAACTCCCTGGAGGCTCCCCCCTGTCTCTGTGCTCCATCCGTGATCTTCTGCTGTGCCCCTCTGCCTGGCCTCTGTACTGTCTGTGAACCCTGCTCCCCCTGGCCGAGCCTCTGAGGTGCTTGACCCACCCCCTTTTGCTCTCCTCCCTTCACTGAGGCACTGTCTTGCTGACCCAAAACCTGAGATGTCTGCCCCAATGTCTGCTGCTGTCCCAACTGCACAGGCATCCTATCCTCCGCCTCCACCTGCTGAGTCTCATCCACCCTGTCTTCTTCGTCCCCCACAACACCATCTGTCTCTGCTCCCACCTGTCGAGCGTCTCCCAGCACCTCCTTGCCGCCATCCACCTCCATCACTTCATCCCCTGCCTCCTCCTCCTCTCCTATGTCCTTGAGAGCCTCAAAAGAATTCTCCTGAGCATGTATCTCCTGTATAGATTTCTGACCACTCCTGAGAGGTGTCTGCTTCTGAACCCAGGTCAGTCCAGCCCTCCTGCCTCCAACCCTCTGAAACTCCTGTGCCTCTGAGTCCTCCACCACCACTGCCTTGCCCTTCTTGTCTCTCTCCCTCTGGTTCAATCTATCTCTCAAATCTTCACCTGGGGGAATCGGATCCACTCTGTCTCTGTGCCACTCAGGTCGTGGCTTGTTCCCTGCCACATAGCAATCTGCCTCTGCATGACCAAGGTGCCTACAATGCTGGCAGTACTCTGGCATTCTCTCATAAACAACTCTCTGCAGCCTGTGTTCATCCCCAATTCCTATCAAGAACTGCTCCACCCTGGGCTTCAAAAGATCAATCTCCACACATGCTCTAGCCATAAACAATCTGGAACCATCTGTTGTGGCTTCATCTATCTTGATAGGGCACCCTACAATCCTAGCCATCGAAAATACATAATTTTTATTGAACATATGGACTGAAAGGTCAGGAAACTGTACCCAAACTGGGACCACAGATGACTCAGCCTCATAAGAAAAGTGTGGTGTCCACTTGAAAATTCTGAGTATTGAGCCACCAATGCGCCAAACTCCCCTAGTCCAGATCCTGGCCATATCTTCATTTGAAGTAAGGTGCAAAAAAATATGTCCTGCACGTAGAAACCGAATATTGTAGGGGCTTGATAATCCCAGCCCCTTGAAACCTTGGTGTACAATCTGAGGGGGAGGTCTCCTACCAGAAAACTTGCCTATTAGGGAAAACTTATATGGATCAGACAAATCTTTTACCTCCTCTGCGTTGTAGAAAACCCCTGGCACGTTGTTACACATCGAAATCTCCTTGAAGCTTGTTCCCACATCCTCAAAATTTTTCTTTGCAGCCCTTGGCGACTTTGGAGCTAAGGCCTCCACATATGATTTCCCTTGTAAAGGATTAGCCGTCGCTAGAGTCCGAGCCATGCCAAACGCCCCAACGCCACCTGTCGCCAGAGCTCCACCCTCTCCGGCCACTGCATGAAGTGCCCTCGACGATGGGTCCCCGCTTGCAGCCCCGGCTGGCGCTAGGGAGGCTTCTCTTTTCCGCATCTCCGTCATGAAGGTTTCCGCGATCACCGCTAGCAGCGCCGGCGAGGACGCCGGCGCCGGCGCTGGCAGCACCCTCTGCTGTTCCTCCACGGTGGTGCGCGTAGGCAGGATCGCCACCCCCGTCGCCACACCCTGCTGCGGCCTCCTGCTCTCTGACGCCACCCCGTTAGAGTAAGAGTTAAGGTTAGTGTTAGGGTGGTTCCCTACTACGCCGTCGGCTCTGCTCTCTGACGCCACCCCGTTAGAGTTAGAGGTAAGGTTAGGGTTAGGGTGGTTCCCTGCTACGCCGCCGCAAACCGCCCATATGAGTTGCACCATCGCCCTAGCCACCTCCGACGCCTGCATGGTGGCTTCCGCCGCCACCCTACATTCTCCCCCACCACTTCCTTGCGCCACCGTCCTGCCTTCGTCTCCCCCACCAACGCCATGAGAGCCATGCGGAGCCGCCGCCTTGACACCCTCCCTACTACCACCTTGCGCCCCCGCCAACAGGTTTTGCACCGTCGCCCTCAGTTGCACCGCCGTGAGCCCCGCCTCCGCCAGTATGGCCTCGCCTCCTGAACCGTCGCCGAGATCGCCGAGTCCGCCTCTATGCCGTCGCCGCCTTGATCCATCGCCGCCCCGCCCGTTGCACCCCCATGGATCAACGGGTTCTGTTGGATGCCAACTGGGGCAGGGGCGGAGGAGTTCCCAGGCGGCAGAGGGGCCGGCGCCGGCGCTTTGGAAGCACCGGCGGCCATTGCCGCACGCTCGAGAAGGGCTATCGCCCAAGTTCGCACGCCGAATCGCCCGCCGAATTTTCTTAACCAATTCTCCCTGGTATGTTAAACTTAGAGTCCCATTTCTATGTTTATAAATGATTGAATGCCTATAGTACGTGCAATATGAAAGAAGGAAAGAAAAAGAAAGAATGCATGTTCTATATATGAAAGTATGCTTATGATCATGAATGATTGAATGTCTATAGTGCATGCAATATGAAAGAAAGAAAGAAAGAAAAGGAATGCATCTTCTATATGAAAGAAAGAAAGAAAAGAAAAGAATGCATGTATGTATTTTACATTAAAGATTGGCTTGTATCGGATCTTGTAAAGATCCACGGTTCCGGACTACCGATGATTCTGTCCCTAGGCTGAAAGATAGTAAGCTTAGAATGTAGACCCCTGTAGGTCGGGATTAGCTACCTCGCATCCTACATAGGGGTATGCGCGCAAAAGAAAGAATGTGTACAAAGCCGGGGACCCCAAAGAAGATGATGTATATGATTTTAAAGTATTATTTACTATGTTTTCTAAAGAGCATCCTAATGTTTTGAAATGCATATATTTTATGTTTATATGTCTTCATGTATCTTATGTGCCTTATGAATTTTATGTTATCCATGAAATGTTATATGTTTTAAAATGCATGCGACGTACGGATTTAGTGAGTAGGAAAGAGCTTATTAAGTTTTATACTTATAGTTGTTTGCTTATGTTGCAGATCAACATAGAAATTTCTGAGGAATGGGCAGCTGCAGGAAGGGCTAATGTGTGTGGTGGTGACTTGACTGATCGATCCACTTTAGTGCCATCTATAGACTTAGTTCTTATTTCTAATAAGACATATGTTGCTACTTTATGTATGATACTTGCTAGTTCTTTTGGAGTTTATTTAAGTATGGATGCTATTAGATGTTATATGATATTATTACTTCCTTATCATTGCATATGCTTTTAGTTGTGTTTCATTTGCGCTGCAATGTTAGATTCATACGCAATGATATAAGTAAGTAAGAAAAAAAAGGGTTAAAGGTAACGCGCCGCCTAACGGTAAGGGACGGGAGTTACAGCTTGGTATCAGAGCCCACTGTCATCTCACTACACACACATCAAGCCTACCTCCTGCCGCTTCCAAGTAAGAAATTCTATACTTGCCTTATTTCATGTATATATTGATAACTGAATTATGCAAGTATGATGCATGATATGTATGATTGAATCATGATTTTACGTTGGATAAAACTAGGAAGATACCTTATGATGACAATGATTTAAAATGATATGTATGACGGAAGCATGATCTTACCTTGGATAAAACTGGGAAGATACCTTATCATGCCTTGTAATGACAATGATTTAAGATGTATATGAATGGAAATAACAGTAACCTTATACTAGCCTATGTATTATTTTGTGAAGATAACATGGCTAGAAGAAGTACCAGAACAAACGAAACTGCACCCCCGCCTGACCTGACGCACATAGTCGCAGAACTCCAGCGTCAGATCACCGAACAACAGCAGACCATCAACACCCTGATGACTCAACAGGGAAATGCTGCTACTCCACCACCAAACCAGCCCGTGATAACAGTTACACCCCCAGCTACGCCAGCACCCTCGACAGGCCCTGCCACCGAAATGCGACCGGAAGCCTATTTAATCCAGTGGCAGAGGCTGAGGCCGGAATCCTTCTCAGGTGCTTGAAAGCCATGGGATGCGCAGGCCTGGTTCAAGACGGTGGAGAGTACTATAGAGCTGCTGGATTGGCCGAAGCAAGAGAAGATAAAATGTGCGTCATTCTGCCTCTCTGGCGATGCCAGAATGTGGTGGGAAAGGGTCAAGGCCAAGAGACCCGTGAACCTGATGAAGTGGACAGACTTCGAGATGGAATTTTTCGAGGAGTTCTTCCACCTGCAGGTCACCAACAAACATTATGATGAATTCACGGAATTCCGACAAGGTAACCTGTCCATCAGCGAAGCCGTCAAGAAATTCAACCGACTGGCCCGCCTATGTCCGGAGTTGGTCAAGATGGAGAATGAAAAGGTCCGCCTTATGTTGAAGATGTTATGACCGGAGATAGCTCTAAACGTTGCCAGTGGAGTTAACTGACCACAGACCGCCGAGGAGCTGTTCAGCAGTGCTTTGATCACCGAGCATTATCTGAACAACATAAATCAGCAAAGCAAGAGCCAAGCCCCCTCAGGAGGGCAGAAGCCTCAACACGCGGGTACTAGCTGGAAAGGGAACCGCATTGACAAGAAAAAGTGGAACAATTCTAAAGGCGGCCCAGCAAATAAGAAGCCCAAGTACAATCCGTGCGAAAAATGTGGAAACAATCATCCTGGGGAATGCCGCAAGGGTACAAACAAATGCTTCATATGCGGACAAGAGGGACACAAGGCCTTTACCTATCCTACCAAGGCCCTGACACCTTCTCAGCAGCCGATACCGTACCAGAGTACCCCTGCACAGCTGCACTATATGCAAGCAGCACTGGAAGGTCCTCAAATCAGTCAAGGCAGATTGGAGGCCCCGCCGGTTACTACGAACGCCAGGGTTTTCTCTCTAACAAAAGAAGATGCGGCAAATGCTTCCACCGTTGTCACAGGTCAGATAATTATTTACAGTCAGCATGCTACTGCTTTATTAGATACTGGGGCAACGCATTCCTACATTTCCATGATATATGCTAAGAAGATAGACATACCCTTACAAGTTCTAAACTGCAAGTTTTTAACAACCCTACCCTCGGGAGAGACAATGGCATCCACCCACCAGTTGCGTGCCGTACCAATCAGAATCACAGAATGGGAACTCTATTGCGACCTGATAGTACTCAACATGCAAGACTTCGATGTAATACTGGGTATGGATTTTCTAAGCAAATACGGTGCTTCCATCGAGTGTCGTAAACGCAAAGTGGTCTTCCAGCCCGAGGCAGAAACCATGTTCAAATTTATTGGAGAGCCAAGGAAAAGAATCGGGAAATTCTTATCGGCTCTCGAGGCGCAGAAAATGTTGGACAAGGGATACACTGGTTTTCTAGCACATGTGGTCAGTACAGAATAGGCAACAGACCAGAAGCTGGAAGATGTAAGAATAGTATGCCATTATCCAGAAGTATTCCTAGATGAGTTACCAGGATTAGCCCCTAACAGAGAGGTTGAATTCGAAATCGAACTGATTCCTGGTACAAATCTGATCTCCAAGGCACCCTACCGTATAGCGCCGGCCGAGTTAAAGGAACTCTACGGACAACTACAGGAGCTACTCGACAAGGGATTTATTCGCCCTAGTCACTCTCCATGGGGAGCTCCGGTATTATTTGTCAAGAAGAAGGACGGCACGATGTGCCTGTGTATCGACTACAGAGCGCTAAACAATGTGACAATCAAGAATAGGTAAGAACATGATGGTGAAGTAATTTACTGAAGTTCAAAACCTGAACTATGTGTAAACAATGTTAGGTACCCCCTTCCAAGGATCGACGACCTATTCGACTAACTGAAGCGAGCTACCGTATTTTCGAAGATTGATCTCAGATCTGGCTACCATCAAGTAAAAGTCAAGCCAGACGATATTCTGAAAATGGCCTTCTGGACCAGGTACGGGCATTATGAGTTCGTTGTGATGCCTTTCGGAGTGACCAATGCTCCCGCAATGTTTATGGAACTGATGAATCGTGTATTCTCGGCTTTCCTCGACAAGTTTGTGATCGTCTTCATCGACGATATCCTTATCTACTCAAGAAATCAAGAAGAGCATGTCGAGCACCTGAAGATAGTACTACAGATTCTTCGGGAAAAGAAATTGTATGCCAAGTTCTCCAAATGCGAATTCTGGCTGGACCAAGTGTCCTTTCTCGGTCATATTATTTCCAAAGATGGAGTCATGGTTGATCCGAAGAAGATTGAGGCCATCAGTAACTGGAGCAGGCCCAAGAATGCTAGCGAGATCAGGAGTTTTCTCGGATTAGCGGGATATTACCGGAAATTCGTAGAAGACTTCTCCAGAATCGCAGCACCGATGACGGTTCTCACCAAGAAGAACAAGGAATATATTGTAACGACCCAGAAAATTCTCTTAATATTTTCTTAAAATATTGCGCATGTCTAGATAATTTTCCGAGGGGCCTAGAAATATTTATATAAAATTTGGCCTAGAAATCCATATTTTCTCATTTAAATTGAGAAGTTAAGTACTAATGGGCCTTATATGGGCTTTTTCGTACCATAATTATTGGAGAATTTTAGGTAGAAATTTATATAAATATAAAGGGATTTTAATGAGAAATATTAACATAATTATGGGGGAATTTTAGAGAATTTTCGGAATTTTGGGGAAAATAATAGAAAATAAAAAGGAAAAATAAAATAAAAATAAGGTGCATGGGCCAAGGATTGAACCTTGGACCTCTTGTACAACCATGTATGCTTTAACCAACTCATCTAGCAAGGGAATGTTATAAGGGAATGAAATGGAGATTAGTTAAGGCTTAGAAGAAGATGAAGGGTCATGGAGAGACTCTTCATTTACCTCCTTAATGGGTGATAAAGAGGGGGGTTTGGGAGTTTCTTTCTTCCTTCCATCAATTGCATTTGCTCCCCTCCTCCCTCCTCATTCTAGCCGAAACCCCAAGGAGGAGTTCTCCCTTGGAAAAACTTCCACCAAGGCTTCATCTCCAAGATCTAAGGTCTTCACAAGAGTACAAGGGCTAAGGGTGGTCAAGAGGCAACAAGATTTCCATCCTTCTCTCAAATCTAAGGTTTATAATCAATATCAACCAAGGTAAGACTCCCTCACCTGTGGTATAATGGCTTTTTTTAAAGATTAAAATGATATGAAAGTTTTGTAAGTGATGTTTATGTTGGAAAAACCAAAGAAAACCCATGAACCTAACCTTATAGGTTTCGGCCCCATGGGTTCTTGGTCTATAATGATGATAAAAATCAAAATCATGTTGTCTAATGTGCCCTTATGATGTTTAGAGATTTAAATATAATTTTTCAGAATTTTTGGGGTACCCTAGAGACCTTATAAGTTTCGGCCAACTTCAAGGACCCATGGGTAGGGTTGGGTCTTAAACTTCAAGTATATGTTTTATGTATTATCATGATATAAGGGAGATGGAGGGTGATTTATGTGAATTTTCACATGGCCTAGAGACCCTATGCGTTTCGGCCAAGATGGGTTAATAGGGTAAAAGTTAGGATTTATTTCAAGTAAGGGCCCCAAGTGCCCTATGGTAAGATATAATTGAAGGTTAATGATTGGTTGGGGATTTTAATGGAATTTTTCCATGCCCCCATGGCCTTATGAGTTTTGGCCAGCCCTAGGAAGGTGGACTAAAGGTTAGGGTTAACCCTAATCATGAGCCCCAATGACTTCCTATGGTCTCATAGATGATGTATGGTTGTTCCTTTACCTTACGCTATTGTACATGTTTATGGGATTGATGGAACTCCACCTATAGGTTTCGGCCAAGCCATGTATCTAGGGTTTGGGGTGGAGTTAGGGTTCAAAGAATGATGGTTCATGCTTACCATAAAGTATTTATATGTATAGGATCAAGCATGTGGTAGAAATCATGTTCACCATAACCCTAATGTTTAAGCACTATGTTTTATGTTTTATGTTTATGATTGGATGTCATGCTTAATAGGGATTATTAGGTATGTCTTAGGTTTTATGCCATGTATTTGAATGGTAGGTAGAATGCTATGGAAATCCTACCATGTATGCTTAAGATAGATATCATGCTTAGGCAAGAAATGCAATGGTTACCTTATGTATTATGATTATACAAACTCTATGTAGTAGGATAAATATCTATGAAAACATGTCAAGTTCAATGTAATGCGTACCTCCTATGTTATGATCATGCAAGTACTAGGAATAGGAATGATGTGTAGGTATGCATGCCATGTTTATGTAGGAAGATGAATGCCATGTTTATGTAGGAAGATGAATGTCATGTTTTATGAATGATGATGCATGCCATGTTTACGAAAGAAGATGCATGCCATGTTACGAATGAAAGATGATGCTTATGTCTTTAAGGCATAAATATGCTAAACGGCACGGTCGACGGTACGACGGTCGTGAGGACCGGTAAATGGGCCGGTGGACGGGCCGAGCCGTAACAAGTTATGCTATGTTAAAGATGCCATGAATGTCTTATAAATGATGAAGCATGTAAAGTATTTTACTTTATGAATGGGCTTGTACCGGACTGAAGTATGGGTCCAAGGGATGGGCACCTTAAGAACGCCCCGGTTCTGGACTACCGACTATGCTGTCCACGGTTCTGGCACTACCGGAGCTGTGCAACAGGGATGGGCTCCTTAAGAATCCCTCGGTTCGGGGACTACTGACTATGTTGTCCTTACCCTAGTAGGTCGGGGCTCGCTACCTCAGACTTGCTAGGGATGCGCGCTTATGATGTATGTATGTGGTACAAGCCGGGGACCCCAATGATATGATGATTATGTTTAAGCATTTAAAAGTATGTTTTTAAAAGTTAAGCATCCTTATGTATATGCATTTCACTCATGCATTCATTCATGTTATGCATTATGCTATGCTAATAAGATTTTATGCTTACACTTCACGTTAAGAAAGGTGCATGAAAATAAATGATCTATGTCATGATTATGTTAAGAAGATGTTCATATGCTATGATAGGAAGTATGCTTATGTTTAGGCCATACAGGTTGTTTCACACCTTATGGACATGTTTATACCATGTATTATGCCATGTCAAGAATGTTTAGGATGTTATGTTTATACCATGAATTATGCTATGTAGTATGCCATGTTTGCCATGAATCATGCCATGCTAGGAACGTTGATTATGTTTATGCTTATGTCATATAGTATGTCATGTTTAGAATGTTATCATGCTTATGTTCATGTCACGTAGTATGTCATGCTTAGAATGTTATGATGTTTACGTTTATGCCATGTCTCATGCCATGTTAGGAATGTTCACTTATGTTTATGTTCATGCCATGCTATGTATATGATAAGTGATTCAAGATGTTATGTTCTAAGTAGAGCACCAAGTATGTAAATGTTTCATGTGCTCATTATGAGATGATGAATGGTTTTTGTGAGTAGGAAAGAGTCTTACTAAGCCTGTGTGCTTATAGTCTTATTTTCTTATACCGCAGATCATTCAAGGGGACAATGATGGAAGCAGCAGGAGGGCAAGAACGCATGTGTGTGGTAGTGACTTGGCCTAGGGAATCATATGTTTATCGTTTATGCTAGAACTTTACTTTGGTCACTCATATGCTTGAATAATGACTTATGGAACTCTATGATGTGATGTTAAGTATGACATGATATGACATGATATGATGTTTAAGTATGAAGTCAATATGCCGAGTTTCCATGTCATTATGTTAGGAATGGTAGTAGGGCATGTATGTATAATTTAAAGTTATTCCGCTGCCTTATGATGTCTACATGCCTTAAGTATCTTAACGTAACGCCGCTTTAAAAAAAAAAAAAGCGGGCGTTACATATATATGGACAGACGAATGCGAGAAGAGTTTCTTTGAGCTGAAAAGAAGACTTACATGTGCTCCAATCCTGACTCTTCCGGAAAATGACAAGGGATTCGATATGTACAGCGATGCCTCCAGATTGGGACTCGGAGCTGTACTGATGCAGAATGGTAAAGTCATTGCCTACGCCTCTAGGCAACTGAAGGAACATGAAAGGAACTATCCCACTCACGACTTAGAATTGGCAACCGTGGTCTTTGCTCTGAAAATATAGAGACACTATCTATATGGAGCACAGTGCAAGATTTATACAGATCACCAGAGTCTGCGATATTTCTTCACTCAGAAGGACCTCAATATGCGACAACGTCGATGGCTGGAACTCGTAAAAGACTATGACTGCGAGATCTTCTATCACCCAAGCAAAGCAAACAAGGTGGCTGATGCACTCAGCAGAAAGTCTAGTGCCACCTTAATGTCCTTATCAGTATTGTCTCGACCGCTGGAGAAGGAAATTATGAGCTATGGGATCGAGGTCATTTCCGGACGACTTTCGGCCCTGGCAATTATGTCGGCACTATTCGACGACATACTAGAGAAGACAAATGGTGATCCAAGTCTTCAGAAGGTTAAACAGGAAATTCTTGAAGGCAAAGGCGATGATTTTCGTATCGCCGATAATCGGGTAATATACCTTAGGGATTGACTATGTATCCCTAATGATCCGGAACTACAAAGGAAGATTTTGGAGGAGGCTCACGGAACCCCCTATTCTATGCACCCGGGATCCACCAAGATGTACCAAGATCTGAAGACGAGGTTTTGGTGGTCCGGTATGAAGAGGGACGTAGCTCAGCACGTCAGTACCTGCCTGACCTGCCAGCAAGTCAAAGCAGAACACCAAAGGCCTGGGGGAGTTCTACAATCGATCCAAATTCCAGAATGAAAATGGGAAGACATTTCTATGGATTTCATCTTAGGTCTTCCCCGAACTACAAATGGATACGACGCTATATGGGTTATCGTCGACAGATTGACGAAGTCAGCCCATTTCCTAGCAATCAAGATGACATATTCGATTGAGCAACTGGCTCAATTGTATGCTAAGGAAATCATCTGACTGCATGGCATTCCCAAGACCATCATTTCAGATAGAGATGGCCGCTTCACATCGCAATTTTGGGAATGTGTTCATAAAACTCTCGGCACAAAGCTGCGTTTCAGTACCGCCTTTCATCCTCAGACTGATGGGCAAACAGAAAGAGTAAATCAAGTACTGGAGGACATGCTACGAGCTTGTGCCCTGGATTTCAAAGGGAGCTGGTGCCGATACTTATGTCTAGCGGAATTCGCTTACAATAATAGCTACCAAGCAACTATCGGAATGGCACCTTATGAAGCGTTATATGGACGGAGATGTAGGTCTCCAATCTGTTGGTACGAGGGTGGCGAAAAGAAAGAGATGGGACTCTAGACGGATTTCATCGACGACACCACCTGAGCCATATAGAGTATCCGCCAAAGAATAGAGACTGCCCAGAGCCGACAGAAGAGCTATGCGGATCAGAGACGTAGACCTTTGGAGTTCGACGTCGGAGATTTGGTGTTCCTCCGAGTAGCTCCTATGAAAGGAGTAATGCGATTCAGGAAGAAAGGAAAGCTTAGTCCACGATATGTGGGACCGTACAAGATCCTGAACAGAGTGGGCAAGGTGGATTACGAGCTGGAGCTACCTCAGGCGATGTCCGCTATCCACAATGTGTTCCACGTGTCGATGCTCAGAAAGTGCATTCCCAATATCGACAAAGTGATTGAACCGCATGTCGTACAGATCCAGGAGGACCTGAGTTGTGAAAGCAAACCCATTCGGATCCTGGATCGAGACGTCAAGAGACTAAGGAACAAGGAAGTGCCCTTAGTTAAAGTCTTCTGGCAAAGTCAGCAATCTGAAGAAGTTACCTGGGAACGTGAGGATGATATGAAACGAAAATATCCCGAGTTGTTTTAAGTTCGAGGATGAACTTTTCAGAAGGGAGGGTGGATTGTAATGCCCCAAATTTCCCTCTAGAATGATGTAATAATTGAACATGTGGCCAAGAATAAAATTATGAAATTTAAAAGGGGAAATTGCGAATAAAGAAGATATTAAGCACCTTCTTGATATATGGTGAATGTGGGTGATAATTATGCTATTAGAAGAGGATGGGAAATTGTAGATAAGTGGGAAGAAGATGAAGAGACACAAAAAAATTGAAGAGACACCATTAAAGAGGTGCTTGCCTCTTTACTCACCATAAAAGGCCATGAAGAGGAGGAAATGCCTAAGGCATTTTCGGACAAGAAACCCCCCCCCCTTTCTCTCCACCAAACTCTTCCCCTTCCTCCTCTTCCTCACCGAAATCCTAGCTGCCCCTTGCTGCCATTTTCAAGTCTTTCACCTCCTAGAGAAAATCGGACCAAAAGAAGAGAAGAACAAGAGGTGTGCTAGAGTTTAAGAGGTCTTTTCTTCTCCAAAATTTGGAGATCTTTTGGGAACATAAGCACAAGTGGTAAGACTCCCTCACTTGCAACATAATGGCTTTTTATGTGTTTTTATGATTTTTATGTTTGCTTGTGATGTTGGGTGAAAGAGAATGGAAGAAAACCTTGAGAGAAGTTTCGGCCATAAAGGGGTACCCCCCTTTTCTATGTCCAAAAAACTTAAAGGAAGAGTTCATGAAATTGTTACTACCTTTTTGTAATGAATATATGATGGGTACATGGTGTTTGAATGCCCTCCATGATGCAAAGGACTTGGAAGAATTCGACCAAGTCATGAAATGGATAAATGTTGATGCATGAAGTAGGCTATTGTTCTAATGATTGTTTCCTTGCTATATAAATGTTTTAGGCCAAGAAATTTTGTGAAATCTATGCTAAGGGACCCCTGTAACATTCGGCAAAGGGACCTTAAATTATGCCTTAAAACAGATTTTTATAGACCTTCATGAAGTTATAGTTAAATCAAGTTATATGCATGTGATTGGGTGTTTTATTTTATGATGGAAATAATTTATACCATAGGGTCAGTACCTTATCTAAGTTGTTTGAGCCTAAACTCATGCTCCATTCTATGTATTGATGTTTAGAAAATGTTACATGTACCCATATGCATGATAATCCAAGTAGAACTCTAGATCATACACCTAAACTAGTGTTTGGTGAAGTACAAACTACTTTTGCACTTGTGAATGAATTCTTATGAAAAATATGCTTTTATTCCCATGTTATGTGAATGATTATGCTATGAAATCCCTACTGTGAGTTTCGATAAATTACAAGAATAAGGGTTAAGAATATGCTCGAGTACACAGCATGCCCCTAAACTAGTGTTTAATGAAGCCTAGACTACCTTTATGCTTGTATATGACCTTAATGGTAAAATATGTTTTTGTTTACATGTTATATGAACTATTATACCATGTTTTACATACTATGAATATCGGCAAGTTATAAGGGTAAGGGTTAAGAATAAGTGAAGTACGATTCATGCACCCAAACTAAGGTTTAGTGAAGATTAGTCTACTCTGGTACATGCTAATGATCTCTCATGTAAATTATGTTTTATTTCCATGATTGGATGACTTTCAGGCTATGTTATCTAGCTGTGAATTTCGGACAAATACTGGGATAAGGGTTAAAAATAAGCTCAAGCACAAAACATGCACCTAAACTAGTGTTCAATGAATCCTAGACTACCCTTGTGCTTGTATATGATTCCATGTGTAACGTATGTTTTTATTTCCATGATTATATGACTTTTATACTATGTTATCCATGCTGTGAATTTTGGCCAATTACTAAAATAAAGGCTAAGAATAAGTTCAAGTACAATTCGTGCACCTAAACTAGTGTTTAGTGAAGTCTAGACTACCAGTGTACTTGTAAATGACCTCTTATGTAATGTATGCCTTTATTCTAATGCTATGTGGGTTTTATGCTATGATATCGTTGCTATGAAGTTTCGGTCGGCATGTATTAAGATGAGAAAAGAAAGATTAAACTAACATATTGTTTTGATTAAGACAAGCATGTTATATGTATGATGTATTGATGAAACTAGCATGATGGTTGCTTCAGTTACATGTGTTAACAGAAAGGTCCTTCCATGTCTTGCTATTTATGCTAATGATTATGCCATGAAAGTATGCCTATGATTATGAATGATTGAATGCCTATAGTACGTGCAATATGAAAGAAAGAAAGAAAAAGAAAGAATGCATGTTCTATATATGAAAGTATGCTTATGATCATGAATGATTGAATGTCTATAGTGCATGCAATATGAAAGAAAGAAAGAATGAAAAGGAATGCATGTTCTATATGAAAGAAAGAAAGAAAAGAAAAGAATGCATGTATGTATTTTACTATAAAGATTGGCTTGTACCCGATCTTGAAAAGATCCACGGTTCCGGACTACCAATGATGTTGTCCCTAGGCTGAAAGATAGTAAGCCTAGAATGTAGACCCCTGTAGGTCGGGATTAGCTACCTCGTATCCTACATAGGGGTATGTGCGCAAAAGAACGAATGGGTACAAAGCCGGGGACCCCAAAGAAGATGATGTATATGATTTTAAAGTATTATTTACTATGTTTTCTAAAGAGTATCCTAATGTTTTGAAATGCACATGTTCTATGTTTATATGTCTTCATGTATCTTATGTGCCTTATGAATTTTATTCTATCCATGAAATGTTATATGTTTTAAAATGCATGCGACGTACGGATTTAGTGAGTAGGAAAGAGCTTACTAAGTTTTATACTTATAGTTGTTTACTTATGTTGCAGATCAACATAGAAATTTCTGAGGAATGGGCAGCTGCAGGGAGGGCTAATGTGTGTGGTGGTGACTTGACTGATCGATCCACTTTAGTGCCATCTATAGACTTAGTTCTTATTTCTAATAAGACATATGTTGCTACTTTATGCATGATACTTGCTAGTTCTTTTGGAGTTTATTTAGGTATGGATGCTATTAGATGTTATATGATGTTATTACTTCCTTATCATTGCATATGCTTTTAGTTGTGTTTCATTTGCGCTGCAATGTTAGATTCATACGCAATGATATAAGTAAGTAAGAAAAAAAAGGGTTAAAGGTAACGCGCCGCCTAAGGTAAGGGGTGGGCGTTACAGATCTATTCACCCTTTTAGGCTTTTTGGCAAAGCCTCAGCCATCAACGGATTTGGTTTTTCTTTACCGTAGCTGTTTGCTACGGACTAGATGGATCATTTATGGTGGATCCATTCACCATCCAAAACAGCAAAAGATACAAAGAGAAATTGCAGCCTTTGGACAACTCTTACTCAACAGCTTTGAAGCCCCTGCCAGCCTTCATTTCGGCAAAAGAAAGCAGCAATCAACATTGGAAGCCGAGGACACTTGTAAATCCTTAGATCTCAATTGGCCCAAAATCTGACACAAAATATCTAAATGCAGGCAAGCCCATAAGGGCAGCAGCTCTTTAAGGTTCTATAATCTTTCGACAATTCAGATTGGAACCAACGTTTCATTTCCCAATCAAGAGCAACATTGCAATTAGCAATCCATTTTCCTTCACACTCAGTATCCAAGAGTTTATCTACTCTCTGACACATTTTGGCACACTGAAATAACAGTTTAGCGTACTGAAGTAGCAGTTTTTTAGTAATAACCCAGAAACTCCTGATCTGAGCTAATATGCATCCTGTCAACTGAAGAATAAATGGTAAAATCTGCAGTTCTTCCAGAATTTCATATTATACCCTTTAAACCTCCCACAATCTGGCCATAGATCCCCAAAACCACAACACAACTATTCAGCAGAGCAAGATACAGTCCATTCTTGAAGAACACTGTCAAAACTGAAAATTAGTCTGAGCATTTGGCACGTTTGGCACATAATTACCCGTTGGATCCCTCCATGCCATATC
Source organism: Boesenbergia rotunda (assembly GCA_024364735.1). Lineage (NCBI taxonomy): Eukaryota > Viridiplantae > Streptophyta > Magnoliopsida > Zingiberales > Zingiberaceae > Boesenbergia > Boesenbergia rotunda. The sequence continues at coordinate 44,294 of JAGFNQ010002868.1, forward strand.
AATATCTTCAAAATTCTGGCCATATAGCATGACAAATCCCATAAAGCATATAATAGGCATAACAGTCTGTGTACCTGCAGGTGATACATCAGTTACTGAAATGGTGAAAATCTGTTAATGTAGTAAACAAACAGTCATCAATTGCAAATTAATTGCCATCATCCACAAAAGTAAGTTGACTTTCGATCAAATCTGATGTAAGGAATTCCCATTTTATCAACTCTACAGATACCACTTAGGGTCTTATCTATTTCCTGCCTTGATAGCTCTTTGTCACCTGTAGACTTGAAAGCTTGATTTGCCAAATAATTTGCCGCCACATTTGCCTCTCTATAGACGTGTGAGAAGGTCACACTATATTCCATAAATATCCTTCTTATTTGAAGGCCAGAATCTGACCAAAGGCGATTTCTTTGGTCAAAGGTGATTTCTTGGGCGATGCCTTCTTCCTGCGCCGATGGCCGCCGGCGTCAACAAAACGTCGACGCCTGATCTTTCTCAATTCCCTCCGCTTCCTACTACCCCTCTAAAACCTACGGACGGCCTCCGACGCACCAAGGGGCGGAGCCTGAGCGCACAGTCTCGTATGCGGCGGTTCTGCGGTCGAGTTCACCGTGTGCTTCAAAAAAAGAATTCGATGGAGTTGGAGCTGCTAACAAAGAGGCGAAGATCTACAACAGCAAGCCTGGCATCTTTGTTGGATCAATTCGGTTGCTAGAGGAGGGGGGGGGGTGAATAGCAATTTTCGGATCTCTTTTACCTCCACGGTTAGTTGTGCAAGCGGAATATACAATAAAACAAAACTAACCATTGCTAACAAAGCGATCTTACTTGGTATCCACCCCTAAGGGTGACTAATCCAAGAATCCGTCGGTGGATCACTGCCCGGATAACCTCCGGCTAGCCCTTGTCGCTCCTTGTGGGTGGAGAAACCTCGCCACAATCACCTTGACAATATCCGGCCACAACAGGCTACTAACAAGCTTTGACCAAGCAAGTTTCGCCAAGAGTTTCAGCCACCACGAAGTCCTCTTTAAATAGGACTAAGTCTGAAACCCTCGCCACTAGTCGACTGCACACTGGGCAGTCGACTGGTGCTACTGAAAATCGAACGTTGCAACCCCATCGTTCGAATTTTTAGCCAACTCACCAGCCGCTACCAGTCGACTGCTCCCAGGGCAATCGACTGGTCCAGAGCTAACTCCCTTCTGTGAGTTTCATCAGTCGACTGCCCCAATGTCAGTCAACTGCCTCACTCACACACCTAGAGTTTTCCTTCCCGAGTACACTTCTCTCAGCACTCAAACCCTAGGATTTCCCGAGTACAATCACACAGCACTCGTAGCCTCACGACTCGACTGACTCCTTATCAGCAATCTCGACTATTGTCTTCGCGCCCTCTTCATCTTAGTCTCCCGTCCCTCGGATGCACGCAAGCCTCCAGCTTTCCTCCATGCCTTCCTTCAAGCATGCCTCAAAGTCTGCGCCCCTCAGCTTATCATCTCTGCTCTCCATAGTCTCTCAGGTGCACACAAGCCTCCAGCTTATCTCCATGCCACCCTTCACCGTACCGAGGCCGTCCAGCCAAGTCCATATGTATAACCTATACGACTTGCACACTCAACATAAACATATAAGTACACAAGGGTAAACGTAACTTAAACCCTTTGCCCAAATATCAAAACACTTGGTCACTCCGGACCACAGATTGCCTCAACAATCTCCTCCTTTTTGATGTTTGGCAATACGTTTAAGTTAGGGAAAACAAATAGTATAGAATACCAATAAGAATGCTAAAACAAACAACTGGACTTACGTTGCCAAGACTCCATCTTGGACTTACACCGCCAATGCATATGCAATGCATGGATCCTATCCCAAGGCATCTCACACCTAACCCTCCAAGTTAAGAATTTTCCACACCTAACTTCCCAAAGTTAGGACTTTTCCACACCTAACCTTCCAAGTTAGGAATTTTCCACACCTAACCCTCCAAGTTAGGACTTTTCACACCTAACCCTCCAAGTTTGGACTTTTCACACAAACCGGGCTTTTTAAAGCTTCTCCAAACCTCCCCTACATTAGACTTACAAAGGCTTTTTAGGAACTTCTCCAAGGTTCCCCTTACGCCAAAAATGGACCAACCATGCTCCCCCTTAATCTTAGCTCCCCCTATACCTAGGGTTTCTCACAAATGTGTGTTTGGTTTTCCAACTTAAACCCAACACTTCTCCCCCTTTGCCTAACATCATAAAGACCCCAATAATATCCCAATTATTGGTTCTTTTAATCCCTAATGACCATAAACAATATGTACTAGCCTCCCATACACTTGTTTTGCATCATTTGGACACATACCCAGTTGCTGATACAAAAATCAGCCATGACCAGTCGGCTGCCCCCAGGGCAGTCGATTGATACTCTGAAAATCAGAATTTCAGCCTTTCTGACGAAATTCAGAAATGCGCCAGAAATTCCACAAATCTCTAAAAATTCTCAAATTTTGTGGAGACATTTGTGGTACACATTGTAACGACCCTCCTTCTGGTACTAAGCTTTAAGGCGGATCGCTACTAACTAACTGACTGACAAATTCCTGATTTCTGATAATGCTAAATCAGTTAGGAGAATTTAAAAGAAATTCTTATTCTCCTAATTATTTTTAAATGTGTACTGAACTAACAATTTATAACTTAAGCATGCTGCGGTAACTTATAAATATGTTGGAAGTACTAACCAGCGAAATTAAAATAAAAACTCTAACTGATTTCTGGTTGAGTAACTTAGGAATTTCAACAACGATATGTAAAAGCATAAACATAAACGTGCCAAGTTGGTATCAACTTCTTTATTGAAATCATTCATTATTCATATCTAAGGGCATTCTTAGCTACTACATGTCATTTTATATGGTGCATATATCTTAAAACAAGCATATCCTATGTATTTAGCATGTAAATCAAAAGTATCAAGTTCTTATCTCTAAAGCTTAAGCATGGGTCTAAATTACCATATTACAAGTAGTAACTCGTATCATTCAACATTCGCTAAACAAGTATTAACACAGGTAAATAAACTACTTTAATATACTAGGCACCCCAAATAACGAGTCTAAACAGGTTAATACATGGTTCTCATAATATATCGCAAAATAACTAAAGAAGCATAAACAAGAAAACTAAAGAAGCATACTAGGCACCACGAATACAAGCCTAATTAAGTTCATACATGGTTCACATAATATATTACGGAATAACTAAAGAAACATAAAGAGGGTTATTCTATGCTTTGCAATTTCCGAAGACTTTTATTCCAACTCCACCATCACAACACTTTGCATTAAGTCCGCCGCCTCCGCTACTAGTGCTTTCCTTTACCTGTATCTGCAGTATAAGGAAATGCAAACTAATAAGCATAAAGCTTAGTAAGTACCATCTAGCCTCACAAAACCATGAAAACTCGAATTATGCTTTTGTAAAACATGCTATGCACATACATGCTCATATCCATAAGTAATCATGTTAGGCTCACGCTAAAATATATATCATAGGATGTCATGGCATATAACTGAGACATGGCACATACTGAACTAAAACTGAAAAGTAAGCTATAGCATGACATACATTTCTGAACTGGAACTGGAACTAACTAATATAAAACTAATTATTAAATTCACCACATGCTAATATGAATTTTTGAAAACTAAATACATATAGTAGGTGAAAGTAATAATCAACTGCTGTGGGCTCGGCAATGTACCAACTGTGCGCGCATCCCTAATAAACCCGAGGTAGCAAATCCCGAATCCATTAGGGTTCTACTAGGTTATCTAAACCTAGGGGCAACTAGGAGCCCATCCCATACTAGGTTATCTAAACCTAGAGGCAACTTGGAGCCTATCCCTGGACCAAAGTCCGGTACAATGCCACTGAAAATAAAATAGTCCTTTATACTTTTCTTTCTTTTTTTTTTGATTCTTGCTTTTACTAGGTTATCTAAACCTAGGGGCAACTAGGAGCCCATCCCGTTGGACCTTGGTCTCAATCATAAACTGAAGCAAGGATTTCTATTCTTTAATGCTTTGTATAGCATTAACTGAACTGAACATTTTAACAACCACCTAACGTGGGTGCTTGTTCATAATTTACGATTTCTAATCGTAAAGCATAAATACAAGGAAATAAGGCATATGAAAAATCAATCGAAACTACTTATACTGCAGGTGAGGGATACTTACATCCTGCGCTTGTTCTTACGACTCTAAAGCGTAGGTTTTTGGGAAAAGGAACGATCCTTAGAGTTTCGGAGAGCTTCTAACGGAGAATTCTTCCTCGGAGAGATTCCCTAACGTAGCCTCCTTCTTAAATCCTTTGGATCTTCCCTTGGTTCGCGTGCGCGAGAGAGAGGGCGAGAGGAGAGGTCGCGTGCGTGAGGGAGGGCGTCGGCGTCGCTGGGTTGGGAGAAAATTAACCTAAAACTCGTAACTCCCTCTTTTATACTTATGGGGGGGGGCGAATTTAACTAATTCTACCTTATCTATTGTTTCCCTTAATCTATTTTAACAAAAGCAAACCATCTCAGTTGGTCCACCCATTCTCCTCTCACTGGGAAGGTCTAGGGTTCAAACCCCCTTATTTCTTTTTACTGCACATTTTATATTTATTCCTTTTTGCCTTATTCGTCCATGGAAAAATTCTATAAAAATATCCATAAATTCGGAATAAATTCTAGGATATTTCTAAATTTAGTTTTGAGAATTTTTGGGCGTTACAATCCCCCATACCTTATAAAAAGTTCGTCCTCGAACTTAAAACAATTCTGAGTATTTCTGCCTCATGCTGTCCTTTGATTCCCATGTTGCCTCTTCTACTCTATTATTTTGCCATATGACTTTCACTAATGGTACCTCCTTGTTTCGTAATTTCTTAACTGCTCGGTCTATTATCTGAATAGGCCGACTATCATAACTGAGATCTTCGCGAACTTGTACCGTCTGTGGCTCTATCACCTGGGTGGCATCTGGTATATGCTTCTTCAGCATGGAAACATGAAATACATTGTGGATAGCTGACATCTCCCGAGGTAGCTCCAACTCATAAGCTACCTTGCCAACTCTTCTAGTGATGGGGTATGGTCCTACATATCTGGGACTTAGCTTTCCCTTCTTCCCAAAACGTATTACCCCCTTCATGGGGGCCACTTTGAGAAATACTGAATCCCCAACTTCAAACTCTAATGGTCTGCGCCGTGTATCAGCATAGCTCTTCTAGCGGCTCTGAGCTGTTTCTATTCTCTGGCAGATCTGCCGTATGGCTACGGTGGTATCATCTATAAGATCTGTCTGTAGGCCTAACTCTTGCCTCTCACCACCCTCGTACCAGCAGATAGGAGATCTACACCTCCGCCCATATAAAGCCTCATAGGGTGCCATGCCGATAGTGGACTGATAACTATTGTTGTAGGCGAATTCTGCTAAGCACATGTATCTGCACCAACTGCCCTTGAAATCTAGAGCACAAGCTCTGAGCATATCTTCTAGTACTTGATTAACTCTCTCTGTCTGACCATCTGTTTGAGGATGGAAAGCTGTGCTAAATTTCAGTTTGGTGCCTAGTGCTGCCTGTACACACTCCCAGAAGTGCGAAGTGAACCTACTGTCCCTATCTGAAATGATAGTCCTAGGGACTCCATGTAGTCTGACGATCTCCTTGAGGTATAACTGAGCTAGCTGCTCCATGGAATAGGAGATCCTAATAGCTAGGAAGTGGGCAGACTTAGTCAATCTGTCTACTATTACCCAGATTGCATCATACCCATTCGTTGTTCGGGGTAGTCCCACTATAAAATCCATAGAAATATCTTCCCATTTCCATTCTGGAATCTGGATAGGCTGCAGAACTCCACCTGGTCTCTGATGTTCTGCCTTGACTCTTTGGCATGTCAGACAGGTACTGACATATCTGGCGATGTCTCTCTTCATCCCAGGCCACCAAAAACGTCCCCTGAGGTCTTGGTACATTTTGGTGGAACCAGGATGCATTGCATAAGGAGATCTATGTGCGTCCTCTAGAATCTTCCTTCGGAGCTCGTCTTGGTTCGGAACACATAAGCGGTCACCGTAGTACAGTGTCCCATTATCTGATAGGCGAAATTCTCCATTTTCGGCTTCTGTTATCCCCTGCTTGATTTTCTGAAGGTTAGGATCTTGATCCTGTGCTGTCTGGATGACTTCAATCAGGGTGGACACTAATGTCAAAGTGGAGAGCTGCCCAACTAAAATTTCCAGTCTAAACTCTGATAACTCTTTCCGAAGGGGCTGTGACATCATGGACAAAGCTAGTAGGGTGGCACTAGATTTTCTGCTAAGTGCATCTGCCACCTTATTAGCTTTACTTGGATGGTAGAGGATGTCAATGTCATAATCCTTGACTAGCTCAAGCCACCTGCGCTGTCTCATGTTCAGATCCTTCTGAGTAAAGAAATACTTCAGACTCTGATGATCTGTGAAAATCCTACACTAAGCTCCGTATAAGGAATGCCTCCAGATCTTGAGAGCAAACACTACTGCAGCTAGCTCAAGGTCATGAGTAGGATAGTTCCTTTCATAATCTTTGAGTTGTCTAGAGGCATAGGCGATAACCTTGCCATTCTGCATCAGCACTGCTCCAAGTCCTAATTTAGAAGCATCACTATATATGTCGAAGCTGTCAGTGGTCTCTGGAAGAGTCAGGATGGGAGCACTAGTCAATCTTCTCTTTAATTCTGTAAAACTGTTCTCGCAGTCCTCTGTCCACTAAAACTTCCTGTTCTTCCTGGTAAGAGCTGTTAGTGGGGAGGCTATTCTGGAGAAATCTGCTACAAACTTCCTGTAGTAACCGGCTAGGCCCAGAAAACTTCTGATCTCACTGGCATTCTTCGGTCTAACCCAGTTACTTACTGCTTCTATTTTGCTGGGGTCTACCATCACACCATCCGTAGAGATGACGTGACCCAGAAAAGACACCTGATCGAGCCAAAACTCACATTTTGAGAATTTTGCATACAGTTGGCTCTGCTGAAGAATCCGCAATACTGTCCTGGGATGTTCAGCATGTTCCTCTTGAGTTCCTGAGTAGATAAGAATGTCATCAATGAAGACGATGACAAACTTATCTAAGTATTCCCGGAATACTCTGTTCATGAGGTCTATGAATGTCGCTAGAGCATTTGTGGCCCCAAAAGGCATGACTACAAACTCGTAGTGCCCATATCTGGTTCTGAAAGCTGTCTTCGGAATATCACCCTCTCTGACTTTGACCTGGTGATAGCCGGATCTCAAATCCATCTTTGAGAAGACTGTGGATCCCTTTAGATGGTCGAATAAATCATCGATCCTGGGTAGAGGGTACCGGTTCTTGATGGTGACTTGATTCAGAGCCCGGTAATCTATACACAGGCGCATGGAATCGTCTTTCTTCTTCACGAACAACACTGGAGCTCCCCATGGTGAATGACTAGGGCGGATGAAGCCCTTGTCGAGTAACTCCTGTAGTTGCTCCTGAAGTTCTTTCAATTCTGCTGGAGCCATACGGTATGGTGCTTTTGGGATCGGATTTGTACCCGAAACGAGTTCGATCTCAAATTCAATCTCTCTGTCTGGTGCTAGGCCTGGTAGCTCATCAGGGAAAACTGCTGGGTAGTCGCATACCACTCGGACCTCTTCTAGCTTTTGGTCCTCCTCTTGCGTGGTATTGACTACATGTGCTAGAAATCCAGTACATCCTATATTCAGCAGTTTCTGTGCTTTCATGGCTGAGAGAAATTTCCTGGCCTTCTTCTTCGGTTCTCCGATGTATTCAAACTGCACTCCTTCTTCAGGTTGGAATATGACTTTCCTTTTACGGCATTCTATGGAGGCACCGTACTTGATTAGGAAGTCCATTCCAAAAAATGACATCATAATCAGTCATATCTAGCACTATCAGATCACCATAAAGCTCTCTGCCCACTATACTGATTGGCACTGCACGAAGCCAGTGCGTGGATGCCATAATCTCTCCTGAAGGTAGGGTGGTTAAGAACTGGCCACTGAGTACATCTGGAGGTATAGTTAACTTCTCTGCGATCACCCTGGGGTTTCTGAGTTCCTGAACTGCCTTGGCCTTTACTTTCTATCATGGCTGACTTCTGCTGTTGCAGGCTGTTCAGGTAGTGCTCGGTGATCAGAGCACTGCTAACTAGTTCTTCTGAGGTTTGCGGCCTATGGACGCCGCTGGCCACATTCAATGCTATTTCTGGCCTTAGTATCTTGAGCATTAGCCTGACTCGCTCTCGTTTAGTGCTGACCAGTTCAGGGCACAGGCGAGCCAGTCTGTTGAATCTCTTCACGGCTTCCTCTACTGATAGGTTACCCTGACGAAATTCAGTGAATTCATCATAATGCCGGTTAGTAACCCGCATATAAAAGAATTCTTTGAAGAACTCAGCTTCGAAGTTGGCCCACGTCATCTGATTTATGTCTCGCTTGGCCTTCACCCTTTCCCACCACATTCTAGCATCTCCTGCTAGGCAGAAGGAGGCACACTTGACTTTCTCATGTTCTGGCCAGTCCAGAAGCTCCATGGTACTCTCCAGGGTTTTGAACCAGGCTTGTACATCCCATGGTTCACTAATGCCTGAAAAGTTCTCTGGTTTGAGGTTCTGCCACTGAACTAGATATGCTTCTCTTCTAGCTTCTACTGTTGGGGCTTCTGGTGTTATGGGTGGGATTGGTGCTCAAGGTGGAACCTCTATCCCTATTAGGGTTTCCATATTTGGTCATGGCGTAGCAGTAGGTGTGGTCTGCTGATTAGCCCTTAAAGTGGCTATCTCTCACTGCTGCTCAACTATCTGTCTCTGGAGCCGAGCCACTATCTCCACGAGATTAGGTGGAGTCACTATGTTAGTTCCCTCTTATTGAGGCTCAATAGCTGGTGCCCTTCTTGTTGGGCGTCCTCTAGCCATTATCTAAATAACAGAGGACATATAGTTCATATTTTAATTCTAACAACATGCTATCAGATATAAACTAAAGTATTAAACATGCTTCCGTTAACCGTAAACAAAAACTGACTAGAACACAGATAGCATGAATAACATGAAAATACTATAAATCTGAAAGCAAGAAAATATGGTAATGTGAGAGATACTCTTACTTGGAAGCTGCAGGTCTGATGCGGATGTGTGTGGGGAGGAAAGATGGAACTTGCTCTGATACCACTCTGTAACGACCCGCCTTCTGGTACTAAGCTCTAAGGCGGATCGCTACTAACTAACTGACTGACAAATTCCTGATTTCTGATAATGCTAAATCAGCTGGGAGAATTTAAAAAAATTCTTATTCTCCTCATTATTTTTAAATGTGTACTGAACTAACAATTTATAACTTAAGCATGCTGCGGTAACTTATAAACATGTCGGAAGTACTAACCAGCGAAATTAAAATAAAAACTCTAACTGATTTCTGGTTGAGTAACTTAGGAATTTCAACAACGATATGTAAAAGCATAAACATAAACGTGCCAAGTTGGTATCAACTTCTTTATTGAAACCATTCATTATTCATATCTAAGGGCATTCTTAGCTACTACATGTCATTCTATATGGTGCATATATCTTAAAACAAGCATATCCTATGTATTTAGCATGTAAATCAAAAGTATCAAGTTCTTATCTCTAAAGCTTAAGCATGGGTCTAAATTACCATATTACAAGTAGTAACTCATATTATTCAACATTCACTAAACAAGTATTAACACAGGTAAATAAACTACTTTAATATACTAGGCACCCCAAATAACGAGTCTAAACAGGTTAATACATGATTTTCATAATATATCGCGAAATAACTAAAGAAGCATAAACAAGAAAACTAAAGAAGCATACTAGGCACCACGAATACAAGCCTAATTAAGTTCATACATGGTTCACATAATATATTGCGGAATAACTAAAGAAACATAAAGAGGGTTATTCTATGCTTTGCAATTTCCGAAGACTTTTATTCCAACTCCACTATCACACACACTTTGCATCAAGCCCGCCGCCTCCGCTACTAGTGCTTTCCTTTACCTGTATCTGCAGTATAAGGAAATGCAAACTAATAAGCATAAAGCTTAGTAAGTACCATCTAGCCTCACAAAACCATGAAAACTCGAATTATGCTTTTGTAAAACATGCTATGCACATACATGCTCATATCCATAAGTAATCATGTTAGGCTCACGCTAAAATACATATCATAGGATGTCATGGCATATAACTGAGACATGACACATACTGAACTAAAATTGAAAAGTAAGCTATAGCATGACATACATATCTGAATTGGAACTGGAACTAACTAACATAAAACTAATTATTAAATTCACCACATGCTAATATGAATTTTTGAAAACTAAATACATATAGTAGGTGAAAGTAATAATCAACTGCTGTGGGCCCGGCAATGTACCAACTGTGCGCGCATCCCTAATAAACCCGAGGTAGCAAATCCCAAATCCATTAGGGTTCTACTAGGTTATCTAAACCTAGGGGCAACTAGGAGCCCATCCCATACTAGGTTATCTAAACCTAGAGGCAACTTGGAGCCTATCCCTGGACCGAAGTCCGGTACAATGCCACTGAAAATAAAATAGTCCTTTATACTTTTCTTTTTTTTTTTTTTGATTCTTGCTTTTACTAGGTTATCTAAACCTAGGGGCAACTAGGAGCCCATCCCGTTGGACCTTGGTCCCAATCATAAACTGAAGCAAGGATTTCTATTCTTTAATGCTTTGTATAGTATTAACTGAACTGAACATTTTAACAACCACCTAACGTGGGTGCTTGTTCATAATTTACGATTTCTAATCGTAAAGCATAAATACAAGGAAATAAGGCATATGAAAAATCAATCGAAACTACTTATACTGCAGGTGAGGGATACTTACATCCTGCGCTTGTTCTTACGACTCTAAAGCGTAGGTTTTTGGGAAAAGGAATGATCCTTAGAGTTTCGGAGAGCTTCTAACGGAGAATTCTTCCTCGGAGAGATTCCCTAACGTAGCCTCCTTCTTAAATCCTTTGGATCTTCCCTTGGTTCGCGCGCGCGGGAGAGAGGGCGAGAGGAGAGGTCACGTGCGTGAGGGAGGGCGTCGGCGTCGCTGGGTTGGGAGAAAATTAACCTAAAACTCGTAACTCTCTCTTTTTTACTTATGGGGGGGCGAATTTAACTAATTCACCCTTATCTATTGTTTCCCTTAATCTATTTCAACAAAAGCAAACCATCCTAGTTGGTCCGTCCATTCTCCTCTCACTCGGAATGTTTAGGGTTCAAACTCCCTTATTTCTTTTTACTGCACATTTTATATTTATTCCTTTTTGCCTTATTTGTCCATGGAAAAATTCTATAAAAATATCCATAAATTCGGAATAAATTCTAGGATATTTCTAAATTTAGTTTTGAGAATTTTCGGGCCTTACACCCATACCTACATCAAAAAAATACATTCCAAAATGTATCTATCACCATTCCCAAGTTTGATACAAAATCCAAAACTAGCTAAAAATTTCAATCAATCCTTTGTTAGTGATATGAGAGAAGTGTCCTAAGGCAATCGCCTTATGATTGTAAACATTTATTTTAATAAATGATAATTCACTATTTGAGTATACATGTTTGTATTTGATTGGGATCTTAAACTCATATACTGAATGTCCGCCATACAATTCACAGCATAAGAGAATTTGTGATGGGATCACAACTAGTGATTATCTCTAAATGTGCAAATGTGAATTGTTGGAAATATCCCTAGTCGATGAATTGATAAATACGGACATTATCAATTCTGTTGAGACTAGCATAGGTTATTCTCTATTCAGCTGATTCTCACTGGCTGGTGACATTGGGATGTCTGGAGATAAACATGGATGCTAGTTAAGGGAACTAGTTCATTGGAGTGACTAGCTGTAAGACTTCATATGGGAATCTACATGTAGATATGTCAATGAAGATCTTACTGCAGCTTAAGTGCGATGTTCCTTTTACTTGCGGTGTTCAAGTCATCTTGGTCATGGAGACTTATACTTTGACATCTTAAGCAAGCATCTCCAAGGAGGTGTGGACCGAGGATGATCGGGTATAAGCCGAAGTGCCCGAAGATGTTTGAACAGCCTACAAAGGATTCACCACTCCTTGCGAGGAGATGTATACCCAGGCCTATCGTCGGATTGTTACTCAAAGCCTCTGGCCAGAGCATATCATGTTAAGAGTGCGAGTCTCTTAAATACATGAGAGTAATTAGAAATCCAAAGGACGAGAAAGACACTACTTGGGCTAGGTGTGACGTAGTCAGCCTAGTGGGGACTGACACCATTGACCGTGTCCTGAACCAAGTGGGTATAAGATGGTGAAGGGAATGGGGCACGATTCATTAGAGCTGCTGAAGGGTTTCAGAATAATTTCTTCTGAGGTCAAACCGTTGATCTTTCGATTAATTGGGGATCATGATGTACTACTAGGTGCCACTCATGATCGTTCTATAATTAGTTAAATTATAGACGGCCAACATAAATCGAAAGCCTATTTAGTCACACGCACTACGAGTAATCCGAGGGATTTAAAACGAGTTGAAAATTGGATTTTTCGATCAAGAGAAATAAGTCGAATCTGAGTTAGTCAGAGGCGCAATGGAAGCTAAAATGGCTAAGTCTTTTGAAGGCTTTTTGGGCGAATTAAATGAGTTTAATTCGCGGCGGTTCGGGTTGGTTTGGCCGGCCAAAGAGGGTGTCAAAACCCCCTTTGGTGGCCGGCCAATAAAGAGGAGAAAACCAATTAATTTTGATTTAATTAATAAAATAAATCTAGTGCGATTTATTTTATAAATTATGGATAAATAAATTTGTATAAAGAAATTTATATAAATAAAATTTATAGAAATTTATTCTTTTATGGAAGATTAAAATAATCCATGAATTGGTTTATTTTAATTTTATAAAATCAATTATGAATTGATTTTTTCATAATAAGAAAGTTTATAAATTTCTTATAAAATTTATTCCATAATTTAAAGAGAAGAAGAATTAGTTTTATTATAAATTAGTTTATAATAAAGACTCGGTTTAAACGGAATAATTAATAAGAAAATTTATAAGATAAATTTCTTATAACTAATTCCGTTAATTCCGTTAATTCGGTTTAGAGGGAGACTTAGCAAAGGAGTTGCTACTATATAAAGGAACCAAAGGCTAGCCCTTATTCCTAATTAAGAGATTAATTATTCTTTCCCTCTCTCTCTTAATCTCTTCTCTCTTCTCTTCTTCCCTCTCTTGCCTAGGGCTGGCGCCCACCCTAGAGGATTAGGGCCGGCGCACAAAGGACTCCTTGGAGGAGGCTGTGAGCTTCAAGAAGAAGAAGGAGAACCCGAATATGAAGAAGAAGAAGCGGATAGCGACTCCTCTCTTCTCGGAATTCGATTCCGTTACTTCGTTGGTTAGTTTCCTATCTTTCCTCTCTTGTTCATCTAGTTGTGCCTTCCGAGAATCTAGTAGTTCTCGTCGGCACAAAACTCGTGACTTTGCGAAGTCATCCCGAAGAGAACTCGGCGTGGACGCGAATAGAGGCGGAGCTTCCAAGGGACGCTACGGTTGGATCTCGTCCCTTACTTCGAGTTACGAGAGGTACTTGGTAAATTTGTTTACTTTTTCGCAAAGTTTTGTTTTATGATTATGTCAACACAATGTAAGGTTGCATGCTAGATACGAAGTTAAAATAATTTAGGAAATTATTTTATGTAAACTCTTCCGCTGCACGTAAAAATTTTGAATTTTATGAACTCGTATCCTTGTCGACATGCACCCGGTCCCAACATCCTTGCCCTAAAGTCCTAGTTTTGATTTCCTCTTGATGTCTTTGCCCATGCCAACCCACAATACGTCCTTAGCATTGATTTACATGACAATTACACACCAAACACAAATTTTCATGCAATATAACCCCAATGTCATATTTCCATGCATGAAACTCAAAAACACCATGCCAAAACCCAAGAATTGAGACTCAAGTTTGTCTCCAATTCTTTTGGCACACTCCATGGTCCATTTAGGCCTCTAGGAGCAACCCTCCCAAGGTCCATTCACCACATATCCCAAAGGCTCCTAGAGCTCCCCCTTGAGCTCTTAGCCCTAGTCACCTCCCTAGGTGACTTAACAAACACTAGACCACACCGGTGTTCCCCCGGTGACTCTTGGCCTACTAACTCAACCCTCGTAACCTTAGACACCTCGTCTTTGGTTAAGTCCTTCTTTATCCCTTTAAATGCCATCCCCTTGTCATTTTTGGACTCCTCCTTCTTTCGATAATCATATGCTATCCTAGCATATCTCTTTCCCTTAGCATGGGAAACCTTAGATCGGTATCCTAGACCCGATCTATCATTTGTGTGGTTTAGGCCACCCAACACCATATCCAAACCCTTAGATCCAACCGTGAATCTCTCTAGGGTTTTCTCTAACCTATCAAGATTTTCCCTTAAAGCTTGATTTTCACTTTCTAGGTTCCTAAACCTAGAGTCCACATGTCCACTTTGGACATTCCTAGACCTACCCACCTTTCTAGGCATTTGTCTCCCCTTCTTGGGATTTTTGCCTTGATCCTTAGGTCTAGTGGTCTTGGATTTTCATGATGCATGGTTTTCCTAGGTTTTTGATCTTCAATGCAAACCATACTCCTATCATGATATTTAAATCCTAAGTTATGCATGGGTAAATATTTTACACTATTTTTAGCATGCATGGAGGAACTTAAACTTGAATTGCATTTCAATTTAAGATTAGCGATTATCTCCCTTACCCTTGTAGTTCCTCCTTGATGTGGGCTTCTTCTCTTCTTCCTTTCTTCTTTCTCCCATCTTCTCAAGTGCTCCATTTTCTTGAACTCTTTACTCCTTGGGCACTTTGTGTGGTAGTGTCCTAGCTCTCCACATGTGAAGCATCGAATCTTCTCTCTATTCTTTTGAGCTTCCTCATTTCTACAACTCATGTTAGAATTTAATTGAATTGAGATGGGTTTAGAGTGTACCTCCTTTTTCATACCCTTCGGACACTTGCCCTTGCAGTGTCCCTTTTCATTGCATCCAAAACATATAATGTGGTCTTTGACTCTTGCTTTGGTGGAGGTACAAACTTCTTCTTGCTCCGGTGTTGAGGATGACTTTCCTCCCCCTCAATCCTTGATGTGGAGACTTTTTCACTTTCTTTGTCACTTGAGGATGTGGTCACTTATTCTTTTTCGCATGTTGACAATTTCGTTTCTTTTTTTCTTTTCTTGGTCCATTGAATCCATTTCTTTGGGCTCTTCTTCTTCTTCTTCTACTCGTGTAGGGTTTTCATGAAGCACTGCTAGCTTGCTCCATAATTCCTTAACATCCCTATACTCACCTATTTTATCCAAAATGTCATTAGGTAATAAATTGATTAACATTTTGGTTACCTTGTTATTGATCTCGGATTGATGAATTTGCTCCACGGTTCACTTCTTCTTCTTAAGAACCCTTCCCTTTTTGTCCTTGGGAAAATCGAAGCATATTTCTATACACATCCAATCTTCAATATTAGTCATTAGAAAATATGACATTTTACCTTTCTAATATGCGAAATCGTCACAGTCGTACGAAGGTGGAATTCGGATATCCCATCCTAGTGGACCTTTTCCTTCCATTTTCCTCTAGCCTTTTGCTGTCCCAGCGGTTAGTCCGACAAGAGCGGTCCTTCGCTCTGATACCACTTGTTGGATCGATTCGATTGCTAGAGGGGGGTTAATAGCAATTTTCGGATCTCTTTTACCTCCACGGTTAGTTGCGCAATAGGAATATACAATAAAATAAAACTAACCAATGCTAAAAAAGCGATCTTACTTGGTATCTACCCCTAAGGGTGACTAATCCAAGAATCCGTCAGTGGATCACTCCCTGGATAACCTCTGGCTAGCCCTTGTCGCTCCTTATGGGTGAAGAAACCTCGCCACAATCACCTTGACAATATCCGACCACAATAGGCTACTTACAAGCTTTGACCAAGCAAGTTTCGCCAAGAGTTTCAGCCACCACGAAGTCCTCTTTAAATAGGACTAAGTCTGAAACCCTCGCCACCAGTTGACTGCTCCCAGGGCAATCGACTGGAGCCACTGAAAATCGACCGTTGCAACCCCAATGTTCGAATTTTCAGCCAACTCACCAGCCGCTACCAGTCGACTACTCCCAGGGCAGTCGACTGGTCCAGAGCTGACTCCCTTTTGTGTGTTTCATCAGTCGACTGACCTAATGGCAGTCGACTGCCCCACTCATACACCTAGAGTTTTCCTTCCCGAGTATACTTCACTCAACACTCGAACCCTAGGATTTCCCGAGTATAATCATACATCACTCGTACCCTCATGACTCGACTGACTCCTCATCAGTAGCCTCGACTATTGCCTTTGTGCCCTCTTCATCTTCGGCTCCCATCCCTCGGATGCACGTAAGCCTCCAGCTTGCCTCCATGCCATCCTTCAAGCATGCCTCGTAGTCCGCACCCCTCAACTCATCGTCTCTGCTCTCCACGGTCCCTCGGGTGCACACAAGCCTCAAGCTTGTCTCCATGCTACCCTTGACCGTACCGAGGCCGTCCAGCCAAGTCCATATGTGTAACCTGTACAACCTGCACACTCAACATACACATATAAGAACCAAGGGTAAACCTAACTTAAACCCTTTGCCCAAATATCAAAATACTTGGTCACTCCGGACCACAGATTGCCTCAACAATCTTTTACTCGGAAGAGGTGGTATCTTCCATGGCTGAACCTTATAGATTCTCGCTTATTGGAAAATTTTCCGGCAAAAGACCAAGTTTTTCGATCATTATACAAGCTTTCAAAAACCTATGATTGTCTGGCTTTTATAACATCCGGTTTCTTCGGTCAAGGCATATTTTTCTGCATCTCACAACTAATGAGGATATGGCTAGAGTTTGGTCGAGAGGTATTTGGTACATTGGAGGTGTGCCATTACGTATTTTTAAGTGGTCTCCTCATTTTTCGTATGAATCTGAATCCTCCATAGTTCCAGTGTGGGTGCAATTCCCAGACTTCCCTATCCACATGTTTAACAAGAACAACTTGTTTTCAGCTGCTCGGATTGTGGGGAAGCCCATTAAAATCAATGAAGCCACGACAGATGGATCTAGGCTATACATGGCACGAGTATTTGTGGAAATTGACTTGCTAAAGCGAAGGGTCGAGGAGTTCTGGATTGGAATTGGGGAGGAAAAAAGGCACAGAAGGTGATGTTTGAGAAGTTCCCGAATTATTGTGTACACTGCCTACATTTGGGACACTCTGCAGAGGAATGTTACTTTAATGGCAACCAGCCGAAACCTGATTAGAAAAGGAACAGAATTGACACCTTGGCTCCTGGGGAAGATCTGCGAGGGAGGCTAAATCAAAGATATGTCGAAGGTACAAAGCAGGTGAATGGGGAGTTCTCCGGAGATAAACGTCCAAAAAAACAAACCTCGATACAAAAGCAAAGATCTGACTGTTAGCTAGACGCTGTAAACAAAGGGAATGAGAGGCCTATAAATAAATTTCATGCTTTGGCTTCTCTGGAGGAAGATGACCAAGAAGGCTTGGATGGCTCAAAAGACAAGGAACAGAAGAAGAAGAATATTGCTGATGAGGATAGGCATGAAGCAGGACATGAAATCAAAATAGAAGGCAGTAATGAATTCAAAAATGAGCAGATTCATGTGGAAGTTCTAGATATCAGAAAATTGGAAAACGATGGGCAAGAAGGTGAGGTTGCTAGGGGCCATGCTGGGAACAGCTATCAGGGTTTGAAATTTGATGGATGGAAGGATGACAGAGGGAAAGCAGTGGCAACATTAAGTGCAGGGCAATGTACTGGGCAAAGTGGCCAGAAGGAAATTCAGATTGAGCTGGATACAAGTAGAGGAAAGGCTGGGTAGATGGCACGATAGAACATACCAAACGTATCAAACACATTACAGATGGTTATACCTGAGGGGTCTTTTTCATCAAACAGACAAAATGCTCATGCTAAAGTGTTTGAAGCACAGGATACCAGAAGGAAATCTGCACCTGTTGATACTCTAGATGGCACGGCAGGGACAGCTGCTGCTCCAATGCAGCAGCAAACTACAAAAGATGATCAGGCAATGTCCACAATCAGAGGAGTCAATTTGAAGGATCAGAATGATCTAGAGGGGGATGAGATGTCCAGATCCAGATCCTTTGAGGAGGAACTTGAGACTGAAGAGGAGGAACTGGGGCAGCTACAAAGGAGCAATTCATTACCCCTGGTTTCAAAGAAAATTTCCACTCAGATCGGTTCCCCAAGAAAGGATACAAAGGAAAGGGAAAAGGTTCCTTCTGGTGTCTCTCAACGAGTCACTAGAAGTAAATCACAAGCACAAAAGTTTTCCTATTCTTCAATGTTCTAATGTCAGGAATGGTATGGAACATTAGGGGGATAGGTAACCCTGCATCACTCAGAAGACTGCACTACTTGAAGAATCACTTCATCTAATTTTTTTGGGAATTTTAGAGCCAATGATATCACTTGATGAATCCTTTATTACAAGAAGACTAGGTTTCTCTTCGGTTGTCTCAAATTGCTCAGGGAAAATATGGTTTATTTATGATACTAATATAGATTGCAGAGTGTTGTGTGATCATGAACAATGTCTTCATTTGAGTTTGAAATCTGCTATGTTTCCAATGGACATGTTGTTTACTATAGTTTATGCCAAGTGTTCTAGGGTTGAAAGGTATGAACTATGGGAGAAGATAGAGTGTATTAAGCCAAGTAATAAGGATTTCTGGATTGTCGGTGGAGACTTTAATGTGATTGCAAATGAATCTGAGCACTCTGTAGGAACTGTAACAAGATCGGGAGCAATAGAAGATTTCAACAATTTTTTGATGGCAACAGGGTTGATTGATGCTGGCTATGTGGGAGACTGCTTTACCTGGACAAACAATAGAATATGGAAGTGTCTTGATAGAATCCTGATCTCTCCATCTTGGCAAGGACATGGATTTTCAGTCCGGGTTGAACACTTGAGTCGTGCTGCCTCTGATCACTGCCCGTTGCTGATATCTTTTCCTAATTTTGAGAAGGCAGCAGCTTCATTTCGTTTTCAAAAGATGTGGTTAAGACATCATGGCTTCATGCAAATGATAAAGTTGAATTGGAATCTGCCCAATCCAGGTTTTGGCCTCCTTAAATTGTAGATTAAATTGAAAAGGTTGAAAAATCACTTGATGTGGTGGAAAAGTAGGTATTTGGTAACATCCATGACAACATTCAAAGAGCCGAAGAGCAGTTTTCTGAGGCAGAGAAACAGTTTGATGGTGAGACTACTTGTAACGACCCGAAAAATTCTCTTAATATTTTCTTTAAAATATTGATCATGTCTAGATAATTTTTCGAGGGACCTAGAGATATTAGTACGAATCTTAGCCTCGAAATCCTTGATCTTTCTCATTTAAATTGAGAAACTAAGTACTAATGGGCCTTATATGGGCTTTTCAGTACCATGGTTATTGGTGGATTTTGGGCAAAATTTAATATAAATATAAATGGATTTTAATTAGGAATATTAGCATAATTATGGGGGATTTTTAGGGAATTTTCAGAAATAATGAAAATAAAATAAAATAAAAATAAAGTGCATGGATCAAGGATTGAACCATAGACCTATGGTACCACCATGCATGTACTAACCAATTCACCTAGCAAGGGAGTGCTAGTAGAGGATGAAGTGGATTTTGGTTAAGGCTTAGGGGAAAATGAAGAGTCATGAAGGGAAGAGACACCATGACTCTTCACTTGCCTCCTTAATGTGGTATAAAGAGATGGCATGGGAGTTACTTTGCTTCTTCCACCAAGTCCACCATTCTCCCTCCTCCTTCTTCATCCTAGCCGAAACCCCAAGGGGGGATTTTCTCTTGGGAAAAGTTCACAAGAAGGCTTCTTCTTCAAGATCCAAAGTTTTGTTCAAGGTTACAAGGGTTAGAGGTGGTCAAAAGGCAACAAGGTCTTCATCCTTCTCTCAAATCTAAGGTCTATAACCAAGATAATCTAAGGTAAGACCCCCTCACCTGTGGTGTAATGGTTTTTCTTGATATGGATATGATCTAAGCTTTTTGTTTGAGATCTAAGATGAAAAATCCATGAAGGAGGACTTAGGGTTTCGGCCACCTCCAAGTTTCCATGGCTAGGGTTAGTTTTAACTCTCTAATGATGGTTCTTATGTTTCCTTATGATGTAAGTGATGTTAGTGGTGATTCATATGAACTCTTACATGCTTAATAGTTCTTATAAATTTCGGCCAAGAACCCTAATCCATGGTTGGACCTTGATCTAACCATTCAACATGTTAATTTTGTTTCCCTATGATATGATGGATAGTAATTGTGTTTTATAAGAATTTTTCCATGAATTTTTTGGACCTTTAGGTTTCGGCCAAGAGCAAATCCAAGGTTAAGGGATTAGGGTTAGCCTTAATTAGGGGATCAAATATTTTCTATGGCATTTTATGTTTGTATGGGATGTTATTGGTGAGCTATATGAATTTTTCCATGAACCTAGGGTTCCTTAGGGTTTCGGCCAAGGCCATAACCAAGGGTTTGGAGTGGGTTAAGACCACAATAATGCATGTTTATAGGGTACTATGATGTATGTATATGTTTAAGTATGTTGGAAGAATCTTTATGCCAATCAAAACCCTAGCTTATGGGTCATGACTTATATGTTAGGTCATTTGTTATGATGATTCATAAATGTTTAGACCATGTGCCATGAACCTAAGGAAATGTATCATGTATGAAAGGATCTAGGCATGTTTTCCTATGTATCATGACCATGTATGTTTTTATGAACTAAGATGCTAATTATGTAGGTATGCCATGAGATAGGAATGATATGTATGTATGCCATGATCTATGAATGATATGTATGATTTATGAATGATATGTATGCATGTCATGTTATGGATGAAAATGATGAATGAAGTTAATGTTCATGCCTTCGAGGCATAATGATGATATGGAATGAAAATGATGAATGAAGATAAGATTTATGCCTTCAAGGCATAATGATGATGTTAAGCATTAAGAATGAATGATTATGCTATGAATGTTTTATGAATGAAGAAGCATGTGAAAGTATTTTATTTTATGAATGGGCTTGTACCGGACCTATGTAAGGTCCACGGTTCTGGACTACGATGAAGCTGTCCACGGTTCTGGATTACCGATGAAGCTGTCCACAGTTCAGGGACTACCGATGAAGCTGTCCTTACCCTAGTAGGTCGAGATTAGCTACCTCGTATTTACTTAGGGATGCACGCATATGATGTATGAATGTGGTACAAGCCAGGGCCCTATGATGTTATGATTATGTTTAAATATTTAAAAGTATGATTTTAAACTAAGCATCCTTATGATATATGCATTTGCCGCATGCATCCATCCATGTTATGCATTATGTTTATGATAAGTATGTTTATGCAAAGTAGGGTTATGCAAGGTATGTTTATGCGATATATGTTTATGCAAAGTATGTTAAGGCAAAGTATGTTTATGGAAATGATTTTATTTATGTTCATGTTAAATTATGATGCCATGATTTTATTTTATGTTCAAGCTAAATTATGATGCCATGATTTTATTTATGTTCATGATAAATTATGATGCTATGATTTTATTTATGTTCATGCTAAATTATGATGCTATGATTTTATTTGTGTTCATGCTAAATTATGATGCCATGATTTTATTTATGTTCATGCTAAGAATAATGCCATGATTGTGTTTATGTTTACGATAAGAAGTATGCTATGATATGTAGGATTGAAGCATTATGTTTATGTTTATGTGACGTATGGATTTTTGTTAGTAGGAAAGGGTCTTACTAAGCCTATGTGCTTATAGTCTTATTTTCCTTATACCGCAGATCAAGCAAGAGATTACTAAGGGAAGCAGCAGGAGAGGCAAGAACATGTGTGTGTGGTAGTGACATGGCCAAGGATTCCTCTCATTTCTTTTATTGCATGTTTTGTGCTTGAAAATGCTTATTTTGGTTTTATGTTCAACTTATGATAGTTATGCCTAAGAAACAACTTACTATTCATGAAGTTTATGAATAAACTACTTGCTACCTGGAATGCTTATGGATAAGTTATGGAAAGTTGATATCATGATGCTATGTATGCTGGTAATATGTTAAGTATAATGTCACCATGTCCATGAATGATAACTTAGGCATGTGTATATGATTTATGTACTAGGGGCATGGTTAAAAGCATGTGTAGAAGAAGAAAAAAATTATTATTCCGCTGCATTAAGATGTTATATATGTATATGTATGTTTAGCGTAACACCGCTTTATGGAAAAAAAGCGGGCGTTACACTACTGATGAGAACAGAATTAATAGAAACAAAAGCCAAGCTCATCTCTTTAAGACATTGCAAATGGAGGAGGATTTTTGGGAGCAAAGAGCAGCGATTAAATGGATGGGGAGGGGGGGTAAAAATACAAAATTCCTTCATGACAGGGTGCAAACAAGGAGGATAACTAATAGAATTTTTCGGATATGGGATGAGGGGGAATGTCTGGAAAAGCCAGATCTTATAAGGGATTCGGGAGTCAGATATTTTGAGCAGCTGTTAACAGGAGAGGACTTTAATGGCATGGCAGCAGACCTTCGGCACATACTTGCGCTTGTGACTACTGAGGAAAACACATATCTGACAGCTTTGCCTACCAAGGAGGAAATCAAGCAAGTAGTAGGGGAAATTGACCAAGATAGTGCAGATGGACCAGATGGATTCTCTACTACCTTTTACGTAGCATGTTGGGATATCATTCAAGAAGATGTGATTCAAGCTGTGCTAGATTTCTTTATAGGTGGGTCTCTGCCGAAGGGAATGGCTGCCACAACTATAGTGTTGATTCCAAAGAAAGAAAGTGCGCAGAAATGGCAAGACTTCCGACCCATTAGTTTATGCAATGTTTCATACAAGATTCTCTCTAAGCTGTTGGCAAATAGGTTGAGGAAAATCCTGCATAAGATTATTTCCCCGGCTCAAAGTGGTTTTGTAGAGGGTAGATTGATTTCTGACAATATTCTTCTAGCCCAAGAACTAACTCATAAGCTGAATTACCATGTCCGAGGTGGAAATTTAATTATGAAGCTGGGCATGACAAAGGCTTTCGATAGGGTACAATGGAGCATTTGATTCAGAATCATGACAACTTTTGGTTTCTCAGATACTATCTTCGCTATGATCAAAAGATGCATTACTATATGTTGGTTTTCAATTCGGATTAATGGCCACCTTGTAGGTTTTTTTCAAGCAAAGAGAGGTCTAAGATAAGGGGATCCTATTTTACCTTTTCTATTCATCCTTGCATCATAATTTCTGTCTAGGGGTTTGGAAGAGCTGTTTGTTAACAATCCCAAACATAGCTATGCCACGGGATGTGACATGAAAGTATCTCACTTGGCCTATGCAGACAACATTATAATTTTCTTGAACGGATCAATTGATTGTGTAAAAAAGGTGAAGGCTTATCTCAATGCATATGAGGAACTCTCAGGGCAGTCAGTTAATGATGGGAAAAGCATGGTTTACCTTTCAAGGAACATACCGACAGCCCAGAGAGGCTTAATTTTAGCAGCCACAGGGTTTTTAGAGGGGCATGGCCTATGACTTATTTAGGGACCCCCATCTTTGTTGGACACAGAAAAAATCAGTATTTTCTTCCCCTATTAGAGAAAATCAGAAAAAGCTAATTGGCTGGAATATATCTCGGCTCTCTCATGGTGGACGCCTCCTACTAATTCAGAGTGTGCCCTCTCAATGCCCTTATATTTATTGCAAGTTCTTCTCCCTCCTCTATCTATTTTACACAAGTTGGAGATGATATTTGCAAGTTTTTTCTGGGGTTCCACAGACACCAAAAGGAAACCTCATTGGGTGGCTTGGACAAGGGTAGTAAGCAGAAGTTAGAAGGGGGGTTAGGATTGAGAAGGCTAGCTGATTTTAGTGTGGCAATGGCGGTTAAACTCTGGTATAGATTTAGAGAGCAATCTACTCCTTGGGCAAAATTCCTCACAAGCTTGTACTGTGGTTCAACACATCCAGTCATTGTCCCCTTGCGAGGAAATGCTTCTCCTTTTTGGCATCGTTTGATCAAAATTAGCAGCTTAGCAGAGCAGAATGTAGGCTGGATTTTTGGTGAAGGTAAGATAAGGTTTTGGTATGATAACTGGTTGGATAGCGGTCCCCTATTCCAGTCCTGTGCAACGCCTGGAAATATTGGAATAAGGGTTGCAGAATTCTTGGATGGCTTCCATTGGAGGATGGATAGAATTAACAGTTTGCTCCCGGAAAATATAGCTGCTGTAGTTGCAGAAATCCCTGTACAACTAGATGTGCCAGATCATATCATGGAGGATTTCACTAAATGGTAAATTTTCTCTAAAATCTGAATGGCATAGTGTTCGACAGCCACAACCAGTGTCCCCAATAAACTTTGCAATCTAGAGTGGGCTTCTCAAACCAAGCATCTCCATCTTTGCATGGCGTTTCTTGAAGCAAAGACTACCAGTCTACAATATTTTGCAACAACGATGAATCACTCTAGCCTCCAAATGTCACTGTTGTGGATCCATGGAGACTTGGGATCATTTGTTTTTTGATGGCCCGATTGCTAAGGAGGTTTGGAATTATTTTTCTACATTGTTCTGTGTGTACAGATACAAATCACTGGAGGCCTGGATGGTAGGTAAGGATTGGTCTCATGGAGGGCACATTAGGGAAGTCATGCCTTTCCTCATCATGTGGTATTTGTGGGTAGCTTGAAATGATGCCAAGCACAGGGGCATCAAGCAAGATGCGCAGAAGGCCAGAAGAAATATAATCCATTACCTACTCTTGGGAGAGGCTGCGGGAGTCATTAAAAGCAAACATTGGAAAGGTTTTAACTCGGTGGCTAAGACTTGGGGATTATCTCCCAAAGTAATTATTAGAAATACCATTATGGTGGTACATTGGAAGAAGCCGAGGATGGGAGCTTTTAAACTAAACATAGGCGGATGTTCGCGAGGAAATCCAGGTGAGGCTTCTTATGGGGTAATTATTCGTGATCACACAGGACAATTCCTTAAAGCCAAACATGGTACGTTGGGAGTGACTACCAATGTAAAAGCAGAGTTGACAGCCATATTATTTGGTTTGGAGCTATGTGTAGTCCATAATTTTTTGCTGGTTTGGCTGGAATCAGATTCCATGGTTGCCTTGAAGATCATCCAGGCCTCCTCGATCTCCTGGGATTTTCATAATAAAGATGTTCATATAATAAAAGTCATGTCTTTCAGTATACACATCTTACAATCTCCCACGTATACTTAAAGGCACTGCTGTTCTCCCACTGCCATACATCTGACTCCCATATCCTCCACATGCTTGTCAAAAGCTCTAGATGGAAGAGCCTTAGTGAAAGGATATGCCAGGCTGTCCTCCGATGCAATCTTGGCGACAACTACTTCTCCTCGCTTTACGATTTCTCGTATCAGGTGGTAATTGCGCTCTATGTGCTTACTCGCCTTATGGGCTCATGATTCCTTCGAGTTTGCAACTGAACCACTGTTATCACAAAAGATTGTGATAGATCTGGACAAACCAGGAATCACATCCATGTCCATGATGAAGTTTCTGAGCATACAGCTTCCTTGGCCGCCTCCAAGGCTGCCACATATTTAGCTTCCATGGTGGAGTCCGCCACGCACTTCTACGTGACACTCCTCCAGACAATGGCTCCACCTCCTAAAGTAAACATAAACCCTGAAGTAGACTTACTCTTGTCGCTATCTGACTGGAAATCTGAGTCCGTGTAACCCACAGGAACTAATTGTTCTGCCCGGTAAACCAGTATATAATCCCTAGTCCATCTCAGGTATTTCAATATATGCTTTACCACTGTCCAATGTCCCTGTCCAGGGTTACTCTGATATCTGCTAACCATGCCCACGACAAAATAGATATTAGGTCTCATGCACAACATAGCATACATAAGGCTTCCTACTGCCGAAGCATAAGGAACCGACTTCATTTCCTCTATCTCCGTTGATGTTTTCGGACATACCTCCTTGGATAGAGGAACTCCATGCCTGAAGGGTAGGAATCCCTTCTGTAACGCCCGCCTTTTTCCCCCACCTTATGGTGTGGCGAGGAAGCGGCGTTACACTAAACATACATGTACATATAAAACATCTTAATGCAGCGGAATAATTTTTTTCTTCTACACATGCTTTTAACCATGCAACTAATACATGAAACATCTATACATGCCTAAATTTGTCATTCATGAATCTAGTGTTATTGGACTTAGCATATTAACGACATGCATGGCATCATGATATAACCATTTCATAGCTTGTTCATAATCATCATAAGTAGCAAGTAACTTATCCGTAAACATCATGAGTCTCAAGTCATTCATTAGGCATAACCATCATAAACATAGCATAGAATCTAAGGAGGCATTTCAAAATCCAAGACATGCGATATGTGTAAATAAAAGAATCCTTTGCCATGTCACCGCCACACACACACATGCTCTTGCTCCTCCTGCTGCTTCCCTTAGTAACCTTTTGCTTGATCTGCGGTACGAGGAAAATAAGACTATAAGCACATAGGCTTAGTAAGACCCTTTCCTACTCACTAAAATCATACGTCACTTAAACATAGACATATAAAACATTCGACATAATATAATTTTGAACATAACACATAAGCGTAGTCTTGGCGTAAATCATAAGCATATGAACAACTAAAATAGCATGATTCTTAACATAAACATAAACCTAAAACATACTTAGCATGACATAATTCTTAACATACATGAGCATGAAACATACTGATCATGGCTTAACATACATGAGAATGAAACATACTTATTGATGGCATAATTCTTAGTATTGGCATAAGCACAGTCTTAACATAAGCATAAGCATAAAATATACTTATCAGGGCATAATGCATAACATGAATGGATGCATGAGTCCAATGCGTATACATAAGGATGCTTAATTTAAAATCATACTTTTAAATACTTAAACATAACATCATTGGGGTCCCCGGCTTGTACCACATACATACATCATAAGTGTGCATCCCTAAGTAAATACGAGGTAGCTAGCCTCGACCTACTAGGGTAGGAACAGCTACGGTAGTTCCAAAAACCGAGGCGTTCTTAAGGTGCCCATCCCTGTTGGACAGCTACGGTAGTCCCAGAACCGTGGACAGCTACGATAGTCCAAAATCGAGGCGTTCTTAAGGTGCCCATCCCTTAGACCCTTACTTCGGTCCGGTACAAGCCCATTCATAAAGTAAAATAACTATGCATGCTTCATCATTCATACTTGACATATCTTAGGACATAAACATAATCTTGTTACATGAAGCATGACAATAACATGCTTCGCATTTCATCATTCATACTTATTTCATAACATCATTATGCCTTCATCATTCATACTTATCATTCATACTTAAGGCATAAACATCATCTTCATCCATTTTCTTTATTCATAAAATATGACATACATACATAATCATGTCTCCAGGCATAAACATTATCTTGGTTGACAAAGCTTGCATGATCATGGTACATAAATAAACATGCAATTCATACATGATATATTTCATTTAGCATACATAATCCTAGTATCCATCATAGAGCATGCATGGTATGATACATAAAACATGATGCATACTACTTAAGTACATGACATTCATCATAGAACATGCATAGACCTTCATACACATACATCTATTATAAGCATTTAACCTTCTACATGCATCATTCTATTTAACATAACATACCCCCTACATCAATTACACATATTCCTGGTATATGACCTAAATATTCATGAGTGAAACATAACCTAGAACCTAACATACAAAGTCATATTGCATAACACACAAAGCTAGGGTTTAGTAACATAAAGACCCTTACATCATGCTTAACCATACACTTACATCATAGTAACCTATAAACACGCATCCTTGAGACCATAACCCAATCCAAGCCCTAGATTGGGGACTTGGCCGAAACCCTAAAGGACCATGGGTCCATGGAAAATTCACATAGGTCATGATTAACATCCAATACACTACATATTATGCCATAGGAAACCATTTGAACCCTTGATTGGATCTAACCCTAAGTCCTAGACCCAAACCATGTGTTGGCCGAAACCCTAGGAGGGTAATAAGCCCATAGAAAAAATTCATATAAATCACCATTATTACCCATATGATATCATAGGAAACATACTAATCATGCTTGAAGAATTGAAGTTTAAACCTAGCTATGGAACCTTGATGTTGGCCGAAACCCTAAAGGGGTTTTAGGGTGCTACAAAATTTCCAAAATCATACTTTTATGCTTAACTTATCATGAGTAAACATTAGGAAACATAATAGGGGTTTTCAATTTGATTTTAGCCCCAAAAACTTGCTCGGCCGAAACCTTCACAAGCCCTAACTATGGATTTCTCAACATAGCATGCCAACAAGAACTTAGATCATGACAAACAACTTGGAAGCTATCATACCACAGGTGAGGGGGTCTTACCTTCCCTTATCTTGGATAAAATCCTTGAATAGAAAATAGAAAGAAGCTTCTTATTGACTCTAAACTTCTCCTTAGCCCTTGTAGCCTAATAGAAAGCCTTGAGTCTTCAAGATGGAGTCCTTGGTGAAGTTTTTCCTAAGGGAAGATCCCTTGTGGGTTTCGGCTAGAGCAAGAAGGAAGGAGGAATGGAATGACTTTGGTGGGAGAAGAGAAGGAAAAATGTAACTCCTATGCCTCTTCCCCTCTCACCAACTCCTTTTATACTTCATGAAGGGGGGGGGGGCAAGTGAAGGGTCATGGTGCCTTTTCTCTTGATGACTCTTCACTTCCCTAAGCCTTAACGAAAATCCTCTTCATTCTCTCCTAGCACTCCCTTGCTAGGTGAATTGGTTAGTACATGCATGATGGTATACTAGGTCCAAGGTTCAATCCTTAATGCATGCACTTTATTTTTATTTTATTTTATTTTATTTTTATTAATTTTGAAAATTCCCCTAAGGCCCACCCATAATCATGCTAATATTCCTAATTAAAACTCATTTTTATTTATATTAAATTCTACGTAGAATCCACTAATAACGATGGTACTAGGAAAACCCATGTAAGGCCTACTAACACCTAGCTTCTTATTCTATATCGAAAATCTTGGAGCATCATACTAAGGTTTACACTAGTGTCCCTACGTTCCTCGAGAATCCATCTAGGCATGGTCAATATTTTTAAAGAAAATATTGGAAAAATTTTCCGGGTCGTTACAATCCCCCATACCTCGTGAAAGTTCGTCCTCGAATTTAGAATAGCTCCGGGTACTTGCGTCTCATCTCGTCCTCGCATTCCCAGGTAGCTTCCTCGAACCTTTGACTTTGCCATAGGACCTTGACTAAGGGTACCTCCTTGTTCCTTAGCTTTTTGATCTCTTGATCCAAGATCTGAATAGGTCGGCTTTCAAAACTTAGGTCATCCTGAACTTGTATTGTCTATGGCTCAATCACCTAATCTGTGTTTAGAACACACTTCTTGAGCATTGACACATGGAACACGTTATGGATAGCCGACATCTCTGGAGGCAGCTCTAGCTCATATGCTACATTGCCGACTCTTTCTAGTATCGGATACGGTCCCACATAACGCGGACTCAGTTTCCCTTTCTTCCCGAATCTCGTTACCCCTTTCATAGGAGCCACTTTGAGAAATACCAGATCCCCAATATTAAATTCCAATGGCCTACGCCTGACATCTGCATAACTCTTCTGTCGACTCTGAGCAGCTTCTATCCGTCGTCGAATGTTCTGTATAGCTCGGGTGGTGTCGTCGATGAGATCTGTCGTGAGCCCCATCGTCTTCTTTTCACCGCCTTCATACCAACAGATCGGAGACCTACATCTCCTCCCATACAAAGCTTCATAAGGTGTAACGACCCGGAAAATTCTCTTAATATTTTCTGAAAATATTGAGCATGTCTAGATAATTTTCCGAAGGACCTAGAGGCATTAATACGAACATTGGCCTAGGAAATCCAAGTTTTCTCATTTAAATTGAGGAAATCAAGTGCTAATGGGCCTTATATGGGCTTCCTAGTACTATGATTATAGGTGGATTTTTAGGAAGAATTAGTATAAATATAAATATGAATTTATTTGGGCACATTAACATGATTATGGGAAAGTATTAGCCTAACGTTCCCATCTAAATTGAGGAATTTGGTACTAATGGGCTTTAAATGGGCCCAAAAATGGGTATTAATTAGGTAAAATTAATATAAATATAAAAGAAGTTTATTTAGGAATATTAGTACAATTATGGGTAATTTTAGGGGGGATTTTCAGAATTTAAGAAAATAAAGTAATAAAATAAATGAAATGAAAATCAAAATAAAAATAAATGTGCATGAGCCAAGGATTGAACCTTGGACCTCTTGTACAACCAAGAATGCTTTAACCAACTCACCTAGCAAAGAATTCTTATGAGTAATTGAAGTGGAGGTTGGTTAAGGGGTAAAAGAAGGTGAAGGGTCATGGAGAGGCTCTTCATTTGCCTCCTTGATGGATTATAATGAGAGGAGTTTTGGGAGTTACTTCTTCTCTCAATCAAGTGCATTACCTCTCCTCTTCATTCCTCATTCTTGCCGAGCACCAAAGGGAGGAGTTCCTTGGAGAAAACTTCACAAGAGGTCTCATCTCTCAAGATCTAAAGTTCCTACAAGGTGACAAGGTCTAGTTGTGGTCAAGAGATACCAAGTCCTCTTCCTTCTCCTCTTTCAAGGTTCGAAAAATCAAGAAAACTAAGGTAAGACTCCCTCACCTGTGGTATAATAGTTATCTATGATTTCCATGATTTTTAGCATGATATATGGGTTAGTTTTTGGATGTGATGTTGAAAGGAAAGAAAAACCAAGGTCCTTAAGTTTATGGATTTCGGCCAGCATGATTTAAAGGTCTGTAAATATGCTAAAAATCCTAATAATGTTATTTGATGTTCCCTTATGATGTGTAGAGGTTAGGTATAATTTTTGGGAATTTTTGGAGCACCCTAGAGGCCCATATGGTTCGGCCAACCCCAAGGACCCAAGGGTTAGGGTTGAGTCTTTAATATCAAGCATATGTTTATGTGTTGCCATGATATAAGGATGATGGATGGTGATTATGGGAATTTTCACATGGCCTTGGGACTCCACAAGTTTCGGCCAATAAGGGTTAATAGGATAAAAGTTAAGATTTATTTCAAGTAAGGGTCCCAATGGCCCTATGGTAAGATGTGATTTATGTTTATGAATGATAGGCCATGTTATGAATGATATGCCATGTTTATGAATGATATGCCATGGTTATGCATGATATGCCATGTTTATGAATGATATGCCATGTTATGAATGATATGTCATGTTACGAATCATATGTCATGTTTATGAATGATATGCCATGGTTATGCATGATATGTCATGTTTAGGAATGATATGCCATGTTTTAGGATAATACGAATGTATGCCATGCTCTATGAATGATGTGTCCATATGCCATGTCTAAGAATGAAAATGATGAATGACAAGTATGATGAATGAAAGATGATGCTTATGTCTTTAAGGCATAAATATGCTAAATGGCACGGTCGATGGTCGACGGTACGACGGTCGAGAGGACCGGTAAATGGGCCAGTAGACGGGCCGAGCCGTAACAAGTTATGCTATGATGAGTATGCCATGAATGTCTTATGAATGATGAAGCATGAAAAGTATTTTACTTTATGTATGGGCTTGTACCGGATCGAAGTATGGGTCCAAGGGATGGGCACCTTAAGAACGCCCCGGTTATGGACTACCGAAGCTGTCCACGGTTCTGGCACTAGCGGAGCTGTGCAACAGGGATAGGCTCCTTAAGAAGCGCCTCGGTTCGGGGACTACCGGTTATGTTGTCCTTACCCTAGTAGGTTGGGGCTAGCTACCTCGGATTTACTAGGGATGCGCGCTATGATGTATGTATGTGGTACAAGCCGGGGACCCCAAATGTTATGATGATGATGTTTAAGCATTTTCAAAGTATGTTTTAAAAGTTAAGCATCTTTATGTAAATGCATTCCACCCATGCATTCATACATGATATGCATTATGTTACGATAATGATGTCTTATACTTATGCTTTACGATAAAAGATATGCATGAATGATCTATGTCAGGATTATGTTAAGAAGATGTTCATATGATAGGTTAGAAGATATGCCTATGTTATGCCATATAGGTTGATTTTTGTTACGTTATGCTATGCCATGTATTATGCCATGCTACTACGTTTAAGCTTATACCATGTCTTATGCCATGCTAGGAAAGATTATTATGTTATGTTATGCTATGTTTCATGCTATGCTTAGAATGTTAGTATGATTATGTTCATGCCATGTCTCATGCTATGCTACGTATGTTCACTTATGTTTATGATCATGCCATGTCAAGGGTATGGTAAATATGATGATGTTTTATGTGCTTATTATGAAATGACGAATGTTTTAGTGAGTAGGAAAGAGTCTTACTAAGCCTGTGTGCTTATAGTCTTCTTTCCTTATACCGCAGATCATGCATGGGGATAACGAGGAAGTAGCAGGAGGGCCTGAAATATGTGTGTGATGGTGACTTGGCCCATGAAGTCGAATGTGTTAACCGTTTATGCTAAGAACTTTATTTTTGCTACCTATCTGCTCGAATAGTGAGTTATGGAACTCTATGATAAGATGTCAAGTATGATATGATATGAACCTTGTGGTATGATGTTAAGCATGTTGTGATATGATGTTAAGCATGACGTTCATATGTTAAGTTCCATGTCATTATATTAGGGATGGTAGTAGGGGCATGTATATGTAAGGTTTAAGTTATTCCGCTGCAGTATGATGTTACATGCCTTAAGTATGTCAGCGTAACGCCGCTTTAAAAAAAAAAAAGTGGGCGTTACAGGTTGGTATCAGAGCAGTAACCATCTCACTACACACACATCAAGCCCTCTTCCTGCAGCTTCCAAGTAAGTACCCCTATGCATGTTTTATGATAGTAAGCACTTTTTGGATGCTTTATAGTTTAAGATATGCAAGTATGAACGATAGGTATGATGAAAAGTACTTTACGATATGTAACGATGAATGATGTTTTATCTTCTTTTAGGAATTAAATGTTCAGAATAATATAGGGGTAGGAATACAATCACTTATAGTAGCCTTACTTGTATTTTATATGTGAGTGCCATGACTGGTTGGAATTAAGAAAAGTGGGGGACCAAAGCAAGTTTGTACTGCTGATAAAAGGTGTATGTTAATATTTAGTGATGAGCATAGAAGTAAAGAAAGGATTGTGCTTTATTAAGGGAGACTTATTAACTGTAGTATTAAGGGAGTAGAGTATTTGGTATGGGTATTCTAAGAGATTGTAGTGGTTATGAAATGAAGACATAGTGATGTATATCTATTAGGAATAGATTAATGTGATAAGTTATTTGAATTCTCAAGCAGATATATATATAGTAGTAGCCATAGGGTAATATTCTTGATACAGGAAAGAAAGAGAGTAAGAACTAGATGTGCAGAAGGAGGCGTGATACAGATCTGCGAATAGGACCTTATCTATAACTCTGTATGAAGGAACTAGAGGTTAGTGTTATCAGAGGCAAGAAGGTAGTAAGAGCTTCTTTTCAAGCAAACTTACTAGGTGAAACGATCTAATAAGGTATAGATTTTGGAAAAGATCGATATAGGAATATTTTATAAATTCTTGATAGAGAAGTGAGATACGGAGATCATAAGAATGTGATTTTTACGATTAGAGTGGAGAAAGCATGGCTGATAAATGAGAAAAGGTATTTGGATACGTGAAAGGAGACTATGGAAAGATAGAACAGAAAGCTAGAAGTTTAGTATAAGATGTGGTTCAATTAAGATAGTAACAGTTCATGCGAACAGTAAAGAATGGACAGTAAAGTAATTTGGATTGAGCGAAACAATGAAATGAATACTCCAAATCATCTTTCTTACAAGTGTAAGTGGTATTTTCTTTTAGATTATGATGGGTAGAGTTAGGCAATGAATATATAATATAATGTAACAGATAGGATATATTGGAAAAACAAGATGGCGATCTAAGTCTTCAGAAAATAAAACAGGAGATCTTAGAAGGAAAGAGCGATGACTTTCATATTGCAAAAGGGGGGGGGTATTATACCTTAGGGATCGTTTATGTATCCCTAATGATCCGGAGCTTTGGAGGAAAATACTGACGGAAGCTCACGAGACCCCTTATTCGATGCATCCCGGATCCACCAAGATGTATCAAGATCTGAAGGAGAAGTTCTGGTGGTCCGGTATGAAGAGGGATGTGGCTCAGCATGTTAGCACTTGCATGACCTGCCAGCAAGTAAAGGCGGAACACCAGCGACCCGGAGGAGTTCTGCAGCCACTAGCGATTCCGGAGTGGAAATGGGAAGACATCTCTATGGATTTCATTTCAGGGCTTCCCAGGACTACTAATGGATATGACGCAATATGGGTGATCGTGGATAGGCTGACGAAGTCTGCTCATTTCTTGGCGATCAAGATGACTTATTCGATAGAGCAACTGACTCAACTATATGTTAAGGAAGTAATCAGACTTCATGGAGTTCCCAAGACCATTATCTCAGATAGGGATGGTCATTTTACTTCGCATTTTTGGGAATGCGTTCAGAAGTCCCTCGGCACCAAATTGCGATTTAGCACCGCCTTCCATCCGTAGACTGACGGGCAAACTGAATGGGTGAATCAAATATTAGAGGATATGTTAAGAGCTTGTGCCCTGGATTTCAAGGGAAGTTGGTGTCGATATCTATGCTTGGCGGAATTCGCTTACAACAATAGCAACCAAGCTACTATAGGAATGGCACCTTATGAAGCCTTGTATGGCAGGAGATGTAGATCTCCGATATGTTGGTATGAGAGTGGGGAAAAGAAGGAGATGGGGCTCGCAACGGATGTTATTGACAGCGCCACCCGAGCTATTCAAAATATTCGACAACGGATAGAAACTGCTCAGAGCCGGCAGAAGAGTTATGCCGATGTCCGGCGTAGACCATTGGAATTTAATGTTGGAGATTTGGTATTTCTTAAAGTGGCTCCTATGAAAGGGGTGACAAGATTTGGGAAGAAGGGAAAGCTGAGTCCGAGATATGTGGGGCCATACTTAATTCTGAAAAGAGTTGGTAAGGTGGCATATGAGTTGGAGCTGCCTCCAGAGATGTCAGCTATCCATAACGTATTCCACGTATCCCTGCTGAAAAAGTGTATCCCGAATATGGACCAAGTGATCGAGCCGCAGATAGTACAAGTACAAGAGGACCTAAGTTATGAGAGC
This sequence comes from Boesenbergia rotunda, assembly GCA_024364735.1. NCBI lineage: Eukaryota > Viridiplantae > Streptophyta > Magnoliopsida > Zingiberales > Zingiberaceae > Boesenbergia > Boesenbergia rotunda. The sequence continues at coordinate 79,859 of JAGFNQ010002868.1, forward strand.
AGACCCATCCAGATTTTGGATAGGGAAGTCAAGAAGCTGAGGAATAAGGAGGTACCTCTAGTCAAGATCTTATGGCGAAGCCAGCGGTTCGAGGAAGCTACCTGGGAACGCGAGGACGAAATGAGGCGCAAGTACCCGAAATTTTTCTAAGTTCGAGGACGAACTTTCAAGAGGTATGGGGGATTGTAACGACCCGGAAAATTCTCTTAATATTTTCTAAAAATATTGAGCATGTCTAGATAATTTTCCGAATGACCTAGAGGCATTAATACGAACATTGGCCTAGGAAATCCATGTTTTCTCATTTAAATTGAGGAAACCAAGTGCTAATGGGCCTTATATGGGCTTCCTAGTACTATGATTATAGGTGGATTTTTAGGAAGAATTAGTATAAATATAAATATGAATTTATTTGGGCACATTAACATGATTATGGGAAAGTATTAGCCTAACGTTCCCATCTAAATTGAGGAATTTGGTACTAATGGGCTTTAAATTGGCCCAAAAATGGGTATTAATTAGGTAAAATTAATATAAATATAAAAGAAGTTTATTTAGGAATATTAGTACAATTATGGGTAATTTTAGGGGGGATTTTCGGAATTTAAGAAAATAAAGTAATAAAATAAATGAAATGAAAATCAAAATAAAAATAAATGTGCATGAGCCAAGGATTGAACCTTGGACCTCTTGTACAACCAAGAATGCTTTAACCAACTCACCTAGCAAGGAATTCTTATGAGTAATTGAAGTGGAGGTTGGTTAAGAGGTAAAAGAAGGTGAAGGGTCATGGAGAGGCTCTTCATTTGCCTCCTTGATGGGTTATAATGAGAGGAGTTTTGGGAGTTACTTCTTCTCTCAATCAAGTGCATTACCTCTCCTCTTCATTCCTCATTCTTGCCGAGCACCAAAGGGAGGAGTTCCTTGGAGAAAACTTCACAAGAGGTCTCATCTCTCAAGATCTAAAGTTCCTACAAGGTGACAAGGTCTAGTTGTGGTCAAGAGATACCAAGTCCTCTTCCTTCTCCTCTTTCAAGGTTCGAAAAATCAAGAAAACTAAGGTAAGACTCCCTCACCTGTGGTATAATAGTTATCTATGATTTCCATGATTTTTAGCATGATATATGGGTTAGTTTTTGGATGTGATGTTGAAAGGAAAGAAAAACCAAGGTCCTTAAGTTTATGGATTTCGGCCAGCATGATTTAAAGGTCTGTAAATATGCTAAAAATCCTAATAATGTTATTTGATGTTCCCTTATGATGTGTAGAGGTTAGGTATAATTTTTGGGAATTTTTGGAGCACCCTAGAGGCCCATATGGTTCGGCCAACCCCAAGGACCCAAGGGTTAGGGTTGAGTCTTTAATTTCAAGCATATGTTTATGTGTTGCCATGATATAAGGATGATGGATGGTGATTATGGGAATTTTCACATGGCCTTGGGACTCCACAAGTTTCGGCCAATAAGGGTTAATAGGATAAAAGTTAAGATTTATTTCAAGTAAGGGTCCCAATGGCCCTATGGTAAGATGTGATTTATGTTTATGAATGATAGGCCATGTTATGAATGATATGCCATGTTTACGAATGATATGCCATGTTTATGAATGATATGCCATGGTTATGCATGATATGCCATGTTTATGAATGATATGCCATGTTATGAATGATATGTCATGTTACGAATCATATGTCATGTTTATGAATGATATGCCATGGTTATGCATGATATGTCATGTTTAGGAATGATATGCCATGTTTTAGGATAATACGAATGTATGCCATGCTCTATGAATGATGTGTCCATATGCCATGTCTAAGAATGAAAATGATGAATGACAAGTATGATGAATGAAAGATGATGCTTATGTCTTTAAGGCATAAATATGCTAAATGGCACGGTCGATGGTCGACGGTACGACGGTCGAGAGGACCGGTAAATGGGCCAGTAGACGGGCCGAGCCGTAACAAGTTATGCTATGATGAGTATGCCATGAATGTCTTATGAATGATGAAGCATGAAAAGTATTTTACTTTATGTATGGGCTTGTACCGGATCGAAGTATGGGTCCAAGGGATGGGCACCTTAAGAACGCCCCGGTTATGGACTACCGAAGCTGTCCACGGTTCTGGCACTAGCGGAGCTGTGCAACAGGGATAGGCTCCTTAAGAAGCGCCTCGGTTCGGGGACTACCGGTTATGTTGTCCTTACCCTAGTAGGTTGGGGCTAGCTACCTCGGATTTACTAGGGATGCGCGCTATGATGTATGTATGTGGTACAAGCCGGGGACCCCAAATGTTATGATGATGATGTTTAAGCATTTTCAAAGTATGTTTTAAAAGTTAAGCATCTTTATGTAAATGCATTCCACCCATGCATTCATACATGATATGCATTATGTTACGATAATGATGTCTTATACTTATGCTTTACGATAAAAGATATGCATGAATGATCTATGTCAGGATTATGTTAAGAAGATGTTCATATGATAGGTTAGAAGATATGCCTATGTTATGCCATATAGGTTGATTTTTGTTACGTTATGCTATGCCATGTATTATGCCATGCTACTACGTTTAAGCTTATACCATGTCTTATGCCATGCTAGGAAAGATTATTATGTTATGTTATGCCATGTTTCATGCTATGCTTAGAATGTTAGTATGATTATGTTCATGCCATGTCTCATGCTATGCTACGTATGTTCACTTATGTTTATGATCATGCCATGTCAAGGGTATGGTAAATATGATGATGTTTTATGTGCTTATTATGAAATGACGAATGTTTTAGTGAGTAGGAAAGAGTCTTACTAAGCCTGTGTGCTTATAGTCTTCTTTCCTTATACCGCAGATCATGCAAGGGGATAACGAGGAAGCAGCAGGAGGGCCTGAAATATGTGTGTGATGGTGACTTGGCCCATGAAGTCGAATGTGTTAACCGTTTATGCTAAGAACTTTATTTTTGCTACCTATCTGCTCGAATAGTGAGTTATGGAACTCTATGATAAGATGTCAAGTATGATATGATATGAACCTTGTGGTATGATGTTAAGCATGTTATGATATGATGTTAAGCATGACGTTCATATGTTAAGTTCCATGTCATTATATTAGGGATGGTAGTAGGGGCATGTATATGTAAGGTTTAAGTTATTCCGCTGCAGTATGATGTTACATGCCTTAAGTATGTCAGCGTAACGCCGCTTTAAAAAAAAAAAAGTGGGCGTTACAGGTTGGTATCAGAGCAGTAACCATCTCACTACACACACATCAAGCCCTCTTCCTGCAGCTTCCAAGTAAGTACCCCTATGCATGTTTTATGATAGTAAGCACTTTTTGGATGCTTTATAGTTTAAGATATGCAAGTATGAACGATAGGTATGATGAAAAGTACTTTACGATATGTAACGATGAATGATGTTTTATCTTCTTTTAGGAATTAAATGTTCAGAATAATATAGGGGTAGGAATAGCAATCACTTATAGTAGCCTTACTTGTATTTTATATGTGAGTGCCATGACTGGTTGGAATTAAGAAAAGTGGGGGACCAAAGCAAGTTTGTACTGCTGATAAAAGGTGTATGTTAATATTTAGTGATGAGCATAGAAGTAAAGAAAGGATTGTGCTTTATTAAGGGAGACTTATTAACTGTAGTATTAAGGGAGTAGAGTATTTGGTATGGGTATTCTAAGAGATTGTAGTGGTTATGAAATGAAGACATAGTGATGTATATCTATTAGGAATAGATTAATGTGATAAGTTATTTGAATTCTCAAGCAGATATATATATAGTAGTAGCCATAGGGTAATATTCTTGATACAAGAAAGAAAGAGAGTAAGAACTAGATGTGCAGAAGGAGGCGTGATACAGATCTGCGAATAGGACCTTATCTATAACTCTGTATGAAGGAACTAGAGGTTAGTGTTATCAGAGGCAAGAAGGTAGTAAGAGCTTCTTTTCAAGCAAACTTACTAGGTGAAACGATCTAATAAGGTATAGATTTTGGAAAAGATCGATATAGGAATATTTTATAAATTCTTGATAGAGAAGTGAGATACGGAGATCATAAGAATGTGATTTTTACGATTAGAGTGGAGAAAGCATGGCTGATAAATGAGAAAAGGTATTTGGATACGTGAAAGGAGACTATGGAAAGATAGAACAGAAAGCTAGAAGTTTAGTATAAGATGTGGTTCAATTAAGATAGTAACAGTTCATGCGAACAGTAAAGAATGGACAGTAAAGTAATTTGGATTGAGCGAAACAATGAAATGAATACTCCAAATCATCTTTCTTACAAGTGTAAGTGGTATTTTCTTTTAGATTATGATGGGTAGAGTTAGGCAATGAATATATAATATAATGTAACAGATAGGATATATTGGAAAAACAAGATGGCGATCTAAGTCTTCAGAAAATAAAACAGGAGATCTTAGAAGGAAAGAGCGATGACTTTCATATTGCAAAAGGGGGGGGTATTATACCTTAGGGATCGTTTATGTATCCCTAATGATCCGGAGCTTTGGAGGAAAATACTGACGGAAGCTCACGAGACCCCTTATTCGATGCATCCCGGATCCACCAAGATGTATCAAGATCTGAAGGAGAAGTTCTGGTGGTCCGGTATGAAGAGGGATGTGGCTCAGCATGTTAGCACTTGCATGACCTGCCAGCAAGTAAAGGCGGAACACCAGCGACCCGGAGGAGTTCTGCAGCCACTAGCGATTCCGGAGTGGAAATGGGAAGACATCTCTATGGATTTCATTTCAGGGCTTCCCAGGACTACTAATGGATATGACGCAATATGGGTGATCGTGGATAGGCTGACGAAGTCTGCTCATTTCTTGGCGATCAAGATGACTTATTCGATAGAGCAACTGACTCAACTATATGTTAAGGAAGTAATCAGACTTCATGGAGTTCCCAAGACCATTATCTCAGATAGGGATGGTCATTTTACTTCGCATTTTTGGGAATGCGTTCAGAAGTCCCTCGGCACCAAATTGCGATTTAGCACCGCCTTCCATCCGTAGACTGACGGGCAAACTGAATGGGTGAATCAAATATTAGAGGATATGTTAAGAGCTTGTGCCCTGGATTTCAAGGGAAGTTGGCGTCGATATCTATGCTTGGCGGAATTCGCTTACAACAATAGCAACCAAGCTACTATAGGAATGGCACCTTATGAAGCCTTGTATGGCAGGAGATGTAGATCTCCGATATGTTGGTATGAGAGTGGGGAAAAGAAGGAGATGGGGCTCGCAACGGATGTTATTGACAGCGCCACCCGAGCTATTCAAAATATTCGACAACGGATAGAAACTGCTCAGAGCCGGCAGAAGAGTTATGCCGATGTCCGGCGTAGACCATTGGAATTTAATGTTGGAGATTTGGTATTTCTTAAAGTGGCTCCTATGAAAGGGGTGACAAGATTTGGGAAGAAGGGAAAGCTGAGTCCGAGATATGTGGGGCCATACTTAATTCTGAAAAGAGTTGGTAAGGTGGCATATGAGTTGGAGCTGCCTCCAGAGATGTCAGCTATCCATAACGTATTCCATGTATCCCTGCTGAAAAAGTGTATCCCGAATATGGACCAAGTGATCGAGCCGCAGATAGTACAAGTACAAGAGGACCTAAGTTATGAGAGCAGACCCATCCAGATTTTGGATAGGGAAGTCAAGAAGCTGAGGAATAAGGAGGTACCTCTAGTCAAGATCTTATGGCGAAGCCAGCGGTTCGAGGAAGCTACCTGGGAACGCGAGGACGAAATGAGGCGCAAGTACCCGAAATTTTTCTAAGTTCGAGGACGAACTTTCAAGAGGTATGGGGGATTGTAACGACCCGGAAAATTCTCTTAATATTTTCTAAAAATATTGAGCATGTCTAGATAATTTTCCGAATGACCTAGAGGCATTAATACGAACATTGGCCTAGGAAATCCATGTTTTCTCATTTAAATTGAGGAAACCAAGTGCTAATGGGCCTTATATGGGCTTCCTAGTACTATGATTATAGGTGGATTTTTAGGAAGAATTAGTATAAATATAAATATGAATTTATTTGGGCACATTAACATGATTATGGGAAAGTATTAGCCTAACGTTCCCATCTAAATTGAGGAATTTGGTACTAATGGGCTTTAAATTGGCCCAAAAATGGGTATTAATTAGGTAAAATTAATATAAATATAAAAGAAGTTTATTTAGGAATATTAGTACAATTATGGGTAATTTTAGGGGGGATTTTCGGAATTTAAGAAAATAAAGTAATAAAATAAATGAAATGAAAATCAAAATAAAAATAAATGTGCATGAGCCAAGGATTGAACCTTGGACCTCTTGTACAACCAAGAATGCTTTAACCAACTCACCTAGCAAGGAATTCTTATGAGTAATTGAAGTGGAGGTTGGTTAAGAGGTAAAAGAAGGTGAAGGGTCATGGAGAGGCTCTTCATTTGCCTCCTTGATGGGTTATAATGAGAGGAGTTTTGGGAGTTACTTCTTCTCTCAATCAAGTGCATTACCTCTCCTCTTCATTCCTCATTCTTGCCGAGCACCAAAGGGAGGAGTTCCTTGGAGAAAACTTCACAAGAGGTCTCATCTCTCAAGATCTAAAGTTCCTACAAGGTGACAAGGTCTAGTTGTGGTCAAGAGATACCAAGTCCTCTTCCTTCTCCTCTTTCAAGGTTCGAAAAATCAAGAAAACTAAGGTAAGACTCCCTCACCTGTGGTATAATAGTTATCTATGATTTCCATGATTTTTAGCATGATATATGGGTTAGTTTTTGGATGTGATGTTGAAAGGAAAGAAAAACCAAGGTCCTTAAGTTTATGGATTTTGGCCAGCATGATTTAAAGGTCTGTAAATATGCTAAAAATCCTGATAATGTTATTTGATATTCCCTTATGATGTGTAGAGGTTAGGTATAATTTTTGGGAATTTTTGGAGCACCCTAGAGGCCCATATGGTTCGGCCAACCCCAAGGACCCAAGGGTTAGGGTTGAGTCTTTAATTTCAAGCATATGTTTATGTGTTGCCATGATATAAGGATGATGGATGGTGATTATGGGAATTTTCACATGGCCTTGGGACTCCACAAGTTTCGGCCAATAAGGGTTAATAGGATAAAAGTTAAGATTTATTTCAAGTAAGGGTCCCAATGGCCCTATGGTAAGATGTGATTTATGTTTATGAATGATAGGCCATGTTATGAATGATATGCCATGTTTACGAATGATATGTCATGTTTATGAATGATATGCCATGTTATGAATGATATGCCATGTTACGAATGATATGTCATGTTTATGAATGATATGCCATGGTTATGCATGATATGCCATGTTTAGGAATGATATGCCATGTTTTAGGATAATACGAATGTATGCCATGCTCTATGAATGATGTGTGCATATGCCATGTCTAAGAATGAAAATGATGAATGACAAGTATGATGAATGAAAGATGATGCTTATGTCTTTAAGGCATAAATATGCTAAACGGCACGGTCGATGGTCGACGGTACGACGGTCGAGAGGACCGGTAAATTGGCTGGTAGACGGGCCGAGCCGTAACAAGTTATGCTATGATGAGTATGCCATGAATGTCTTATGAATGATGAAGCATGAAAAGTATTTTACTTTATGTATGGGCTTGTACCGGACCGAAGTATGGGTCCAAGGGATGGGCACCTTAAGAACGCCCCGGTTATGGACTACCGAAGCTGTCCACGGTTCTAGCACTACCGGAGCTGTGCAACAGGGATGTTCTCCTTAAGAAGCGCCTCGGTTCGGGGACTACCGGTTATGCTGTCCTTACCCTAGTAGGTTGGGGCTAGCTACCTCGGATTTACTAGGGATGCGCGCTATGATGTATGTATGTGGTACAAGCCGGGGACCCCAAATGTTATGATGATGATGTTTAAGCATTTTCAAAGTATGTTTTAAAAGTTAAGCATCTTTATGTAAATGCATTCCACCCATGCATTCATACATGATATGCATTATGTTACGATAATGATGTCTTATACTTATGCTTTACGATAAAAGATATGCATGAATGATCTATGTCAGGATTATGTTAAGAAGATGTTCATATGATAGGTTAGAAGATATGCCTATGTTATGCCATATAGGTTGATTTTTGTTACGTTATGCTATGCCATGTATTATGCCATGCTACTACGTTTAAGCTTATACCATGTCTTATGCCATGCTAGGAAAGATTATTATGTTATGTTATGCCATGTTTCATGCTATGCTTAGAATGTTAGTATGATTATGTTCATGCCATGTCTCATGCTATGCTACGTATGTTCACTTATGTTTATGATCATGCCATGTCAAGGGTATGGTAAATATGATGATGTTTTATGTGCTTATTATGAAATGACGAATGTTTTAGTGAGTAGGAAAGAGTCTTACTAAGCCTGTGTGCTTATAGTCTTCTTTCCTTATACCGCAGATCATGCAAGGGGATAACGAGGAAGCAGCAGGAGGGCCTGAAATATGTGTGTGATGGTGACTTGGCCCATGAAGTCGAATGTGTTAACCGTTTATGCTAAGAACTTTATTTTTGCTACCTATCTGCTCGAATAGTGACTTATGGAACTCTATGATAAGATGTCAAGTATGATATGATATGAACCTTGTGGTATGATGTTAAGCATGTTATGATATGATGTTAAGCATGACGTTCATATGTTAAGTTCCATGTCATTATATTAGGGATGGTAGTAGGGGCATGTATATGTAAGGTTTAAGTTATTCCGCTGCAGTATGATGTTACATGCCTTAAGTATGTCAGCGTAACGCCGCTTTAAAAAAAAAATAAAAAAGTGGGCGTTACATAAGGTGACATGCCGATAGTAGCTTGGTAGCTATTATTGTAAGCAAATTCCGCTAAACATAGATATCGGCACCAACTCCCTTTGAAATCCAGAGCACAAGCCCGTAACATGTCTTCCAGCACTTGATTCACTCGTTCAGTTTGCCCGTCAGTCTGAGGATGAAAAGCTGTACTGAATCGTAATTTAGTGCCGAGGGACTTCTGGACACATTCCCAAAAATGTGAAGTAAAGCGACCATCCCTATCTAAGATGATGGTCTTGGGAACTCCATGGAGTCTGATTATCTCCTTAGCATATAATTGAGCTAGTTGCTCAATCGAATAAGTCATCTTGATTGCTAGAAAATGAGCAGACTTCGTTAACCTGTCCACAATTACCCATACTGCATCATATCCACTTATAGTCTTGGGTAGTCCTGAAATAAAATCCATAGAGATATCTTCCCATTTCCATTTCGGAATCGGAAGTGGCTGCAGAACTCCTCCGGGTCGTTGGCGCTCTGCCTTCACTCGTTGGCAGGTCAGGCAAGTGCCAACATGCTGAGCCACATCTCTCTTCATATCGAACCGCCAGAATTTCTCTTTCAGGTCTTGATACATCTTAGTGGATCCCGGATGCATCGAATAAGGGGTTTCGTGAGCTTCTACTAATATCACTCTCTGCAGCCCCGGATCATTAGGAATACATAAACGATCCTTAAGATAGAGTACTCCCCCCCCCCCCCCCCCCGTTGGCGATATGAAAACCATCACCCTTTCCTTCTAGGATCTCCCGTTTGATTCTCTGAAGGCTCAGATTACCATTTTTTTTTTTTAACACAACTTTATTTATTAGATCTTATAAGTTCATATACCAAAACTATCCAAACTCAATGAACTAAGTGGGCTGCCATCACGCCCATAATGAAAAATATCATGGCGGCGACTATCACCCCCTCGTTCATCTCCCCTTGGCCTACCTTGGGATCTTCCACCATTTCCATTGGATCCTCTTCTTCTATCTCGGGAACTTCCTCGGGCATCTCCGGATCTTCCTCGAGTATCTCGGGGTCCTCCTCGAACATCTCGGATCTTCCTCGAGCATCTCGGGGTCCTCCTCGATCATCTCGGGGTCTTCCTCGAACATCTTGGGATCCTCCTCGATCATCTCGGGATCCTCCTCGTACATCTCAGGATCTTCCTCTGAGTCCCCTAGATCCTCCAGAAACTCATGGCGAAGAAGCTGCTTACACAATTCCGTATATGAGATCCGACATCCATGCTGCCCCCAGATCTGATAAGCAACCTCTCTCGCACGCTTGGGCAACGAACGAAGCAGCGCTCCAATCCTATGGTCATCCATAATTGGAAACTCTTCTTGATCGAGTTTCCAAAATAGTCAGTCCAGTTTCCCCATATTGCCTTGGATCCCAAGGACCGGACTATACTCCACCTCTTCTATTTGCTCCATCAGCTCACGACTCTGCCCATGGTAACGACTCGTGGTGCCGATCTCATGCAACATCTGGAATTGGAAAAAAAACAACACAGTCAGTGCAAAACTGACAAAACCAGTACAACACCAGTTTTTTTTTTCCAATTCACAAATATATACAGAGAGAAGCCCACAAGATAAAATCGGATTCCTTTACTTTAATAGTTACAATAACAAAATTTTTTTAATATATAGTCCTACCCGCATATCAAATGCTAATGTATTTGAATTTCCTAAAATAAGGTAAAGTATCGTTCATATTCCACATCCGTCAAAGTACTTTCTATCATAAATATCCTTCATACTTGTATATTCTACGATCATAAAATATCATCTATACTTACATATTCCTAAATCATAAACGAACATCATACAAGAACATAAGGTATACATAAAGGTACTTACATGGAAGTTGCAAGAAGGAGGCTTGATGTGTGTATAGTGAGATGACAACTGCTCTGATACCAACCTGTAACGCCCGCCTTTTCCCCCCACCTTATGGTGTGGTGAGGAAGCGGCGTTACGCTAAACATACATGTACATATAAAACATCTTAATGCAGCGGAATAATTTTTTTCTTCTACACATGCTTTTAACCATGCAACTAATACATGAAACATCTATACATGCCTAAATTTGTCATTCATGAATCTAGTGTCATTGGACTTAGCATATTAACGACATGCATGGCATCATGATATAACCATTTCATAGCTTATTCATAATCATCATAAGTATCAAGTAACTTATCCGTAAACATCATGAGTCTTAAGTCATTCATTAGGCATAACCATCATAAACATAGCATAGAATCTAAGGAGGCATTTCAAAACCCAAGACATGCGATATGTGTAAATAAAAGAATCCTTTGCCATGTCACCGCCACACACACACATGCTCTAGCCCCTCCTGCTGCTTCCCTTAGTAACCTCTTGCTTGATCTGCGATACGAGGAAAATAAGACTATAAGCACATAGGCTTAGTAAGACCCTTTCCTACTCACTAAAATCATACGTCACTTAAACATAAACATATAAAGCATTCGACATAATATAATTTTGAACATAACACATAAGCGTAGTCTTGGCGTAAATCATAAGCATATGAACAACTAAAATAGCATGATTCTTAACATAAACATAAACCTAAAACATACTTAGCATGGCATAATTCTTAACATACATGAGCATGAAACATACTGATCATGGCTTAACATACATGAGAATGAAACATACTTATTGATGGCATAATTCTTAGTATTGGCATAAGCACAGTCTTAACATAAGCATAAGCATAAAATATACTTATCAGGGCATAATGCATAACATGAATGGATGCATGAGTCCAATGCGTATACATAAGGATGCTTAATTTAAAATCATACTTTTAAATACTTAAACATAAACATAACATCATTGGGGTCCCCGGCTTGTACCACATACATACATCATAAGCACGCATCCCTAAGTAAATACGAGGTAGCTAGCCTCGACCTACTAGGGTAGGAATAGCTACGGTAGTTCCAAAAACCGAGGCGTTCATAAGGTGCCCATCCCTGTTGGACAGCTACGGTAGTCCCAGAACGGTGGACAGCTATGATAGTCCAAAACCGAGGCGTTCTTAAGGTGCTCATCCCTTGGACCCTTACTTCGGTCCGGTACAAGCCCATTCATAAAGTAAAATAACTATGCATGCTTCATCATTCATACTTGACATATCTTAGGACATAAACATAATCTTGTTACATGAAGCATGACATAAACATGCTTGGCATTTCATCATTCATACTTATTTCATAACATCATTATGCCTTCTTCATTCATACTTATCATTCATACTTAAGGCATAAACATCATCTTTATCCATTTTCTTTATTCATAAAATATGACATACATGCATAATCATTCTCCAGGCATAAAGATTATCTTGGTTCACAAAGCTTGCATAATCATGGTACATAAATAAACATACAATTCATACATGATACATTTCATCTAGCATACATAATCCTAGTATCCATCATAGAGCATGCATGGTAAGATACATATGAACATGATGGATACTACTTAAGTACATGACATTCATCATAGAACATGCATAGACCTTCATACACATACATCTATTATAAGTATTTAACCTTCTACATGCATCATTCTATTTAACATAACATACCCCCTACATCAATTACACATATTCCTGGTATATGACCTAAATATTCATGAGTGAAACATAACCTAGAACCTAACATACAAAGTCATATTGCATAACACACACAGCTAGGGTTTAGTAACATAAAGACCCTTACATCATGCTTAACCATACACTTACATCATAGTAACCTATAAACATGCATCCTTGAGACCTTAACACAATCCAAGCCCTAGATTGGGGACTTGGCCGAAACCCTAAAGGACCATGGGTCCATGGAAAATTCACATAGGTCATGATTAACATCCAATACACTACATATTATGCCATAGGAAACCATTTGAATCCTTGATTGGATCTAACCCTAAGTCCTAGACCCAAACCATGTGTTGGCCGAAACCCTAGGAGGGTAATAAGCCCATAGGAAAAATTCATATAAAACACCATTATTACCCATATGATATCATAGGAAACATACTAATCATGCTTGAAGGATTGAAGTTTAAACCTAGCCATGGAACCTTGATGTTGGCCGAAACCCTAAAGCGGTTTTAGGGTGCTACAAAATTTCCAAAATCATACTTTTATGCTTAACTTATCATGAGTAAACATTAGGAAACATAATAGGGGTTTTCAATATGATTTTAGCCCCAATAACTTGCTTGGCCGAAACCTTCACAAGCCCTAACTATGGATTTCTCAACATAGCATGCCAACAAGAACTTAGATCATGACAAACAACTTGGAAGCTATCATACCACAGGTGAGGGGGTCATACCTTCCCTTATCTTAGATAAAATATTTGAATAGAAAATAGAATGAACCTTCTTGACTCTAAACTTCTCCTTAGCCCTTGTAGCCTAGTAGAAAGCCTTGAGTCTTCAAGATGGAGTCCTTGGTGAAGTTTTTCCTAAGGGAAGATCCCTAGTGGGTTTCGGCTAGAGCAAGAAGGAAGGAGCAAAGGAATGACTTTGGTGGGAGAAGAGAAGGAAAAATGTAACTCCTATGCCTCTTCCCCTCTCACCAACTCCTTTATACTTCATGAAGGGGGGCAAGTGAAGGGTCATGGTACCACTTCTCTTGATGACTCTTCACTTCCCTAAGCCTTAACAAAAATCCTCTTCATTCTCTCCTAGCACTCCCTTGCTAGGTGAATTGGTTAGTACATGCATGATGGTATACTAGGTCCAAGGTTCAATCCTTGGTGCATGCACTTCATTTTTATTTTATTAATTTCGAAAATTCCCCTAAGGCCCACCCATAATCATGCTAATATTCCTAATTAAAACCCATTTTTATTTATATTAAATTCTATCTAGAATCCACTAATAACCATGGTACTAGGAAAACCCATGTAAGGCCTACTAGCACCTAGCTTCTTATTCTATATCGAAAATCATGGAGCATCATACTAAGGTTTACACTAGTGTCCCTACATTCCTCAAGAATCCATCTAGGCATGGTCAATATTTTTAAAGAAAATATTGGGAAAATTTTTCGGGTCGTTACACCTTCTTGGAGTTTTCCATGCTAAAACGAGACAAGACTATGTCAACATATGAAGCTTGGGATAAGCACAACATCCTTTTCTGGCGATCCCTTATGACCTTGATCCCAATGATGTGTCCCGCTTCTCTTAAGTCCTTCATATCAAACTGCTTTGATGGCCAGACTCTTACGTCTGATAACACTTTGACATTGTTGTCAATTAACAAAATGTCATCTACGTAAAGTACAAGAAACATCACTACGTTTTCGTCACATCTTTTGTACACACACGACTCATCCGGGCTTTAAGTAAATCCATATGATTGGATTACTTCATGAAAGCAGTTGTTCCAAGACCTTGAAGCTTGCTTCAATCCATAGATGGATCGATTAAGCTTGCACACTAGATGGTCTTTTTCCTTTGCAATGAATCCTTCTGGTTACTGCATGTAGATAGTCTCCTCAAGACTCCTGTTAAGGAAGGCTGTCTTGACATCCATCTGCCATACCTCATAATCCATATGAGCTGCTATAGATAAGAGAATCCGGATCGACTTGTGCATGACTACCGCCGAAAAGGTCTCCTCATAATCGATACCCTCTTTCTGAGTGTACCCTTTCGCAACAAGCCTTGCTTTGAAGGTCTCAACCTTCCCGTCTGATCCTCTCTTTCTCTTGTAGATCCACTTGCATCTAATGTCTTTTACACCATTGGATGGTTCTACTAGCTCCCAGACATGGTTATAATCCATCGATTCTATCTTTGAGTTTATTGCCCTTTGCCAAGAATCCGCATCCTTATCTTGGAGGGCCTCGTCATAGGTCCAGGGATCTGGTTCATGTTTACCAAAGACCAAGTCTGAAGACTCTCCCAAAAACATAAACCTTTCAGGCTGTCTCATAACCCTCCCACTGCGATGAGGTATAACCTTTGTATCCTCAGTGACACGCGGTGCAGTGACTTGTGGTGTGTCTTCTTGTACAATTGGTCCTAAGGTCGGAACATCCCCCCTTAACTCTTCAAGCACTAGTCTACTCTTTGGCTTATGGCTCATCACATAGTCCTCTTCCAAGAATCTGGCATTTGTCCTAACAATTACCTTCTGATCTTTAGAACTATAGAACAGACCACCCTTCGTTCCTCTAGGATAGCCTACGAGCAGACGTACCTCCGTACAAGATTCCAACTTATCAGTATCTCTTTTCAGCACATGTGCTGGACAACCCCAACTCCGAACATGTCCTAGACTGTGTTGGATCGAGAGAATACGATAGAGGGGGTCGTTAAAAAACATTTCGGATTCGAGGTTAAGAGAATACGCAGCGAAATTGAAAACACAGCACAAGAACTCAAACGATTTTACTTGGTTCGGAGTCACGGTCGGCTCCTACTCCAAGGCCCATGGTCGTTGACCGTTTACTGCGGGCAATTCTATATGTGCGCAAATGTTTACAGAAAAATATTATAGTTATAGTACAGTAGACTAAAAATTAAACTCTTCATTACCGACGCCCGGTGTGGATCGTGCTTTGGAGCAGAGGGTCATCGTCGGCGCTTGAATCTCTAGATGGGAGGTTTCCGGAGCAAAGCGCTTGAGTCGAAGAGCGTATTGGCGTTGGAAGAATTGTGTATTGAAGCCTTGGGGGTCGAGCTCCTTTTATAGCAGTCCTGGGGGCGCCCTCCACGTGTCTCCCGATCCGCAAACCCTCATCCGTAACTCGGTCAGCCCTTATCCCTCTAGGATCAGGCTCGGGGTTTAACGGGGGTGCCCGGGTTGACTTGGTCTGCTGGCTTCTCCCTGACTTGAACTCTATCTGCTTCGTTGGCTTGAACCCAGGGCGCCCGAGGCATCCGGGGTGCCCGGGAGCTTGGGGGCGCCCGGTCCAGTGAGCTTCCGAAGCGTTTTCTTGCTCAACTCTTGTTTGGCTTTGCCTTGGGGGCGCTCGGGACCTCCAGGGAGCCCTACCCAGCTGCTGCCCCTCTCCTTTGGAGCGTTCAGAGCTGCAGAAACTCGTTCCTTCGTTCCTACATCCAGGGTTAGTACCAAACATGATAAAGCAAGTATGTTAGTGAATTTTACAGCCGTAGCTGTCTTGGTTCTGACTTTGGGTCTCCAAAATGGAACCCTAGGCCGAACAGACGCCTACTGTTCCCTCGACGGGGAACGCGTCCTCACCTACTCCTCTCAGGTGAATTTACCTTTTGCCAACCTGCTCCTCCGGTTGTACTTTTGCCCAGCAGTCCTTCGTCGGGTGCTTAGCAGCCCTTCGCCAGGTCTTTGGTACCAAGCAGTCCTTCGCCCGGTGCCTAGCAGTCCTTCGCCAGGTCTTCGACTCCTAGCATCCCTTTGCTAGGACTTTGTTTCCTGGCAGTCCTTTGCCAGGTGCCTAGCAGCCCTTCTCCAGGTCTTTGTTTCCTAGCAGTCCTTCACCAGGTGCCTAGCAGCCCTTCGCCAGGTCTTTGTTTCCTGGTAGTCCTTCGCCAGGTGCCTAGCAGCCCTTCGCCAGGTCTTTGTTTCCTGGCAGTCCTTCGCCAGGTGCCTAGCATCCATTTGCTAAAACTTTGTTTCCTGGCAGTCCTTCGCCAGGTGCCTAGCAGCCCTTCGCTAGGACTTTGTTTCCTGGCAGTCCTTCTCCAGGTACCTAGCAGCCCTTCCTTAGGACTTTGTTTCCTGGCAGTCCTTTGTCAGGTGCCTAGCAGCCCTTCACTAGGACTTTGTTTCTGCACACTTGAGTAACTTCGTTACATCACAAATAGTACTTAACTTTGAATCCTTTGCCAATATCAAAACAAGGTTCGATATGGTGCTTCCTGCACTAACAATCTCCCCTTTTTTGATTTATGGCAACACAATTCAAAGTTAAGTAAAAATTATAACAGATTAAGCAATAAGGTTAAGACCAATTAAATATAGCAATTCTGAACAGTATAAAGTCTAAAGGCAATGTAATTTTGAAAAAAAAATTTCTCATACTCCCCCTGAATAATTGTGTTATAAAACAACAATTAACTTAACTCTTAACTTTGGCCTTTCCTGTAACGCCCAAAAATTCTCGAAACTAATTTTAGAAATATCTTAGAATTTATTCCAAATTTATGGATATTTTTATAGAATTTTTCCGTAAACGAAAGTGGCAAAAAAGGTTATAAACAAAAAATCGCGTAAGTGGGAATCGATCCCTTCACCTACGGTGTGAGAGGAGAATGGGCGGACCAGCTGGGCTGGTTCATTTTTGTTGAAATAGGTTAAGCGAAACAATAGATAAGGTATAATTAGGTAAATTCGCCCCCATAAGTATAAAAGGGGGAGTTACGAGTTTTAGGTTAATTTTCTCCCAACCTAGCGGCACCGACGGCCTCCCTCACGCACGCAACCTCTCCTCTTCCTCTCTTGCGTTTTCTTCATCTTCTCCTCTTCTTTTGTCACCCAGGACAAAGGGGAACAAAGGGAAGGTCTCAAGAGGCCCTATTCTCTACGAGAATTCTCGTAGACGCGAGGAGAACACCAAGGAGCAAGAAGAACGTCGAAATTCGACGTTTCCTCGGGAATTTCAGATTTTATTCGTAAGGAAAACCTAGCGCAGGAGGTAAGTACTGCTCACCTACAGTAAGAGGCGGCTTTCCGCAAGAATTTTCTCTTAAAAGTTTTAAAAGAGATATTTACTTTTAGTTTAAGATTTTGCATGTGATCTTAGTTCATTATATGCTTATATATATTTGATAGAGTACCCTATGTGAGTTTAGGGTCTAAGAAATCTATAAGAAATGAAAAGAAAGATAAAGAAAAAGAAAAGAGAAGGCCAAGGCCTTACGAAATCCCCCAAAAGTCGAGACTTAGGGATTTGGGCACACAAGGTGTTCGATAAAATGCCAAGGCATTTAAAGATAAGAATGAAAAGAGAGAAAAGCTATTTTATTTTCTAAGGCCAGTACCCGGCGTCCAAGGGCGTCGTTAAAGAAATCCAGGTGTCCAATTCCAAGGTCTTGGCCCTGGTAGACCAAGGTCTGCTCTATTAGGATTGGCGGCTCGCTACCCCAACCTTTTAGGGAACGCGCATAAGATGGTACTTACGTCTTAAGTGGATCCAAGTGAGTATTATTTTCAAGTATATGCCTTAGCAAAGTTTTTCTAAAGTTTAAGGAAATTTTCTAAAAGTTAAAGAAAGATTTAAAGTTAAAGAATTGCTAAAGTTTCAAGTTAAGCCAAGAAAAAGTGAGTTAAGACTTATTAATGCTTGAGTATACATGTTTTGAGTTATACATGTTTTAGTGTTTCTTTTAAGCATAAAAGTATTTCATGTGTTTTCACATTGTTTAAAAAGCATGCTTGCACATTTCGAGATTTTGTGAGCTAGATAGTACTTGCTAAGCTTTATGCTTATTAGTTGCATTTCCTCCTACTGCAGGTAAAGGTAAGGGCAAGCAATTCTGAAGGAAGGCGACGAGGCGGTGCTGGGTGATGTGTGTGTGGTGGCTGATCTTGGAGAGGTCTTTGGGACGAGACAGTTTAGCTTAATTGAAATGCAATGTTTAAGGTTTCCAAATTCCAAGTTATTGTGTTATGAAGTTTATTAAACATTTATGCTTCGGATAGTTTTACATGCTCAATTTTGTAGAATGAAGATTCCATGTCATTTCAATTAGTATGCATACTTTTGTGAATGCACTAGATGAGCAAGGGCATGAGTAGTTTAGCATGTTGATACATTGAATTTTAGACTTATTCTTGAGCTTAGTATTCCCTTTTGGACTAAGTCCTAATTGTGCTTAAAATGCTTATAAATTCGGTAGAAAAGTAAGATTTACATTCTATGAAGTTCTAGAAATGTTATAGAATCTGATAAGTGGAGTTTGGATAGGAGAAATGCTTAGGAGCTATTTGATGCATGTGCCAAGATGTTGTTAGTCTCCTTTTGAATTAAGTTTTATTGCATTAAATATGCCTAGAAAAGTTGCATTGATATTCCAATAAGTATTTTCTTTACGAATTTTAGAGAAAGGAAGTGTGCCATTGTATCATGCATGACTATTAAAGTTAGAATATCATTCTTAGATAGATTTGAATACAAAAAAAAAAGAAAGTTCCGCATTTTAGTCGTGCATTAGAGTCAACAAGTAGACAAAGTAACGGTCCGTCAAAGGTAGAGAAGGCGGGTCGCTACAGTTGGTATCAGAGCAGTTCCCATTCTCCAGCATCACACACACATCAGCATCAACCTTGCCGTCTTCAAGTAAGAAAACTTTAAGTTTCAGTTTTTCTATTGCTCCTTTACTTAATTGCAGTATAGAGAAATGCTTAAGTACTTACTCATATGTGCATAGAACAAGGAAGCATGTTTAATACCTTAGTATCACGGAATCATTATTAATCCCTAGAATGGATATTAGGTTACTAAGTAAGAAAACAAGTTCTATACCTAGAAATATAGTGGTGATTCTTGTTCCCTTATGCATTATTAGATGGCAAGAAGAGGCCGAGCTCCTAATGCAAGGAACAGAACTCCAGTTCAAGATAACAATGAGCCTGGCACAGAACAGCCAAACCTGATGGCAGTCATTGCTCAAATGCAAGCTCAGATTACAGAACAACAGAAGACCATCGCCACACTGATGGCAAATCAGCACCCAGTGCCCCCTACACCACCCACAGCAGGAGTGGGAACTCCAGTGGTGGCTGAAGTTCCACCAGTCACACAGGAGACCCCTGCCGTGAACCGAAGACAAGAAGCATACCTCATCCAGTGGCAGAGGATGAAACCCGAAAGCTTCTCAGGCACGACTGAGCCCTGGGATGCCCAGGCTTGGTTCAAGACTTTAGAGAGCACAATGGAGCTTCTTGACTGGCCAGAAGTCGAGAAGGTCAAATGTGACTCCTTCTGCCTAACTGGAGATGCTCGTATGTGGTGGAAGCGGGTCAAGAGTAAGAGGATAGTCAACCAGATGAGCTGGACAGATTTCGAGCAAGAGTTCTATGAGGAGTTCTTCCACATGCGGGTTACCAACAAGCACTACGAGGACTTCATGGAGTTCAGACAAGGTAACCTACCAGTGGGAGAAGCAGTCGCGAAGTTCAACAGACTAGCTCGCCTTTGCCCAGAGCTAGTCAGCACAGAGAAGGAGCGAGTCAGACTGATGCTCCGCATGCTGAACCCTGAAATAGCACTCAACGTGAACAGCGGGACGCACCGACCCCAGACCAGCGAGGAGTTGGTCAGTAGTGCTCTAATCTCAGAGCACTATCTGAATAGCATCAAGGCACAACAAACACAGCAGAAGCCAGTCCTGATTGAGAACAAGACAACAGGAGGCCAGAAGCCTCAGCCAAATAACCAGAACTGGAAGAATAAGAACCAAAAAAGAAAGCAGTGGCCTGGCAGCCAAAAAGGAAACCCAGAGAACAAGCAAGCTAGGTATCCACCTTGTCCTAAGTGTGGGAGGACCCATCCAGGAGCATGCCTTTTGGGTGTAACTGGATGCTACTCATGAGGACAAGAGGGACACAGATCCAAAGACTGCCCAAACAAGTTTAAGGTATTTCCTCAGCAGTCCGTACAGTATGGAGGCAAGCCTCAGTTACACTACATGCCTACTATACTGGAGGGACCTCAGATCAGTCAGGGAGGGTTGGAAGCAGCACCAGTTTCAACCAATGCCAGAGTCTTTTCCCTCACGAAGGAAGAAGCTGCCAGCGCCTCCACGGTCGTAACAGGTTAAATAGTTATTTTTCAGCATTTAGCTACTACACTGTTTGACACTGGGGCGACCCATTCTTTCATATCAGTACCTTTTGCTAGTAAGTTACAGGTGCCGTAGAGAGTTGGGAGTCCAGATTCCTGACAACTCTCCCTTCAGGGGAGATCATGGAATCCACCCAGCGGCTCCGGGCTGTGTCAATCAAGATTTCAGACCAAGAGCTATATGTCGATCTAATAGTCCTTGTGATGCAAGACTTCGACGTCATACTGGGCATGGATTTCCTCAGTAAGTACAGCGCTTCAGTGGACTGTTGCCGGAGGAAGGTGGTTTTTAGTCCAGAAGGAGAACCACCGTTCGAATTTCAAGGAGCCCCAAGGAGGAAGACTCAGAAATTCCTCTCAGCCTTGGCAGCCCACCAGATGCTAGAACAAGGGTGTGCTGGTTTTCTTGCACGCATAGTGGACATAGAAGCAAAGGAAGAGCGCAAGCAGGAGGATGTACGGGTAGTCTGTGAGTATCCAGAAGTATTCCCAGAAGAACTACCTGGACTACCTCCCAACAGAGAAGTGGAATTCGAGATCGAGCTAGTACCAGGTACCGGTCCGGTCTCGAAGGCCCCCTATCGTATGTCTCCAGCAGAGTTGAAGGAATTACAAGAGCAACTCCAGGAGCTACTAGACAAGGGCTTCATTCGCCCGAGTCATTCACCCTGGGGAGCTCCTGTACTTTTCGTCAAGAAGAAGGATGGGTCTATGCGTCTGTGCATAGACTACAAAGCTCTGAACAAGGTAACCATCAAGAACAAGTACCCCCTTCCTAGAATAGATAATTTATTTGATCAACTCAAAGGGGCTACAGTGTTCTCGAAGATAGATCTGCGTTCTGGGTATCATCAGCTAAAGGTTAAAGAAAGTGACATCCCCAGGACGGCCTTCAGGACAAGATACGACCACTACGAATTTGTAGTGATGCCTTTTGGAGTAACCAATGCTCCAGCAGTCTTCATGGAGCTGATGAACCACATCTTCAGGGAGTATCTCGATAAATTCGTCATTGTATTTATTGATGATATTCTCATATACTCACAGACTCCAGAGGACCATGCTACACACTTGAGGATAGTGCTGCAGATCCTTCAGCAGGAGAAGCTCTATGCAAAATTCTCAAAGTGTGAGTTTTGGCTAGATCATGTGACCTTCCTAGGTCACATTGTATCCAAAGAAGGCATTCAAGTTGATCCAGCCAAGATAGAAGCAGTCAGCAACTGGTGTAGACCCAAGAATGCCAGTGAAATCAGAAGCTTCTTAGGCCTGGCAGGATATTACAGAAAATTTGTGGAGGACTTTTCCAGAATAGCCTCTCCTCTCACAGTCCTGACCAGAAAGAATCAGAAGTTTGAGTGGTCAGATAAATGCGAGCACAGCTTCCTAGAACTGAAGAAAAGATTGACTAGTGCTCCCATCCTGACTGTTCCAGAGAGTGACAAGGCCTTTGACATCTACAGTGATGCATCCAAGATGGGCCTTGGAGCTGTCCTCATGCAAGACGGTAAAGTAATAGCATATGCCTCCAGACAGCTCAAGGACTATGAGAAGAATTACCCTACTCATGACCTTGAGCTAGCAGCTGTGGTTTTTGCACTGAAGCTCTGGAGACACTACCTGTATGGAGTGCAGTGCAGAATCTTCACAGACCATCAGAGTTTGAAGTACTTCTTCACTCAGAAGGATCTGAATATGAGGCAGCGCAGGTGGCTAGAGTTGGTCAAAGATTATGACTGTGAAATCCTCTACCACCCAGGTAAAGCTAATAAAGTGGCAGATGCACTGAGCAGAAAATCCTGTGCAGCACTGATGTCCCTATCATCACTGTCTCTACCACTTCAGAAAGAAATAAAGGATTTTGGAGTCGAGGTAATAATTTGGCAACTTTCTGCATTGACTCTAGAGTCGACCCTGCTTGTGGATATACAAAGAAAGCAAAGTCAAGACCTAGGGATCCAGAAGATCAAGCAGGAGATCCAAGAGGCAGAAAATTCAGAGTTTCGAGTATCAGATAGTGGCATCCTCTACCTTGGAGACCGCCTTTGCGTCCCCAATGATGAGGAACTAAGAAAGAATATTTTAGAAGAAGCCCACAGTACCCCGTACTCTATGCATCCTGGTTCTACCAAGATGTACCAAGATTTAAAGCAAAGGTTTTGGTGGTCTGGACTCAAGCGAGACGTGGCCAGATATATCAGTACCTGCTTGACCTGCCAGAGAGTCAAAGCAGAGCACCAGAGACCAGGTGGAGTTCTGCAGCCTATTCAGATTCCAGAATGGAAATGGGAAGATATTTCCATGGATTTCATAGTGGGACTACCCAGAACAACGAATGGATATGATGTAATCTGGGTAATAGTAGACAGATTGACTAAGTCTGCCCACTTCCTAGCCATCAGGATCTCCTATTCCATGGAACAACTAGCTCAGTTATACCTCAAGGAGATCGTCAGACTACATGGAGTCCCTAAGACTATCATTTCAGATAGGGACAGTAGGTTCACTTCGCACTTCTGGGAGTGCGTACAGATAGCTCTAGGCACCAAACTGAAGTTTAGCACAGCTTTCCATCCTTAGACAGATGGTCAGACAGAGAGAGTTAATCAAGTACTAGAAGATATGCTCAGAGCTTGTGCTTTAGATTTCAAGGGCAGTTGGTGCAGATATTTGTGCTTAGCGGAATTTGCTTACAACAATAGTTATCAGGCCACTATCGGCATGGCACCCTATGAGGCTTTATATGGACGGAGGTGTAGATCTCCTATCTGCTGGTACGAGGGTGGTGAGAGGCAAGAGTTAGGCTTACAGACAGATCTTATAGATGATACCACCGTAGCCATACAGCAGATCCGCCAGAGAATAGAAACAGCTCAAAGCCGCCAGAAGAGCTATGCTGATACACGGCGCAGACCATTAGAATTTAAAATTGGGGATACAGTGTTCCTCAAAGTGGCTCCCATGAAGGGAGTAATGCGTTTTGGGAAGAAGGACAAGCTAAGTCCCAGATATGTAGGACCATACCCCATCACTAGAAGAGTTGGCAAAGTAGCTTATGAGTTGGAGCTACCTCAGGAGATGTCAGCTATCCACAACGTATTTCATGTTTCTATGCTGAAGAAGCATATCCCAGATGCCACCCAGGTGATAGAGCCACAGACGGTACAAGTTCGCGAAGATCTCAGTTATGATAGTCGGCCTATTCAGATAATAGACCGAGCAGTTAAGAAATTGCGAAACAAGGAGGTACTATTAGTGAAAGTCATATGGCAAAATCACAGAGTAGAAGAGGCAACATGGGAACCAGAGGACAGCATGAGGCAGAAATACCCAGAGTTGTTTTAAGTTCGAGGACGAACTTTTTATAAGGTATGGGGGATTGTAATGCCTGAAAATTCTCGAAACTAATTTTAGAATATCTTAGAATTTATTCCAAATTTATGGATATTTTTATAGAATTTTTCCGTAAACGAAAGTGGCAAAAAAGGTCATAAACAGAAAATCGCGTAAGTGGGAATCGATCCCTTCACCTACGCTGTGAGAGGAGAATGGGCGGACCAGCTGGGCTGGTTCATTTTTGTTGAAATAGGTTAAGCGAAATAATAGATAAGGTATAATTAGGTAAATTCGCCCCCATAAGTATAAAAGAGAGAGTTACGAGTTTTAGGTTAATTTTCTCCCAACCTAGCGGCGCCGACGGCCTCCCTCACGCACGCGACCTCTCCTCTTCCTCTCTTGCGTTTTCTTCATCTTCTCCTCTTCTTTTGTCGCCCAGGACAAAGGGGAACAAAGGGAAGGTCTCAAGAGGCCCTATTCTCTACGAGAATTCTCGTAGACGCGAGGAGAACACCAAGGAGCAAGAAGAACGTCGAAATTCGACGTTTCCTCGGGAATTTCAGATTTTATTCGTAAGGAAAACCTAGCGCAGGAGGTAAGTACTGCTCACCTGCAGTAAGAGGCGGCTTTCCGCAAGAATTTTCCCTTAAAAGTTTTAAAAGAGATATTTACTTTTAGTTTAAGATTTTGCATGTGATCTTAGTTCATTATATGCTTATATATATTTGATAGAGTACCCTATGTGAGTTTAGGGTCTAAGAAATCTATAAGAAATGAAAAGAAAGATAAAGAAAAAGAAAAGAGAAGGCCAAGGCCTTACGAAATCCCCCAAAAGTCGAGACTTAGGGATTTGGGCACACAAGGTGTTCGATAAAATGCCAAGGCATTTAAAGATAAGAAAGAAAAGAGAGAAAAGCTATTTTATTTTCTAAGGCCAGTACCCGGCGTCCAAGGGCGTCGTTAAAGAAATCCAGGTGTCCAATTCCAAGGTCTTGGCCCTGGTAGACCAAGGTCTGCTCTATTAGGATTGGCGGCTCGCTACCCCAACCTTTTAGGGAACGCGCATAAGATGGTACTTACGTCTTAAGTGGATCCAAGTGAGTATTATTTTCAAGTATATGCTTTAGCAAAGTTTTTCTAAAGTTTAAGGAAATTTTCTAAAAGTTAAAGAAAGATTTAAAGTTAAAGAATTGCTAAAGTTTCAAGTTAAGCCAAGAAAAAGTGAGTTAAGACTTATTAATGCTTGAGTATACATGTTTTGAGTTATACATGTTTTAGTGTTTCTTTTAAGCATAAAAGTATCTCATGTGTTTTCACATTGTTTAAAAAGCATGCTTGCACATTTCGAGATTTTGTGAGCTAGATAGTACTTGCTAAGCTTTATGCTTATTAGTTGCATTTCCTCCTACTGCAGGTAAAGGTAAGGGCAAGCAATTCTGAAGGAAGGCGACGAGGCGGTGCTGGGTGATGTGTGTGTGGTGGCTGACCTTGGAGAGGTCCTTGGGACGAGACAGTTTAGCTTAATTAAAATGCAATGTTTAAGGTTTCCAAATTCTAAGTTATTGTGTTATGGAGTTTATTAAACATTTATGCTTCGGATAGTTTTACATGCTCAATTTTATAGAATGAAGATTCCATGTCATTTCAATTAGTATGCATACTTTTGTGAATGCACTAGATGAGCAAGGGCATGAGTAGTTTAGCATGTTGATACATTGAATTTTAGACTTATTCTTGAGCTTAGTGTTCCCTTTTGGACTAAGTCCTAATTGTGCTTAAAATGCTTGTAAATTCGGTAGAAAAGTAAGATTTACATTCTATGAAGTTCTAGAAATGTTATAGAATCTGATAAGTGGAGTTTGGATAGGAGAAATGCTTAGGAGCTATTTGATGCATGTGCCAAGATGTTGTTAGTCTCCTTTTGAATTAAGTTTTATTGCTTTAAATATGCCTAGAAAAGTTGCATTCATATTCCAATAAGTATTTTCTTTACGAATTTTAGAGAAAGGAAGTGTACCATTGTATCATGCATGACTATTAAAGTTAGAATATCATTCTTAGATAGATTTGAATACAAAAAAAAAAAGTTCCGCATTTTAGTCGTGCATTAGAGTCAACAAGTAGACAAAGTAACGGTCCGTCAAAGGTAGAGAAGGCGGGTCGCTACATTTCCTCCCCCTTTGACATATATCAAAAAAAAACATTTATGGGTGAACAACATATTTAAGAGGGATTTTTGAGTTTTTCTAAGTGCTTCATGTTTTTGACAAAGTGTTTTTCAAAAATAGAGTAAAAGCATTTTCACTATCAAAACTTTTTTACACTTAGATAATTTTCCATTATGAAAATTTTGCAGGCCTAAATTTTGAAACAAACTTTTACTTACAAGGCCAAAAAAAATTTTACTTAGGCAAAATTTCCATTCTTGAAGCTAAATTTTCAAAAAAAAGTTCAACTTTGGGAAAAATTTTATTTACTAAAGAATATTTTGTACATTTAGACGAATTTACTTGGAAACACTTTGTGCATTTTGAAAAACATAATTCTTAAGAAATTTCTAGACAAGTTTTTCCCAAAAAAAAACTTTACTTAGAAATATTTGCCAAAATTTTCAAAAAGTTTTGCTCAGACATATCTTGTTTACTAAGGAAAATTTCACTTAAAAAAAATTTGAAATACTTAGATACTTAGAAACTTTTGCTTTACTTTTGGAAAAAATTCCTTTTTCTCTTTCTTTCTCTTCCCCTTAATGTGATACTCTTCTTCTTATGTTTTAGACCATTTCTAAGATAAACTTTCATTAAAAAGGGGAAAAAGTTTAAGGAAGAATTTAATTTCACTTTTTCAACTCTCCCCCTTGGCTATATATCAATAAAGAACTTTTGAAAAATATATTTTGAAAGAAATTTTAAAATTTGTGTATCAGAGCTTAAGAGTCTTGAAAATATAAAAATACTTAGAATAATTCTTGAAAGCATAGCAAAAACTTTAAATTGCAAAACTCCACTTTGAAAATTGTATTTGTAGGCAAGTCTTTTAGAAAATTCACTCACTTAGAACACTATTGCCTTGAAAAATATTAGTACTTTTGAAAACATTATATAGAAGTACTTTTGAAAGATATTATGTATTTTTGAAGATATAAGTACCTTTGAAGATTTTTTATTTTTTTGAAAAATATAAGTACTTTTTGAAAAAATGTTATGCATTTTGAAACCATAATATTTTACTTGAATTGGTTTCTTTTCCAGTGTAACACAATCCTAGGAACCCTTGTTAACTACAAGGACATTTTCCTAAGTGTCCTGGAAATTCTCAAAACTCAAGCAAATATTATTTCAAAAGGTATTTCAAAAATAATTTTATAAGCCAAAAAAAACATTTTAAAATAATATTTTGTAAGACAAATTACTTATGTTTTCGACACAATTTTGAAAATATGGTGTATGGAAACATATTAATTAGAAATGTTTAATAACTCTTCTAATTTGACATCCCCCTAAACTTGACATAGTCCTTGGAAGCTTGTTGACAACAAGTATTCTTCCTCTGAGTTCTTAGGGTTCAGTTCAAATCAAAAGAATTATTTAATAATTTCAAAGATAATTGCCAAAGAAAATACTTGTTAGAAATAATTTCTTTTGGTTTAGACTCCCCCTAAATTTGACACATCCTCGGAGTCCTTGTAGATCATTAAGTGGACCTCCTTTGTGTCTTTAGGGTTTATAAAAAAAAATAATTTTGAACAACCTTCAGACTATGATAATTTTCAAGGAGATAATTTTTTTTTAAAACACAATTTGGAATGATAATAATTCTTCAAAGAGATAGTAATATACCAAGGTTTTTGAGCCAAATTTTAAAAACCTTATTTTGAGATGATAATAAGTTTTAAAGTGTAAAGTTTTTGAAAACTCTGAATTTTTTGAAAAAGATTAAAAAGAGCTCCCTTGTATCTGACACAGTCTGACTTTATCTAAATGCCTTAAGGGATTTCAGTGTTGACTAGGATTGACTGTTTTGACCATATTTGACTCAGTTGACTATGTTTGACCAATCAATAACTAAATCATACAAACCCTAGATTATATTTGAAAAAAGTCTATTGTGATATTTAACATGAAATTCGATATATAAAAAACTATTAGAGTTGAAAAAGTATGGTACAGTAAACTAAATTAATTTGAAAAATAGAGATAATTTTGAATAACTTTTGAAAGCACTTTGAGTTTTATATAAAAGGATAGTGACATATATTCTTAGGTCCTAGATATCTCATCCAGTTCTACGTGATCAAACATATTAACCTTATGGGTTTTGTGAGATAACCATTTTAATTTTAAAAAAATGGTTAAGTTTATTAATTTTGAAAACATTTGTTATGAATCTAAGATTTACTTAAAATTTGTGTTAGATTCAAATCTGACAATAGTAAAGTGAATTTGATTTTCTATAATTGGCTTCCAGGTCTTGGCGAGGCATTAGGCCTTCTTTGGTCGTAGCCTTATTGGATCATCAACCCTTTCCTTGACAAAGCCTTTTATAGAAAATTCATCTTCAAGTTACTCCTTGAAAGATTTTGGTCTAACTAGTTAGGGTCTTGGATCGGTAGCTTCGTCTAGTTTCACCAGTCTAAAGAGACCAAGTAGTGTATACTTGACTTTATTAGAAAAGGCTTCCCTAACGTACTATCATCTCGCCGCCTCCCAATACTAGGTTTTCAAGTTTTAAGTAACTCTCTAGTCCTTAAACTAATCAATCCTAATTCTAAGCATAAAAAAACAAGCAAACATGACAAAAAAATGATCTAAGTTATATCATAATTGAAATAATACTCTGGGTTCTTAAAATCAGCAAGGTTGTGAATTAAGTTTTCTAACATATTAACCTTAACTAATTTATACGAATTAATCATGTTATTTGATAAAAATATTGGATTTTCAAATATTGTAAATTTACCTTTTGATTCTCGGTTGGGAATCTCCCCCTTGATAGTTGACGTCTTTCCTTTTTGTTTCTTTATCATCTTGTAGTGATCACGAGCTAATCGGACCAATTTGGTTCAATCTCCTTCTTTGTTGTCAAATTCTGAGTCTGAGTTGGACTCAGGTACTGGTTGAGGCCTCTTTTGCAGTTCTCTTGGAGTTTTCCCTGCAATGAAAATTAAATCTTCCTCGGCCATTACAGTATCAGCTTGATTATTTAACCTTAATTCAGAAATTGATTCAAAGTTCGTGTAACGCCCCACTAAAATTCCCTTCAATATTATCATTAATATTGAGTACGATTCATGAATGATAGTTAGAGTTGTGGGAATTTTAGTGTAAGTGTTAATAGGCTTTATATGGGCTTTAAATAGTGGGAATTCCTAATGGGTCTTAAATAGCACTACATTAGTTATCCTAATGGGCTCCATGAGGATAAATGAAATAACACATCATGTAATGAGTCTTACTTTAGATGGGCTTGCAAAAGAATAATAATAAAAAAAAATGTAATGATAAAGGTGCCAAGGATTGAACCTTGGACCTTAGAGATGTTGTAAGCCTTAAGAATGCATATGTAACCAATTCACCTAGCAAGGGAGTGCTATTAGGAGGATAAAGGAAATTGTAGATAGGTGTAAGGATAAGGGAAGTGAAGAGTCACCATGAGAGGAGGCACCATGCTCTTTCACTTGCCCCCTTCACTTAGTATAAAGAGGTGGGATGAGAAGTGAAGAGGCTTAAGTTACTTTTCTCTTCTTCTCTTCCACCAAGGCCCTTCCTCTCCCCTCTCTTCTTCCTTCTTGGCCGAAATTTCAAAGGAGTTTTTCTCTTGGAAAACTTCACAAGAGGTCTCCCTCTTGAAGATCCAAGTTCTTCTACAAGGCTACAAAGGCAAGGAGTACTCTAAGGTCAAGAAAGCTTCCTTTTGTTTCTCTATTCGAGGTTTATAACCAAGACAACAAGGGTAAGACTCCCCTCACCTGCAACATAATAGTTTATATATATTTTATTCATATTCTTGTATGTTCTTGTGATGTGTTGCTAAAAATCGTGAAGTTTTTCCCTATAGGTAAGTTTCGGCCAACATGAGATTTAGGGCTTAGGTTTGTGTTTGATGCTATCTACTGACTCCAATGTTTTCTTGATGTTAAGTTATGAGTTATGATAAATAAAAAGATGAAGCAAAAGACCCTTAAAGGTTTAAGCCAAGGCTCTCATGAAGCCATAGACTTTTTGGTCACAAGAAGATGTTTGGATTCTTTTGACTAGATAATGTTTTAATTCCTTGTTAATGGTTGTTTGAGGGTTTTATATATATTTTTAGGCCATATTTCCCCTCTGAACACGTGGGGTTAAAACCCTAAATATGGGCCAAAAAGAAGAAAAAGAAGAGTTAAAGATGTCATGCATGTTACTTTCTAATGCTTCCTAGTGTTAGAATATGTATTATATGTATGTTGTATGAACCAATTGCTCTTGTTTTTGTAATTTTCATGTTGGTATGAACCTTAGAAATTTATGATCAGTACCTTAAATTGGGTATTAAGATGGGTTAAGGTCACTACCTCACTTGATAATGCCCCTTTGTAGTAGGATACTCAATGTATGCATGTTGTATGAGTTGTGTGAGGTTGTGTTGTATTTTTATGCCATGATAACCCTATCTAAATGTTTTGATCTATAGAATATATGTGAATTAGGGTTGAATTAAAGGTATCCATGTTATATTATGCCATGATAGATGGGAAGAAAAAAAAGAAGAGTTAAAGATGCCATGTTACTTACTAATGCTTCCTAGTGTTAGAATAAGTATTATATGTATGTTGTATGAACCAATTGCTCTTGTTTTTGTCATTTTCATGTTGGTATGAACCTTAGAAGTTTATGATCAATACCTTAAATTGGGTATTAAGATGGGTTAAGGTCACTACCTCACTTGATGATGTCTCTTGGTACTAGGATATTCAACGTATGCATGTTGTATGAGTTGTGTGATGTTGGGTTGTGTTTTTATGCCATGATAACCCTATCTAAATGGTTTGACCAGTAGAGTATATGTTGAATTAGGGTTGAACTAAAGGTATCCATGTTTCATTATGCCATGATAGATGAAAAGAAAAAAATGGAACAAGTTCCCTAGGTGTATTATTCTTAGTCTCGAATCGAACATTATGTGTTTTATGAATCATGAATGATAAGTTGACATGTTATGAATTTCCTTACCATGAAATTTGTTTCTCCATGCCATGTTCATGCTTGAAAGTTATGATGATATTTATGCTTTGAATGTATTCCCATGACATGTATGACATTATGAATAAAAGAATGTCCAAAGAGCAATTTCTAAGAAAGGAAAAGAAAAGAAATGATGAACGCTATGCTAAAGAGAAATTGCTATGGAAAGGAAAGGAATCATGTATGCTATTTTACTTTATGTATTGGCTTGTACCGGATCTTGAAAAAGGTCGAAGGGATGGACACCTTAAGAACGCCCCGGTTCTGGACTACCGAAGCTGTACCTAGGCTAGAGGTTGCCTAGTACCTTAGTAGGTCGGGATTAGCTACCTTCTACTCTACTAAGGGATGTGTGCAAATGATGAATGGGTACAAGCCAGGGATCCCAATGATGATGATATGTTAATGTTCAAGTATTATATTATATACATTTTTAAAAGAGCATCCTTAATGTTTATGCACATGTTTATGTTTAATGATATTGTATATGCTATGTTTAATGTTTATGCACATGTTTATGTTTAATGATATTGTATATGCTATGTTTAATGTTTATGCACATGTTTATGCTTAATGATATTGTATATGCTATGTTTAATGTTTATGCACATGTTTATGTTTAATGATATTGCATATGCTATGTTTAATGTTTATGCACATGTTTATGCTTAATGATATTGTATATGCTATGTCTAATATTTATGCACATGATTATGTTTTAAAGATTATGCAAATGTTAAATGCTTTAAGTACTTACTCATGCCATATGTCCTTAATAACGACTCACATGCTTATGTTTAAGTGTTTATGCTTATGTGCTTTAGATGCTTTAAGTATTTATTCATGTTATATATTTATGTCAAATGATGTAGATTTCTACTTATATGTGATGTATGAATTTTGTGAGTAAGCAAGGAGCTTACTAAGCATTTTATGCTTATAGTCTACCTTCTTATGTTCCAGATCAAACTAAAGGTTTCTAAAGAAGGGGAAGCAGTAGGAGGGCATGTGTGTGTGTGTTGCAGTGACTTGGCAAAACGATCCTACTGTTGTCTTACTCTTACTTATGGACTTAATGTTGGTACTTATAAACTGCATGTGTTACTTCTTATGTTTACGCTTACTACTTGTTAGAGTTGAAGGTCTTTATGATATGCATGCTTAATGTAGAACTATATACTCACTTG
The DNA here is from genome assembly GCA_024364735.1 of Boesenbergia rotunda. Lineage (NCBI taxonomy): Eukaryota > Viridiplantae > Streptophyta > Magnoliopsida > Zingiberales > Zingiberaceae > Boesenbergia > Boesenbergia rotunda. The sequence continues at coordinate 112,306 of JAGFNQ010002868.1, forward strand.
TTAAATATGCTATGTTATGATTCACGTGCTTAGAGTAGTTTAGTTAGAAAGAAAATTTATCCAGTTGTATATGTTCATGATTTAGTATTATTTCCGCTGCTATAAGTTACGCTTCACATGCAATAATGTACGAAAAGAAAAAAAAAGTAACGCGTCGCTCACGTAAGGGGTGGGCGTTACAAAGGATTGGAGCACTTGTAAGTCTCCTTTTCAGTTCCAAGAAACTCCTCTCGCATTCTTCTGTCCAGACGTACTTCTGGTTCTTCTTGGTGAGAACCGTCATTGGTGCTGCGATTCTGGAGAAGTCTTCCACGAATTTCCGGTAATAGCCCGCTAGTCCGAGAAAACTCTTGACTTCGCTAGCATTCTTCGGCCTGTTCCAGTTACTCACGGCCTCGATTTTCTTCGGATCCAGCATGACTCCATCCTTGCAAATAATATGACCTAGAAAAGCCGCTTGATCGAGCCAAAATTCGCATTTGGAGAACTTGGCATATAACTTCTTTTCCCAAAGGATCTGTAATACCATCTTCAGGTGTTCAGTATGCTCTTCTCGATTTCTCGAATAGATGAGGATATCGTCGATGAAGACGATCACAAACTTGTCAAGAAATGCCGAGAATACCCGATTCATCAGGTCCATAAACATAGCGGGAGCATTAGTTACTCCGAAGGGCATGACGACGAATTCAAAGTGTCCATATCTAGTCCGGAAAGCCGTCTTCGGAATATCGTCTGGTTTCACTTTAACTTGATGGTAACCGGATCTAAGATCGATCTTCAAAAAGACGGTAGCTCCCTTCAGTTGGTCGAACTGGTCGTCGATCCTGGATACCTGTTCTTAATCGTCACATTATTTAGAGCTTGATAATCTATGCACATATGCATAGTTCCATCCTTCTTTTTTACGAACAGTACCAGAGCTCCCCATGGAGAGTGACTCAGGCGAATAAAACCCTTGTCGAGTAACTCCTGCAACTGTCCTTGAAGCTCCTTCAATTCAGCTGGCGCCATACGGTAAGGTGCCTTGGAGATCGGATTAGTGCCAGGAATCAATTCGATCTCAAGTTCGATTTCTTTGTCTGGGGCCAATCCTGGTAGATCATCTGGGAATACCTCCGGATAATTGCATATCACTTTGACATCACTTAGTTTCTGTTCCTTTGTTTGAGCGGTGCTCAGCACATATGCTAGAAAACCAGTGTATCCTTTCGCTAGCATCTTCTGCGCCTTTAGAGCCGATAAGAATTTCCCGATTCTCTTCCTTGGCTCTCTGATGAATTCAAACATAGGTTCCGCCTCGGCCTGGAAGACCACTTTTCGCTTACGACACTCGATAGTAGCACTGTATTTGCTCAGAAAATCCATACCCAGTATTGCATCATAATCTTGCATGTTGAGTATTATCAGGTCGCAATAGAAATCTCTTTCTGCGATTCTGATTGGTGCTGCACGCAACACGTGGGTGGATGCCATTATTTCTCTCGAAGGCAGGGTTGTTAGAAATTTACAGTCTAGAATTTGTAGAGGTATGTCTATCTTCATAGAGTAAGGCAGTGAAATAAACGAATGCGTTGCTCTAGTGTCAAATAATGCAGTAGCATGCTGACTGTAAATAAAGATCTGACCTCTAACAACCGTTGAAACATTCGTTGCGTCCTCCTTGGTAAGTGAGAAAACCCTGGCGTTCGTTATAACTGGCGGGGCTTCCAATCTGCCTTGACTTATCTGAGGACCTTCCAGTGCAGCTTGCATATAATGCAGTTGGGCAGGGGTACCGTGGTGCTGGATCAGCTGCTGAGGTGTCGCCTGAGGCTTGATAGGATAGTCGATGGCCTTGTGTCCTTCCAATCTGCAGGTGTAGAATTTAATTGTACCTCTGCGACATTCTCCAAGATGCGTATTTCCACATTTCGCGCACGGGTTATACTTGGGCTTCTTGTTCGCTGGACTGCCTTTAGGATTGTTCCATTTCTTTTTGTCGTTGTGGTTCCCTTTGCAGCTGGTGCCCGTGTGCTGACCTCCTGAGTTAGCTTGGTTCTTTTTCTCTCGGCATCTCCTTCTGTTGATTAATACTGTTCAGATAGTGCTCGGTAATCAAGGCGCTACTGAACAACTCCTCTGCGGTCTACGGTCGGTTAACTCCGTTGGCCACGTTCAGAGCTATCTCGGGCCGCAACATTTTCAGCATCAAGCAGACCTTTTCATTCTCCGTCTTGACCAACTCGGGACATAGGCGAGCTAGCCTGTTGAATCTCTTGACAGCTTCACTGACTGACAGATCGCCTTGACGGAATTCTGTAAACTCGTCGTAGTGTTTGTTGGTGACCCGCATTTGGAAGAACTCCTCGTAAAATTCTGATTCAAAGTTCGTCCATTTCATCTGGTTCACGGGTCTTTTGGCCTTGACCCTTTCCCAACACATTCTGGAGTCGCCAGAAAGGCAGAATGACGCACACTTCACCTTCTCGTGCTCCGACCAGTCCAGCAGCTCCATAGTACTCTCTACCGTCTTGAGCCAGGACTGAGCATCCCACAGTTCGCAAGCACCCGTAAAAGTTTCCGGCTTCAGTCTCTGCCACTGGATTAAGTAAGCTTCCAGTTGCATTCCGGTGGCAGGGCCTGTCGGGAGTGCTGGCGGAGTCGAAGGCACTACAAGAATCACCGTCGGGTTCGCAGATGGAACGGTAGTATTTGCCTGCTGATCCATCAAGGTGTTGATGGTCAGCTGCTGCTCGGTGAGCTGACGCTGGAGTTCTGTCACTAGGTGCGTCAGGTCAGGTTGAGGTACGGTATCATTAATTCTAGTACTTCTTCTAGCCATGCTGGTTTCTATTCATTTCCATCATTTTCATGTATATACATGCATTTGTATCATTTTTTTCATTATAAGGTAAGGTACTACCCTAAGTTTCCATTCCCAGGTAAAAAACATGATTCCATAATTTCGTATTTGTATACTTAGTCATAAACATTCCTTATCGTTCTAGAACCCTACAGTTTATAATAAAGACCTTCAACTCCAACAAGTAAGAGTATATAGTTCTACATTAAGCATGCATATCATAAATACCTTCAACTCCAACAAGTAGTAAGCGTAAACATAAGAACTAACACATGCAGTTTATAAGTAGCAACATTAAGTCCATAAGTAAGAGTAAGACAACAGTAGGATCGTTCTGCCAAGTTACTACCACACACACACATGCCCTCCTGCTGCTTCCCCTTCTTTAAAAACCTTTAGTTTGATCTGCAACATAAGAAGGTAGACTATAAGCATAAAATGCTTAGTAAGCTCCTTGCTTACTCACAAAATCCGTACATCACATATAAGTAGAAATCTACATAATTTGACATAAACATATAACATAAATAAATACTTAAAGCATCTAAAGCACATAAGCATAAACACTTAAAACATAAGCATGTGAGTCGTTATTAAGGACATCTGGCATGACTAAGTACTTAAAGCATTTAACATTTGCATAATCTTTAAAACATAATCATGTGCATAAATATTAGACATAGTATATACAACATCATTAAGCATAAACATGTGCATGAACATTAAACATAGTATATGCAATATCATTAAACATAAATAAGTGCATAAACATTAAACATAGCATATGCAATATCATTAAGCATAAACATGTGCATAAACATTAAACATAGCATATACAATATCATTAAGCATAAACATGTGCATAAACATTAAACATAGTACATGTAATATCATTAAACATAAACATTGAACATAGCATATGCAATATCATTAAACATAAACATGTGCATAAACATTAAGCATAGCATATGCAATATCATTAAACATAAACATGTGCATAAACATTAAGGATGCTCTTTGAAAAATATATATAATATAATACTTGAACATCAACATATCATCATCATTGGGATCCCTGGCTTATACTCATTCATCATTTGCGCGCATTTCTTAGTAGAGTATGAGGTAGCTAATCCCGACCTACTAAGGTACTAGGCAACCTTGGTGCCTAGGGATAGCTACGGTAGTCCAGAACCGGGGCGTTCTTAAGGTGCCCATCCCTTGGACCTTTTTCAAGATCCGGTACAAGCCAATACATAAAGTAAAATAGCATATATGATTCCTTTCCTTTCCATAGCAATTTCTCTTTAGCATAGCGTTCCTCATTTCTTTTCTTTTCTTAGAAATTGCTCTTTAGACATTCTTTTATTCATAATATCATACATGTCATGGGAATACATTCAAAGCATAAATATCATCATAACTTTAAAGCATGAACATGTCATGGAGAAAACATAATTTCAAGGTAAGTAAATTCATAACATGCCAACTTATCATTCATGATTAATAAAACACATAAAGTTCAATTTAAGACTAAGAATAATACACCTAGGGAACTTGTTTCATTTTTTTCCTTATCATCTATCATGGCATAATGAAACATGGATACCTTTAGTTCAACTCTAATTCAACATATACTCTACTGGTCAAAACATTTAGATAGGATTATCATGGCATAAAATATAACACAACATCACTCATACAACATACATACATTGAATATCCTTGTAACGCCCCAAAATTTTCCCATATGAAATATTATGAATTCATGAAATATTATTATGAAATATTTTCCCATATGAAATATTATGAATTCATGAATATGAAATATTATGAAATATTATGAATTCATAAAACATAATTATTATTATGAAATTTCATGATGGGCTTGGCTTAATGGGCTTTGATATGGATTAGTGCAAAAAGGTGATAATAAGGAAATATAGAAAGGAGGAAGCAAGGATTGAACCTTGAACCTCCTAGTTGCACTAATCATGTCATAACCAACGCACCAAGAGTATTTCATGTTGAGAGAATAAGAAACATGCTTGTTAAAGCTAGAGAAGAGAAGAGACATGTCTCTTCATGGGAAAAGTATAAATAAGAGAAGGAGAAGTTGGAATAACTTCCTCTCTTCTTCTTCCTCACTCTCCCCACCGAAATTCATCTACTCCTTCTCCCTTTTCATTTTCGAAAAACACAACCCTAGGGTTCTAACCCTAGGGAATTAGGAGGAAGGAGAACCATTCAAGGATCTTGCCTCTACTAGGGCCAAGGGTTCTAGAGAAACTTTGGTAAAGGAAACTCTCACTCTCACTTCAACCAAGGGTACCCTAAAGATTTAGGGAGGGTGAAATTCAAGCGAAATGATGTAAGTATCCCCTCGCCTGCAGTATAATTGTTATGCATGATTCTTGTTGTTTTCTTGTACAAAAGAATTAGGGTTTTCCCTTTGTAAGTTTCGGCCACCTCCATTAGGAGAGGCTTTGGTTACTTTTTAATACATGAGAAGATCCCTTGAGACTTAGGGTATATAGGTATGTTGATTTTCTTTATGATGTTGTGAACAAAAACTAGGGTTCTACCCTTATGTGACTTTCGGCCAAAGCATGAAGCAAAGAGGGTTTTAAGGTTGTATGATTCCTATGATATATCCATGCTTAGTAGTGTAGACAAAATGCTTGTATAAATGTTGGTGTGAAGATTTGATTTCAAGAAACCTAGTTTCCCATACCCTTGAGTTCGGCCAACCTAGAGGGATTAGAGATTAGGGTTGCATAATTATCTTATGATGGAATCTATGTTTAATAAGTGGTATGATAGGTATGTGAGATGTTTGTGTAAATGCTTGTATGAATGTTGATTCAAAAACCCTAATTTTCCCTACCCTACACCATTCGGCCAACTCCCTAAGGTTAGGGTTTGTGAAGGTTAAACTACCCTAGGAGATATGCTTATGTTTGGGAATAATGATATGTATATGCATGTGATGTTTAAGGGAATGTTTGATAGGAAAACTTAACCTTTCCCCTAGCATGTGATATTCGGCCAAGCCTAGAACATTAGGTTTGTGAAGCTTGATTACCCCATGATGTATGCTATGCTTAGAATGATATATGATGGATATAGATATGATACTTGTATGTGATGTTTGATGTCAAAAACCTAAGCTATCTCTACTTTGACTTTCGGCCAGGACCTTAGGTTTAGGGTTAAGAAGAACTCGATTAACTCATAAAGTATGCTACCACTTTCTATGACAGGAATATGATTTATGTGACCAACCTTGTCATATATAAGGTTGTGTAAGTGGTTGAAATATGACATATGTATGAGCATGTTTATATAGCCCACGTGGCACCCTTTATGAATTGCATGTGATGTGTATAATAAAACGCTTGAAAGGATACTCCACTAAGTATGGGATCAAGAGCACCCCTTATGTTGTGTGGTGTGTCCCTACGGGATCATGAGCACCCTTGAAGAGTGGTGTGTTCCATAAGAGTGGATTTGGAGTATTCCTTAGCATATATGTAAAAGCATGTAAAGTATTTTACTTTATGAATGGGCTTGTACCAGACCAAAGTATGGGTCCAAGGGATGGGCACATTAAGAACGCCCCGGTTCTGGACTACCGACTATGCTGTCCACGGTTCTGGCACTACCGTAGCTGTGCAACAGGGATGGGCACCTTAAGAACGCCCCGGTTCTGGGACTACCGACTATGCTGTCCTTACCCTAGTAGGTCGGGGCTCGCTACCTCGTATCTACTTAGGGATGCGCGCTCATGATGTATGTATGTGGTACAAGCCGGGGACCCCCAATGATGATACGATGATATTTAAGTATTTAAAAGTATGATTTTAAAAGTTAAGCATCCTTATGTATATGCATTCCATACTTTATACTGCTTGCTTAGAAACTGTGATGTTTAGTATGTAACGCCCCAAAATTCCCATTTTTAGTTCTTAGAGTCCTTAGAATTATTTAAAAATGGTTTAGAAATATTCTAGATATTTTTAGGGATTTTTAGAATATTTTTATGGAATTTTCCGAGTCCGTTTAGTATATTTAAAAAAGGAAAAACGTTTAAGGGCAGCAGGGGATTCGAACATTTCACCTGCGCTGTGAGAGAAGAGTGGGCGGACCAGCTGCGCTGGGTAGGTTTTGTTGAAACAGATTGAGCGAAACAGTAGATAAGGTATAATTAGGTAAATTCGCCCCCATAAGTATAAATAGATAATTAAGGAGAGAAGTTTTATTTTCTTCCCCCAAACCCTCACGCCGTCTCTCTCTCCTCCCTTGGGCGAAAACACACCAAGCCCTAAGGCTTCCTCCGGTGGCCGGCCAAGACTCTCCTCCGAGAGATATTCCTATATTCGGGATCCCCGCGACGAGAGGAACGCGTAGGCGCGAAGAATTCTCTGAGATCTCAAGTTTCTCCCGAGCCCTAGACGTCAATCTTGGTTGTAAGTCCAAGATAGCAATGTAAGTACTACTCACCTGCAGTAAGAGGCGGTTTTTCCGCAAGAATTTCCTTTAAAAGTTTTTAAAAGAGATATTTCCTTTTTGTTCAAGTTTTTGCATATGATCTTAGTTCATTAGTTGTTGTATGCTTATGTATAAGTTTAATCACATACCCTATATGAGTTCAGGGGCTAAGAAAGTTATGAGAAAAGAAAAGAGAAGATAAAGATAAGAAAAGAAAAGGCCAAGGCCTTAAGAAATCCCCAAAAGCCAAGACTTAGGGATTTTAGCACGCAAGGTGCTCGAGAAAATGCCAAGGCATTTACAGATAAGAAAGAAAAGAAAGAAAAGCTATTTTATTTTCTAGGGCCAGCACCCGGCGTCCAAGGGCGTCGTTAAAGAAATCCAGGTGTCCAATTCCAAGGTCTTGGCCCTGGTAGACCAAGGTCTGCTCTATTAGGATTGGTGGCTCGCTACCCCAACCTTTTAGGGAACGCGCATGAGATGGTACTTACGTCTTCAGTGGATCCAAGTGATTAGTATTTTCAAGTATATGCTTTAGCAAAGTTTCGAAAGTTTAAGAAAGTTTTCAAAAGTTAAAGAATAGCTAAAGTTTCAAGTTGAGCCAAGAAAAGTAGATTGAGATTTATTATTGCTTGAGTATGCATGTTTTGAGATTATATATGTTCTTAGTTTTCTTTCAAGCATATTAGTATCTCATATGATTTTCATATTGTTCAAGAAGCATGTTTGCATATTTCGAGATTTTGTGAGCTAGATAGTACTTACTAAGCTTTTGCTTACTAGTTGCATTTCCTCTTACTGTAGATAAAGGTAAAGGCAAGCAATTCTGAAGGAAGGCGACGAGGCGGTGCTGAGAAAAGTGTGTGTGGTGGCTGATTATGGAGAGATCTTTGAGACGAGACAATTTAGTTATTTGAATTGCAATGTTTAAGTTTATTCAAATTTCAAGTTCTTGCTTATGGAGATTATAGAGTATTTGAGTTTGGATAGTTTTACATGCTCAATTTCTTAGAGTAAAGATTCCATGTCATTTCATTTAGCATACATATCCTTATGATTTCATTGGATGAGTAGGAGTGTAAGTAGTTAGAGATATTGATACTTTGTTAGAGAAAAAGGTGTTTGTGCCAAGATATATCAATTTCCCTTTGAATCAAGTTTTTATTGCTTAAAAATGTTTAGAAAAGTTGCAATCACATTTCATAATGCATTAGCAAGGTTGTAGAACATGTATTTGGCGTTATGAATGCATAGGAGTCAAGATTGGTACAAACTCTATTGTTAAAGTTTATATAAACTTGTTTAGTTTATTTTCTTCCATAAAAGTCCTAAATTCAAGTTTATGGATTCGTTTGATTGGCTAAATTGTTTAGGAAACTGACATAGAGTATAGAAATGGTGTCGTAGTTTGATATGGCTCGAAACTGAATGAATGGTGGACTTAAGAAGCAAGAGCCGAAAACCTGTAAAACTGATTACAGGCGTACCAGTCGACTGCTACGTCACCAGTCGACTGGTACGGGCAGTTTGAGTTGGGAGAGGCTTGTTTCAATAAGTATCAACTACGAGTTTTGAGAAGGAAAGTGTGATATGGTATCATGCATGACTACTTAAGTTAGAATATAATTGTTAGAAGAATTTAAAAGAAAAAAAAAGATTTCCGCATTTTACTTTTAGTCATGTATAAAAGTTGAGAAGTAGAGGAAAGTAACGATCCGTCTAAGGTAGAGAGAAGGCGGGTCGCTACAGTTGGTATCAGAGCAGTTCCCATTCTCCAGCATCACACACACATCAGCATCAACCTTGCCGTCTTCAAGTAAGAAAGTTTTAAGTTTCAGTTTTTCTATTGCTCCTTTATTTAATTGCAGTATAGAGAAATGCTTAAGTACTTACTCACATGTGCATAGAACAAGGAAGCATGTTTAATACCTTAGTATCACGGAATCATGTTTAATCCCTTGAATGGATATTAGGTTACTAAGTAAGAAGACAAGTTTATACTTAGAGAGGTAGTAGTGATTTCTTGTTCCCTTATGCATTATCAAGATGGCAAGAAGAGGCCGAGCTCCTAATGCAAGGAACAGAACTCCAGTTCAAGATAACAATGAGCCTGGCATAGAACAGCCAAACCTGATGGCAGTCATTGCTCAAATACAAGCTCAGATTTCAGAGCAACAGAAGACCATCACCACACTGATGGCAAATCAGCACCTAGTGCCCCTTACACCACCCACAGCAGGAGTGGAGGACATCCTTCATGTTGCGATCTTAGTATAGCAAGACCAAGGTCTTGATTTGCCCAAACACAAGGTTTGGAGGATTTCGGCATGTAAGGTGTCCGATAAAAGTTCTGAGTAAGACCAAGGTCTTACTAAGCCCAAGAACGAGCTATAGGACTAAGAAACGAGATGAGAAACAAGACCAAGGTATTGTTGTATCCTAAAGCAAGTTTGAGAACATTACCGTTAAGTGTTAAGTTATGCATTTGAGGACGCCCTAGAAAGGCCCAAAACGAGGAGCAAGTTCCTAGAGGGCAAGAGGTAATAGAGTCAGTACCACCACCAAATCTCTTAGAGGTGGTGGCTCAGGAGAGTAAGGCAAGAAGCATACCTCATTCAGTAGAAGAAACTGAAGCCAGGGAATTTCCCCGGGCACAAGTAAACCATGGGATGCTTAAGCATGGTTCAAAACGTTGGAAAGAATAGTAGGGCTACTGGACTGGCATGAGGTAGAGAAGATAAATTGTGCATCTTTCTGCCTTACGGGAGATGCTAGAATATAGTGGGAGAGAGTCAAGGCCAAGAGAAATGTCAGCCAGATGGCATGGGCCGACTTCGGGACTGAGTTCTTCGAAGAATACTTTCACATGCAAGAAACCAATAAGCATTATGATGAATTCACGGAGTTCAGACAAGGAGAACTATCCGTGGATGAAGCAGTGAAGATGTTTAAGCGGTTAGCTCATCTGTGCCCAGAGCTAGTTAGCACAGGAAAAGAGATGGTTAGGCTAATGCTCAAGATGTTAAGGCCTGAGATAGCGTTAAAGAGGGCTAGCAGTGTTAAGAGGCCACAAACCTCCGAAGAACTAATACGTGGTGCTTTGATCACTGAGCACTACTTAAACAGTATAAAGGCCACCAGAAAGGTTGAACGATGAAGTTCTTAACAACCTTACCGTCAGGGGAAGAAATGGCCTCTACTTAGAGGCTAAGGGCAGTACCAATCTGGATTTCCAACCGAGAGCTCTATAGTGACTGGATAGTCCTTGAGATGAAGGATTATGATGTCATGTTAGGGATGGATTTCTTCAGTAAGTACAGCGCTTCAGTGGACTGCTGTAGAAGGAAGGTGGTCTTCAGCCCAGAAGGAGAACCACCATTCGAGTTTCAAGGAGCCCCAAAGAGGAAGACTCAGAAATTCCTCTCAGCCTTGGCAGCCCACCAGATGCTAGAGCAAGGGTGTGCTGGTCTTCTTGCACACATAATGGACTCAGAAGCAAAGAAAGAACTCAAGCAGGAGGATGTACGGGTAGTCTGCGAATATCCAGAAGTGTTCCCAGAAGAACTACCTAGACTACTGCCCAACAGGGAGGTGGAATTTGAGATTGAGCTGGTGCCAGGTACCGGTCCGGTCTCAAAAGCCCCATATCGTATGTCTCCAGCAGAGTTGAATGAATTATAAGAGCAACTCCAGGAGCTACTAGACAAGGGCTTCATTCGCCCGAGTCATTCACCCTGGGGAGCTCCTGTACTTTTCGTCAAGAAGAAGGATGGGTCTATGCGTCTGTGCATAGACTACAGAGCTCTGAACAAGGTAACCATCAAGAACAAGTATCCCCTTCCTAGAATAGATGATTTATTTGATCCACTCAAAGGGGCTACAGTGTTCTCGAAGATAGATCTGCGTTCTGGGTATCATCAGCTAAAGGTTAAAGAAAGTGACATCCCCAGGACGGCCTTCAGGACAAGATACGGCCACTACGAATTTGTAGTGATGCCTTTTGGAGTAACCAATGCTCCAGCAGTCTTCATGGAGCTGATGAACCACATCTTCAGGGAGTATCTAGATAAATTCGTCATTGTATTTATTGATGATATTCTCATATACTCACAGACTCCGGAGGACCATGCTACACACTTGAGGATAGTGCTGCAGATCCTTCAGCAGGAGAAGCTCTATGCAAAGTTCTCAAAGTGTGAGTTTTGGCTAGATCAGGTGACCTTCCTAGGTCACATTGTATCCAAAGAAGGCATTCAAGTCGATCCAGCCAAGATAGAGGCAGTCACCAACTGGTGTAGACCCAAGAATGCCAGTGAAATCAGAAGCTTCTTAGGCCTGACAGGATATTACAGAAAATTTGTGGAGGACTTTTCCAGAATAGCCTCTCCACTCACAGCCCTGACCAGAAAGAATCAGAAGTTTGAGTGGTCAGATAAATGCGAGCACAGCTTCCTAGAACTGAAGAAAAGATTGACTAGTGCTCCCATCCTGATTGTTTTAGAAAGTGACAAGGCCTTTGACATCTACAGTGATGCATCCAAGATGGGCCTTGAAGCTGTCCTCATGCAAGACGGTAAAGTAATAGCATATGCCTCCAGACAGCTCAAGGACTATGAGAAGAATTACCCTACACACGACCTTGAGCTAGCAGCTGTGGTTTTTGCACTGAAGCTTTGGAGACACTACCTGTATGGAGTGCAGTGCAGAATCTTCACAGACCATCAGAGTTTGAAGTACTTCTTCACTCAGAAGGATCTGAATATGAGGCAGCGCAGGTGGCTAGAGTTGGTCAAAGATTATGACTGTGAAATCCTCTACCACCCAGGTAAAGCTAATAAAGTGGCAGATGCACTGAGCAGAAAATCCTGTGCAGCATTGATGTCCCTATCATCACTGTCTCTACCACTTCAGAAAGAAATAAAAGATTTTGGAGTCGAAGTAATAGTTGGGCAATTTTCTGCATTGACCCTAGAGTCAACCCTGCTTAAAGATATACAAGAAAGCAAGATCAAGACCCAGAGATCCAGAAGATCAAGCAGGGGATCCAAGAGGCAGAAAAATCAAGTTTCGAGTATCAGATAGTGGCATCCTCTATCTTGGAGACCGCCTTTGCGTCCCCAATGATGAGGACTAAGAAAAATATTTTAGAAGAAGCCCACAGTACCCCGTATTCTATGCATCCTGGTTCTACCAAGATGTACCAAGATTTAAGACAAAGGTTCTGGTGGTCTGGACTCAAGCGAGACGTGGCCAGATATATCAGTACCTGCTTGACCTGCCAGAGGGTCAAAGCCGAGCACCAGAGACCAGGAGGAGTTCTGCAGCCTCTTTCCATCCCAGAGTGGAAGTGGGAAGAAATATCCATGGACTTTATCACAGGTCTTCCAAGAACCACCCATGGACACGATGCAATTTGGGTGATAGTGGACAGATTGACCAAGTCTGCCCACTTCCTAGCCATCAAGTTGTCGCATTCGGTAGAGCAGTTAGCACAGCTGTACGTGAAAGAAGTAATCAGGCTTCACGGAGTTCCGAAGTCGATCGTGTCTGACAGAGATGGGCGATTCACCTCCCATTTTTGGAAGTGTGTTCAGGACGCCCTAGGCACCAGACTTCAGTTCAGCACAGCTTTCCATCCCCAGACAGATGGACAAACAGAGAGAGTAAATCAGATTTTAGAAGACATGCTCAGGGCTTGTGCATTGGACTTTAAAGGTAGTTGGTGCAAATTTCTGTGCTTAGCTGAGTTTGCCTACAACAATAGCTATCAGGCCACCATCAGGATGGCACCTTATGAGGCATTATATGGCAGGAAATGTAGATCACCCATATGTTGGCAAGAAGCGGGTGAGAAGAAAGAGATGGAGTCAGGATTAGGCAGCCAGACTGAGCTTATAGATGAGACCGCTCAGGCTATCCAGACGATCCGCCAGAGGATTGAGACTGCCCAGAGTAGACAGAAAAGTTATGCTGACACACGCCGTAGGCCACTTGAATTCCAAGTCGGAGATTCAGTATTTCTCAAGGTCGCTCCCATGAAGGGAGTGGTGAGATTTGGCAAGAAGGGCAAGCTAAGTCCTCGCTACATAGGACCCTACAAGATCATAAAGAGGGTTGGTAAGGTAGCATATGAGCTGGACCTACCAGAGGTTATGTCAGCTATCCACAGTACCTTTCATGTCTCTATGCTAAAGAAGTGTATTCACGACCCTAGCCAAGTGATTCAGCCTCAGTCAGTACAGATCCAAGAAGATCTTAGTTATGAGAGCAGACCGACACAGATAGTGGACAAAGCAGTTAAAGGATTAAGAAATAAAGAAGTGCCACTAGTGAAGGTCATCTGGCAGAATCAAAAGCATGGAGAGGCTACTTGGGAACGTGAGGACAACATGAGAGAGAGATATCCAGAATTATTCTAAGTTCGAGGACGAACTTTTCATAAGGTATGGGGGATTGTAACGCCCCAAAATTCCCATTTTTAGTTCTTAGAGTCCTTAGAATTATTTAAAAATGGTTTAGAAATATTCTAGATATTTTTAGGGATTTTTAGAATATTTTTATGGAATTTTCCGAGTCCATTTAGTATATTTAAAAAAGGAAAAACGTTTAAGGGCAGCAGGGGATTCGAACCCTTCACCTGCGCTGTGAGAGAAGAGTGGGCGGACCAGCTGCGCTGGGTTGGTTTTGTTGAAACAGATTGAGCGAAACAGTAGATAAGGTATAATTAGGTAAATTCGCCCCCATAAGTATAAATAGATAATTAAGGAGAGAAGTTTTATTTTCTTCCCCCAAACCCTCACGCCGTCTCTCTCTCCTCCCTTGGGCGAAAACACACCAAGCCCTAAGGCTTCCTCCGGTGGCCGGCCAAGGCTCTCCTCCGAGAGATATTCCTATATTCGGGATCCCCGCGACGAGAGGAACGCGTAGGCGTGAAGAATTCTCTGAGATCTCAAGTTTCTCCCGAGCCCTAGACGTCAATCTTGGTTGTAAGTCCAAGATAGCAATGTAAGTACTGCTCACCTGCAGTAAGAGGCGGTTTTTCCGCAAGAATTTCCTTTAAAAGTTTTTAAAAGAGATATTTCCTTTTTGTTCAAGTTTTTGCATGTGATCTTAGTTCATTAGTTGTTGTATGCTTATGTATAAGTTTAATCACATACCCTATATGAGTTCAGGGGCTAAGAAAGTTATGAGAAAAGAAAAGAGAAGATAAAGATAAGAAAAGAAAAGGCCAAGGCCTTAAGAAATCCCCAAAAGTCAAGACTTAGGGATTTTAGCACGCAAGGTGCTCGAGAAAATGCCAAGGCATTTACAGATAAGAAAGAAAAGAAAGAAAAGCTATTTTATTTTCTAGGGCCAGTACCCGGCGTCCAAGGGCGTCGTTAAAGAAATCCAGGTGTCCAATTCCAAGGTCTTGGCCCTGGTAGACCAAGGTCTGCTCTATTAGGATTGGTGGCTCGCTACCCCAACCTTTTAGGGAACGCGCATGAGATGGTACTTACGTCTTCAGTGGATCCAAGTGATTAGTATTTTCAAGTATATGCTTTAGCAAAGTTTCGAAAGTTTAAGAAAGTTTTCAAAAGTTAAAGAATAGCTAAAGTTTCAAGTTGAGCCAAGAAAAGTAGATTGAGATTTATTATTGCTTGAGTATGCATGTTTTGAGATTATACATGTTCTTAGTTTTCTTTCAAGCATATTAGTATCTCATATGATTTTCATATTGTTCAAGAAGCATGTTTGCATATTTCGAGATTTTGTGAGCTAGATAGTACTTACTAAGCTTTTGCTTACTAGTTGCATTTCCTCTTACTGCAGATAAAGGTAAAGGCAAGCAATTCTGAAGGAAGGCGACGAGGCGGTGCTGAGAAAAGTGTGTGTGGTGGCTGATTATGGAGAGATCTTTGAGACGAGACAATTTAGTTATTTGAATTGCAATGTTTAAGTTTATTCAAATTTCAAGTTCTTGCTTATGGAGATTATAGAGTATTTGAGTTTGGATAGTTTTACATGCTCAATTTCTTAGAGTAAAGATTCCATGTCATTTCATTTAGCATACATATCCTTATGATTTCATTGGATGAGTAGGAGTGTAAGTAGTTAGAGATATTGATACTTTGTTAGAGAAAAAGGTGTTTGTGCCAAGATAGTATCAATTTCCCTTTGAATCAAGTTTTTATTGCTTAAAAATGTTTAGAAAAGTTGCAATCACATTTCATAATGCATTAGCAAGGTTGTAGAACATGTATTTGGCGTTATGAATGCATAGGAGTCAAGATTGGTACAAACTCTATTGTTAAAGTTTATATAAACTTGTTTAGTTTATTTTCTTCCATAAAAGTCCTAAATTCAAGTTTATGGATTCGTTTGATTGGCTAAATTGTTTAGGAAACTGACATAGAGTATAGAAATGGTGTCGTAGTTTGATATGGCTCGAAACTGAATGAATGGTGGACTTAAGAAGCAAGAGCCGAAAACCTGTAAAACTGATTACAGGCGTACCAGTCGACTGCTACGTCACCAGTCGACTGGTACGGGCAGTTTGAGTTGGGAGAGGCTTGTTTCAATAAGTATCAACTACGAGTTTTGAGAAGGAAAGTGTGATATGGTATCATGCATGACTACTTAAGTTAGAATATAATTGTTAGAAGAATTTAAAAGAAAAAAAAAGATTTCCGCATTTTACTTTTAGTCATGTATAAAAGTTGAGAAGTAGAGGAAAGTAACGATCCGTCTAAGGTAGAGAGAAGGCGGGTCGCTACATAGTATGCTATGATGAACTCATGCTTATGATTTATTATGTGTACATGTTGTATGCTTTCGTATGGATTTTGCGAGTAGGACAGGATCCTTACTAAGCATTTGTGCTTACTAGTTTATGTGTTGTCTTATGCTGCAGATAAAGGTAATGGACCCTTGAACTAGAGGAAGAGGCAGGTGGGCTGAAGATGTGTGGGTTGGTGGCTCGGGAAAGAAAGATTCTCATATCTACATTACTATGCCTATGTTTCCTTTAATAATAAATGCTAGTAATTAGAGTTGGTACTTTTGAATATTAGTGATCACTCTTATATGTTTGAGTTGAATTACTTGTGAACTTAAGATGCATAGAAACCTAGGACTATGCTCCAAAGAAATAAAATGTTCTAAACATTAAAGCATGATATCTGACTGCCATGCACTGACTAATAGGCTTAGCACTTATGTTTTTCTTTTATGATTAAAATTATATGAATGAGTAGTACGTAACCCCGCCCCGAGAGTAGATATAAGGGCGGGCGTTACTATCCTAGTGCCAAGAGACATCATCAAGTGAGGTAGTGACCTTAACCCATCCTAATACCCAATTTAAGGTACTCATCATAAACTTCTAAGGTTCATACCAACATGAAAATGACAAAAACAAGAGCAATTGGTTCGTACAACATACATATAATACATATTCTAACACTAGGAAGCATTAGTAAGTAACATGACATCTTTAACTCTTATTTTTTTTCTTCCCATCTATCATGGCATAATGCAACATGGATACCTTTAATTCAACCCTAATTCACATATATTCTACTGATCAAAATATTTAGATAGGGTTATCATGGCATAAAAACACAACACAACCTCACACAACTCACACAACATGCATACATTGAGTATCCTACTACAAAGGGGCATTATCATGTGACGTAGTGACCTTAACCCATCCTAAAACCCAATTTAAGAAACTGATCAGAAATTTCTAAGGTTCATATCAACATGAAAATGATAAAAACAAGAGCAATTAGTTTATACAACATACATATAATACATATTCTAACATTAGGAAGCACTAGTAAGTAACATGACATCTTTAACTCTTATTTTTCTTCCTTTTTGACCCTTATTTAGGGTATTATCCCCACGTGTTCAGAGGGGAAATATGGCCTAAAAATATATATAAAACCCTCAAACAATCATTAACAAGGAATTAAAATATTAACTAGTCAATAGAACCCAAACATCATCTTGTGGCCAAAGAGTCTATGGCTTCATGAGTGTCTTGGCCTAAACCTTTAAGGGTCTTTTGCTTCATCTTGTTTTTCATCATAATTCATAACTTAACATCAAGGAAACATTAGAGTCATTAGATAGCATCAAACACAAACCTAAGCCCTAAATCTCATGTTGGCCGAAACTTGCCTATAGGGAAACCTTCACGATTTTTGCAACACATCGCCAAAAACATACAAGAACATGAATCAAAAACATATATAACTATTATGTTGCAGGTGAGGGGAGTCTTACCCTTGTTGTCTTGGTTATAAACCTCGAATAGAGAAATAAAAGGAAACTTTCTTGACCTTAGAGAACTCCTTGCCTTTGTAGCCTTGTAGAAGAACTTAGATCTTCAAGAGGGAGTCCTCTTGTGAAGTTTTCCAAATGGAAACCCCCATTGGAATTTCGGCCAAGAAGGAAGAAGATAGGGGAGAGGAAAGGCCTTGGTGGAAGAGAAGAAGAGAAAAGTAACTTAAGCCTCTTCACTTCTCATCCCACCTCTTTATACTAAGTGAAGGGGGCAAGTGAAAGGGCATGGTGCCTCCTCTCATGGTGACTCTTCACTTCCCTTATCCTTACACTTATCTACAATTCCCTTTATCCTCCTAATAGCACTCCCTTGCTAGGTGAATTGGTTACATATGCATTCTTAAGGCTTACATCATCTCTAAGGTCCAAGGTTCAATCCTTGGCTCCTACATCATTTTATTTTATTTTATTTTTATTCTTTTGCAAGCCCATCTAAGGTAAGGCCCATTACATGATGTGTTATTTCTTTTATCCTCGTGGGGCCCATTAAGTTAACTAATGAAGTGCTATTTAAGACCCATTAGGAATTTCCACCATTTAGAGCTCATATAAAGCCTATTAACACTTACACTAAAATTCCCACAACTCTAACTATTATTCATGAATCATACTCGATATGGCTATTATTCATAATCCTACTCAATATTAGGGATAATATTGAAGGGAATTTTAGTGGGGTGTTACAATTCTCCATACCTTCTGGAAAGTTCGTCCTCGAACTTAAAATTAATGTCACAGTTATCTTCCACTAATGTCACCGATCATTTCTTTGTTGTCCTTATTGATGCTCTATTCTCAGCAACACTTACTTCTCTAGCCATAAAAATATGTATCCAATTACTCCCTCAGTTATCTTCTAATCTTAGTCATTTTTCCACTCATTACTTTATCATCTTTTATCTCTTCTCTCTTTTTTCCCACCTCCTCGAAATCTCGAATAGATAAGGATATCGTCGATGAAGACGATCACAAACTTGTCAAGGAATGCCAAGAATACCCGATTCATCAGGTCCATAAACATGGCGGGAGCATTAGTTACTTCGAAGGGCATGACAACGTATTCAAAGTGTCCGTATCTAGTCTGGAAAGTCGTCTTCGGGATATCGTCGGGTTTCACTTTAACTTGATGGTAACCTGATCTCAGATCGATCTTTGAAAAGACGGTAGCTCCCTTTAGTTGGTCTTAATGATCACATTATTTAGAGCTCGATAATCTATGCATAGGCGCATAGTTTCATCTTTCTTTTTCACGAACAGTATCGAAGCTCCCCATGGAGAGTGACTCGGGAGAATAAAATCCTTGTCGAGTAACTCCTGCAGCTGTCCTTGAAGCTCCTTCAACTCAGTTGGCGCCATACGGTAAGGTGCCTTGGAGATCTGTTTAGTGCCAGGAATCAGTTCGATCACAAATTCAATTTCTCTGTCCGGGGTCAATCCTGGTAGATCGTCTTGGAATACCTCCGGATATTTGCATACCACTCTGACATCACTTAGTTTCTGATCCTTTGTTTGGGTGGCGCTGACCACATATGCCAGAAAACCAGTGTATCCTTTCGTTAGCATCTTCTGCGCCTTTAGAGCCGATAAGAATTTCCCCGGTTCTCTTCCTTGGCTCTCCGATGAATTCAAACATAGGTTCCGCTTCGGGCTGGAATACCACTTTTCGCTTACGGCACTCGATAGAAGCGCCGTATTTGCTCAGAAAATCCATACCCAGTATTGCATCATAATCTTGCATGTCGAGTACTATCAGGTCGCAATAGAGATCTTTTTCTGCGATTCTGATTGGTGCTGCACGCAACACGTGGGTGGATGCCATTATTTCTCCCGAAGGCAGGGTTGTTAGAAATTTACAGTCTAGAACTTGTAGAGGTATGTCTATCTTCTTAGAGTAAGGCATGGAAATAAATGAATGCGTTGCTCCAGTGTCAAATAACACAGTAGCATGCTGACTGTAAATAAAGATCTGACCTATAACAACCGTCGAAACATTCGCTGTGTCCTCCTTGGTAAGTGAGAAAACCCTGGCGTTCGTCGGAACTGGCAGAGCTTCCAATCTGCCTTGACTTATCTGAGGACCTTCCAGTGCAGCTTGCATATAATTCAGTTGGGTAGGGGCACCCTGGTGCTGGATCAGCTACTAAGATGGTGCCTGAGGCTTAATAGTACAGTTGAAGGCCCTGTGTCCTTCCAACCCGCAGGTGTAGCATTTATTTGTACCTCTACGACATTCTCCAAGATGCCTATTTCCACATTTCGCGCACGAGTTGATCTTGGGCTTCTTGTTCGCTGGACCGCCCTTAGGATCGTTCCATTTCTTCTTGTCGTTGCGGTTCCCTTTCCAGCTGGTGCCCATGTGCTGACCTCCAGAGTTGGCTTGGTTCTTGTTCTCTGTCGGCATCTCCTTCTGTTGATTAATACTGTTCAGATAGTGCTCGGTAATCAAGGCGCTACTGAACAACTCCTCTGCGGTCTGCGGTCGGTTAACTCCGCTGGCCACGTTCAGAGCTATCTCGGGCCGCAACATTTTCAGCATCAGGCAGACCTTTTCATTCTCCGTCTTGACCAACTCGGGACATAGGCGAGCCAGCCTGTTGAATCTCTTGACAGCTTCACTGACTGACAGATCGCCTTGACGGAATTTCGTAAACTCGTCATAGTGTTTGTTGGTGACCCACATATGGAAGAACTCCTCGTAAAATTCTGATTCGAAGTCCGTCCATTTCATCTGGTTCACGAGTCTTTTGGCCTTGACCCTTTCCCACCACATTCTGGCGTCGCCAGAATGGCAGAATGACGCACACTTGACCTTCTCATTCTCCGGCCAGTCCAGCAGCTCCATAGTACTCTCTACCGTCTTGAGCCAGGCCTGAGCATCCCACGGTTCGCAAGCACCCATAAAAGTTTCCGGCTTCAGTCTCTGCCACTGGATTAAGTAAGCTTCCGGTCGTATTCCGGTGGTAGGGCCTGTCGGGGGTGCTGGCGGAGTCAGAGGCACTACAGGTGTCACCGTCTGGTTCACAGATGGAACGGTAGTATTTACTTGCTGACTCATCAAGGTGTTGATGGTTTGCTGTTGCTCGGTGAGTTGACGCTGGAGTTCTGTCACTAGGTGCGTCTTGTTAGGCTGTGGTACGGTATCATTAATTCTAGTACTTCTTCTAGCCATGCTGTTCTCATATTACAACAACAAGCTAGTATAAGATCATTTATCATTTTCATCATTTTCATGAATATATATGCATTTGTATCATCTTTTTCATTATAAGGTAAGGTCAGGTACTACCCTAAATTTCCATTCCCAGGTAAAACATGATTCCATAATTTCGTATTTGTATACTTAGTCATAAACAATCCTCATCGTTCTAGAACCATAGAGGGTATCACATCTACTTGTATGGTTAGTCCAGAAACATTCCTATCATAAGTAAACATAAAGCAACATACTTAAATCATGTAAGGTAAGATCTTATTTGGAAGCGACAGGATGCAGGCTTGATGTGTGTGTAGTGAGATGGTAAACTGCTCTGATACCAAGCTGTAACGCCCGCCCCTTACGTGAGCGACGCGTTACATTTTTTTCTTTTCTTTTCGTACATTATTGCATGTGAAGCGTAACTTATAGCAGAGGAAATAATACTAAATCATGAACATATGCAACTGGATAAATTTTCTTTCTAACTAAACTACTTTAAGCACGTGAATGATAGCATAGCATATTTAACAAGTGAGTATATAGTTCTACATTAAACATGCATATCATAAAGACCTTCAACTCTAACAAATAGTAAGCGTAAACATAAGAACTAACACATGCAGTTTATAAGTAGCAACATTAAGTCCATAAGTATGAGTAAGACAACAGTAGGATCGTTCTGCCAAGTCACTGCTACACACACACACATGCTCTCCTGCTGCTTCCCCTTCTTTAGAAACCTTTAGTTTGATCTGCAACATAAGAAGGTAGACTATAAGCATAAAATGCTTAGTAAGCTCCTTGCTTACTCACAAAATCTGTACATCACATATAAGTAGAAATCTACATCATTTGACATAAACATATAACATGAATAAATACTTAAAGCATCTAAAGCACATAAGTATAAACACTTAAAACATAAGCATGTGAGTCGTTATTAAGGACATATGGCATGAGTAAGTACTTAAAGCATTTAACATTTGCATAATCTTTAAAACATAATCATGTGCATAAATATTAGACATAGTATATACAATATCATTAAATATAAACATGTGCATGAACATTAAACATAGCATATGCAATATTATTAAACATAAACATGTGCATAAACATTAAACATAGCATATGCAATATCATTAAGCTTAAATATGTGGATAAACATTAAACATAGCATATACAATATCATTAAGCATAAACATGTGCATAAACATTAAACATAGCATATGCAATATCATTAAACATAAACATGTGCATAAACATTAAGCATAGCATATGCAATATCATTAAACATAAACATGTGCATAAACATTAAGGATGCTCTTTGAAATATATATATAATATCATACTTGAACATCAACATATCATCATCATTGGGATCCCTGGCTTGTAGCCATTCATCATTTGCGCGCATTCCTTAGTAGAGTACGAGGTAGCTAATCCCGACCTACTAAGGTACTAGGCAACCTTGGTGCCTAGGGACAGCTACGGTAGTCCAGAACCGGAACGTTCTTAAGGTGTCCATCCCTTGGACCTTTATTAAGATCCGGTACAAGCCAATACATAAAGTAAAATAGTATACATGATTCCTTTCCTTTCCATAGCAATTTCTCTTTAGCATAGCGTTCATCATTTCTTTTCTTTTCTTAGAAATTGCTCTTTAGACATTCTTTTATTCATAATGTCATACATGTCATGGGAATACATTCAAAGCATAAATATCATTATAACTTTCAAGCATGAACATGACATGGAGAAAACATAATTTCATGGTAAGGAAATTCATAACATGCCAACTTATCATTCATGATTCATAAAATACATAATGATTCAATTTAATACTAAGAATAATACACCTAGGGAACTTGTTCTATTTTTTCCTTTTCATCTATCATGGCATAATGAAACATGGATACCTTTAGTTCAACGCTAATTCAACATATACTCTACTGGTCAAAACATTTAGATAGGGTTATCATGGCATAAAACACAACACAACATCACACATCTCATACAACATGCATACATTGAATATCCTAGTACCAAGAGACATCATCACGTGAGGTAGTGACCTTAACCCATCTTAATACCCAATTTAAGGTACTCATCATAAACTTCTAAGGTTCATACCAACATGAAAAAGACAAAAACAAGAGCAATTGGTTCATACAACCTACATATAATACATATTCTAACACTAGGAAGTATTAGTAAGTAACATGACATCTTTAACTCTTATTTTTTTTTCTTCCCATCTATCATGGCATAGTGCAACATGGATACCTTTAATTCAACCCTAATTCACATATATTCTACTGATCAAAACATTTAGATAGGGTTATCATGGCATAAAAACAAAACATAACCTCACACAACTCACACAACATGCATACATTGAGTATCCTATTGCAAAGGAGCATTATCAAGTGAGGTAGTGACCTTAACCCATACTAAAACCAAATTTAAGAAACTGATCAGAAATTTCTAAGGTTCATATCAACATGAAAATGACAAAAACAAGAGAAATTGGTTCATACAACATACATATAATACATATTCTAACACTAGGGAGCACTAGTAAGTAACATGACATCTTTAACTCTTATTTTTCTTCCTTTTTGACCGTTATTTAGGGTATTAACCCCACGTGTTCAGAGGGGAAATATGGCCTAAAAATATATATAAAACCCTCAAACAACCATTAATAAGGAATTAAAATATTAGCTAGTCAAAAGAACCCAAACATCTTCTAGTGGCCAAAGAGTCTATGGCTTCATGAGTGCCTTGGCCTAAACCTTTAAGGGTCTTTTGCTTCATCTTTTTTTTTCATCATAATTCATAACTTAACATCAAGAAAACATTGCAGTCATTAGATAGCATCAAACACAAACCTAAGCCCTAAATCTCATGTTGGCCGAAACTTGCCTATAGGGAAACCTTCACGATTTTTGCAACACATTGCCAAAAACATACAAGAACATGAATCATAAACATATATATCTATTATGTTGCAGGTGAGGGGAGTCTTACCCTTGTTGTCTTGGTTATAAACCTCGAATAGAGAAACGAAAGGAAGCTTTCTTGACCTTAGAGTACTCCTTGCCTTTGTAGCCTTGTAGAAGAACTTGAATCTTCAAGAGGGAGACATCTTGTGAAGTTTTCCAAATGGAAACCCCCTTTGGAATTTCAGCCAAGAATGAAGAAGAGAGGGGAGAGGAAAGGCCTTGGTGGAAGAGAAGAAGAGAAAAGTAACTTAAGCCTCTTCACTTCTCATCCCACCTCTTTATACTAAGTGAAGGGGGCAAGTGAAAGGGCATGGTGCCTCCTCTCATGGTGACTCTTCACTTCCCTTATCCTTACACTTATCTACAATTCCCTTTACCCTCCTAATAGCACTCCCTTGCTAGGTGAATTGGTTACATATGCATTCTTAAGGCTTACATCATATCTAAGGTCTAAGGTTCAATCCTTGGCTCCTACTTCATTTTATTTTATTTTATTTTTATTCTTTTGCAAGCCCATCTAAGGTAAGGCCCATTACATGATGTGTTATTTCTTTTATCCTCGTGGGGCCCATTAAGATAACTAATGAAGTGTTATTTAAGACCCATTAGGGATTTCCACCATTTAGAGCCCATATAAAGCCTATTAACACTTACACTAAAATTCCCACAACTCTAACTATTATTCATGAATCATACTCGATATGGCTATTATTCATAATCCTACTCAATATTAGGGATAATATTGAAGGGAATTTTAGTGGGGTGTTACATCCTTACTCTTCCCGAAGATGACAAGAGCTTCGACATGTACAGCGATGCCTCCAAACTGGGACTCGGAGCGATACTTATGCTGAGTGGTAAAGTTATTGCCTATGCCTCTAGGCAACTCAAAGAACATAAAAGGAACAATCCCACTCACGATTTAGAGTTAGCAGCCGTGGTCTTTGTTCTGAAGGTATGGAGACACTATCTATACAGACACAGTGCAAGATATATACAGATCACCAGAGTCTGTGATATTTCTTCACTCACAAAGACCTTAAACATGCGACAACGCAGATGGCTCGAACTGGTAAAGGACTATGACTGCGAGGTCTTTTATCATCCAGGCAAGGCGAACAAAGTGGCCGATGCACTCAGCAGGAAGTCCAGTGCTGCCTTGATGTCCTTATCAGTATTATCTCGATCGCTGGAAAAGGAATTGTGAACTACGGAATCGAGATTATTTCTGGACGACTTTCGACCATGGCAATCGTACCGGCACTATTCGACGACATACTAAACAAGCAGAATGATGATCCAAGCCTCCAAAAGATCAAGCAGGATATTTTAGAAGGAAAAGGTGAGGGTTTTCATATCGCCGATAACGGAGTAGTATACCTTAGGGATCGTCTATGTATCCCTAATGATCCAGAACTACGCAAGAAGGTATTGGAGGAGGTTCACGGAACCCCTTATTCTATGCATCCGGGATCTACCAAGATGTATCAAGATTTGAAAATGAGATTTTGGTGGCTCGGTATGAAGAGGGACGTAGCTCAGCATGTCAGTACCTGCTTGACCTGCTAGCAAGTTAAAGCAGCACCAGAGACCCGGAGGAGTTCTGCAACCGATCCAAATTCCGGAGTGGAAATGGGAAGACATCTCTATGGATTTCATCTCAGGACTTCCCAGGACCACGAACGGATACGACGCTATATGGGTTATCGTCGACAGATTAACGAAATCGGCACATTTCTTAGCGATCAAGATGACCTATTCAGTCGAGCAACTAGCTAAACTATATGCTAAGGAAATTATCAAGCTATATGGTATTCCCAAGACCATCATTTCAGATAGGGATGGTCGTTTCACCTCACAGTTTTGGGAATGCCTTCATAAAGCTCTCGGCACGAAGCTGCGATTCAGTACCGCCTTCCATCCTCAGACAGATGGGCAAACTGAAAGGGTGAACCAAGTACTGGAAGACATGTTACGAGCTTGTGCCCTGGATTTCAAAGGGAGCTGGTGCCGATATTTATGCTTAGTGGAATTCGCTTATAATAATAGCTACCAGGCTACTATCGGAAAGGCACCTTATGAAGCTCTGTATGGGAGGAGATGTAGATCTCCGATCTGTTGGTACGAAGGAGGCGAAAAGAAAGAGATGGGACTCCAGACGGATTTCATCGACGACACCACCCGAGCTATACAGAATATCCGCCAAAGAATAGAGACTGCTCAGAGCCGGCAGAAGAATTATGCGGATCAGCGACGTAGGCCTTTGGAATTCGGTGTCGGGGATTTGGTATTCCTCCGAGTGGCTCCTATGAAAGGAGTAATGAGATTCGGGAAGAAAGGAAAGCTAAGTTCGCGCTATGTGGGAGCGTACAAGATCCTGAACAGAATTGGCAAGGTGGCTTACGAGCTCGAGTTACCTCAGGAGATGTCATCAATCCACAACGTGTTCCACGTATCGATGCTCAAGAAATGTATTTCCTGTTGGGACCGGGTGCATGTTGACATGGATACGAGTTCGTAATTTTAAAATTTAATTACGTGCAGCGGAAGGTTTAGCATAAATAATTTCTCAAATTATTTTAACCACATATTTAGCGTGCAACCTTATGTTGTGGAGACATGATCATACATTTAAAATTTTGCAGAAAGTAAACTAATTTACTTAATACCTCGCGTAACTCGTAGAAAGGGACGAGATCCAACCGTAGCGTCCCTTGGAAGCTCCGCCATTATTTGCGTCCACGCCGAGTTCTCTTCGGGATGACTTCGCAAAGCCACGAGTTTCGTGCCGACAAGAACTACTAGATTCTCCAAAGGCACGACAAGAATATCAAGAGAGAGAGATGGAAAACTAACCACCAAATGAAAAATGGAATCAAGATTCCGGGAGGAAGGAAGGAGTCGCGCCCCTCTTCTTCTTCTTCTTTGGCACCTTCTTGGTGGAGGTGGCTCACGGCAAAGGAGGTGAGGGCAGCAGGCCCTAGAAGTGGGAGAAGGTAGCCAGCCCTAGAAGAGGGAGAGGGAGAGAAGGAGAGGAAGAGAGGCTAGGCAAGAATCCTTGATCTCTTGGATTAATTTCCAAGCCTTGCCTTTGTACCTTTATATAGTAGCCTCTTTATCGCCAAGTCTCCTTTTAACGGAATAAATTTTTCATAAGAAATTTATCTTATAAATTTTTCTATGAATTATTCCGTTATGCCAAGTTTTTATTATAACTTAATTTATAATAAAAACAACTATGTCTCCCCTTTTATTATGGAATAAATTTTTACAAGAAATTTACTATATATATTGTTCTTATCATGGAAAAATCAATTCATAATTGATTTTATAAAATAAAATAAATCAATCCATGGTTCATTTTAATTTCCATAAAAAAAAGAATAAATTTCTATAAATTTCTTTATAAAAATTTCTTTATATAAATTTCTTTATCCATAATTTTATAAAACAAATCACGCTCGATTTATTTTATAATTTAAACCAAACAATTTGGTTTCCCTTTTTATTGTGGCAAGCCAAACCAAAGAGGGTGGGGACCCTCTTTGGCCGGCCAAACCAAGCCGTCTCCTTGCGAATTAAACTCATTTAATTCGTCCAATAAGCCTTCAATAGACTTGCCATTTTAAGCTTCTGGTGCGCCTCTGATAAATTCAGATTCGACTTATTTCTCTTGATCAGAAAATTCAATTTTCAACTCATTTTAAATCCCTCGGATTACTCGTAGTGCGTGTGACTATATAGGCTTTCGATTTATGTTGGCCGTCTATAATTAACCAATTATAGAACGATCATGAGTGGCACCTAGTAGTACATCATGATCCCAAATTAATCGAAAGATCAACGGTTGACCTCAGAAATAATTCTGAAACCCTTCAGCAGCTCTAATGAATCGTGCCTCATTCCCTTCACCATCTTATACCCACTTGGTTCAGGACATGGTCTATGTGTGTCAGTCCCCACTAGGCTGACTACGTCACACCTAGCCCAAGTAATGTCTTTCTCGTCCAACGAATTCTAATTACTCTCATGTTTCTGAGAGATTCATACTCAGAACATGTGATGCTCTGGCAAGAGGCTTCGAGTAACAATCCGACGATAGGCCTTGGGTATACATCTCCTCGCAAGGAGTGGTGAATCCTTTGTAGGCTGTTCAAACATCTTCGGGCACGTCGGCTTATACCCAATCATCCTGGGTCCACACCTCCTTGGAGATGCTTGCTTAAGATGTCAAAGTATAAGTCTTCATGACCAAGATGACTTGAATACCACAAGTCAAAGGAACATCGCACTTAAGCTGCAGTAAGAACTTCATTGACATATCTATATGTAGATTACCATATGAAGTTTTACAGCCAGTCACTCCAATGAACTAGTTCCCTTAACTAGCATTCATGTTTATCTCCAGACATCCCAATATCACCAGCCAGTGAGAATCAGCTGATTAGAGAATAACACATGCTAGTCTCAACAGAATTGATAGTGTCCGTATTTATCAATTCATTAACTAGGGACAATTTCAATACTTCACAATTGCAAATGTAGAGATAATTACTAGTTCTGAATTCATCACAAATTCTCTCATTCTGTGAATTGTATTGCGGACATTCAGTAAATGAGTTTAAGATCTCAATCAAATACACGAACATGTATACTCAAATAGTGAATATTCATTTATTAAAGTAAATGATTACAATCATAAGGCGATTGCCTTAGGACACTTCTCTCATATTACTAACAAACTCCCACTTGGCCTAATGTCAATCGCTACAGTATCCAATACCACAGGCTCTAACATGACCCTCAAACTTGCTTTGAGGCAAGACCTTAGTTAAAGGATCCGCTAAATTCCTTTCAGTGGGAATTTTCTCAATTTGTATACCATTCCTACTTATAATCTCTCTGATCAGATGATAGCGGCGAAGCGCATGTTTGGATCGCTGATGAGACCTTGGTTCCTTTGCTTGTGCAATAGCTCCATTGTTGTCGCAAAAAACCGGTATTGCTTCATCAATGGTTGGAACCACACCAAGTTCTGAGATGAACTTCTTGATCCATACTGCTTCCTTTTGCTGCTTCCGAAGCCGCAATATATTCCACTTCCGTGGTAGAATCCACTACAGTGTCCTGTTTGGAACTCTTCCAACTTATTGCGCTTCCATTTAAAATAAATACGTATCCGAACTGAGATTTAGAGTCATCCTTATCTGTCTGGAAATTGGCATCTGTATACCCACGTATTATCATATCTCCTTCTCCATATATTAGGAACACATCCTTAGTTCTTCTTAAGTACTTAAGGATTGTCTTGATAGCCGCCCAATGATCCATTCTTGGATCAGACTGGTATCTGCTTGTGATGCTCAGAGCATACGATACATCTGGCCTAGTACATAACATAGCATACATGATAGATCCTATCGCGGATGCATAAGGAATCTTATTCATGCAAATCCTCACGTCTTCTGTGCGTGGACACATAGACTTTGAAAGGTTGATCCCATGCCTAATGGGAAGGTAACATTTCATGGATTTCGACATGCTAAACCTTTTTAGCACTCGGTCTATATATGTAGACTGCGAAAGACCAAGCAACCGTTTTGATCTATCTCTATAGATTCTAATCCCAAGGATATAGGTTGCTTCTCCCAGGTCTTTCATGGAGAAAGTTTTGGACAACCAAATTTTAACCGACTGTAAGACTGATATATCATTTCCTATAAGTAATATGTCATCGACATATAATACTAGGAATACGACTGCACTCCCACTAACCTTCTTGTACACACAAGGTTCGTCAGGATTTTGTGAGAAATCAAACTCTTTGATTGTCTCATCAAAACGGATGTTCCAACTCCTGAATGCTTGCTTCAGTCCATATATGGATCGTCGAAGCTTGCATATTTTGGTTTTATCAACCGATGTGAAACCTCAGGTTGTATCATGTGTAACGCCCGCCCTTATATCTACTCTCGGGGCGGGGTCACGTACTATCATTCGTATAAATTTTTTTTTTCTTAAAGTACTAATAACAAAGTACTAAGCATGCTTGTTCAAAACTAACCTATAACATGATAGGTTCAACTCATAATATAATCAAGTATATGAGTAATCCAAGTGTAACATTCATTACTAAAGAAATGTTAACATAAGCATAATATTGTAGATATGAAGATCTTTATTTCCCGAGCCACCACCCCACACATCTTCAGCCCTCCTGCCTCTTCCTTTAGTTTAAGTGTCTCTTACCCTTATCTGCAGCATAAGACAACATATAAACTAGTAAGCACAAATGCTTAGTAAGATCCTGTCCTACTCGAAAAATCCATATCATAGAAAGATAAGAGAATAAATCACATTCAAGCATGGTAAGTGTTTAAGTATGTTAAACATCTAAGCCTATTAATTTCATAGGAACGTTTCTTTGAAAACATATAAACATAATACTTGAACATAGCATAATCATTAGGGCCCGGCTTGTACTTCATGTTTTGCGCGCGCCCCTAAATAGGAACGAGGTAGCTAATCCCGAACCACTAGGGTTTACTAGGCCTTCTCAAAAGTCCTTCAGCCTAGTATCATAATCATTTGACTCGCTTTAAGAGTCTATAGTACAAGCCATTACAAAATAAAATAATTATCATGTTCTTCATTTTCATAAAGTATGCTCTTAATCCCAACCTTCTAGGGAAGCATTCTTTAGGCCCTAAGCCTTCTTCGTTCATGCCCTACAAGGCTCATTCTTATGCATATGAATGCATCCATAATCATGATAACTAGCCTAGTATAAAGCATGCATTTCATAAGGGTGCCCCATGGGCTGTAATGCATGCTCATACATAGATCTCCATAATCATGATAACTAGCCTAGTATAAAGCATGCATTTCATAATGGTGCCCCATGGGCTATAATGCATGCTCATACATAGATCATAATTCAACCCCTTAAACATATCTTATATATGACAAGGTTGATCACATAAATCATATTCATATCATAGGAAGTGGTAGCATGTTTCATGGGTAAATCAAATGGTTCCTAACCCTAAAACTAGGGTCTTGGCCGAAACTCAAGGCTAGGGAGAATTCCATTTTTCCTAATCCAACATTCCATTTAAACATCATTTGCATATACATATCATCATCCCAAATATAAGCATATCTCCTAGGGTACATCTCATACAATCATCACATATATAGGCATATGATCTTACTAAACACAATCATAATCTCATAGGGTAAGTTGTCCTTCACAACCTCATATTTCATGCCTTGGCCAAATGTTACATGCTAAGGAATCCAATCAAACATTTCCTTTCAATATCACATGCATATACATCTCATATCATTTTACATAAGCATATCACATAAAATAATTTAACCTTCACAAACCCTAAGGTTTCATGCCTTGGCCGAATGGTGTAGGGTAGGAAAACTAGGGTTTTGAAATTAAACCTTCACACAAGCATTTATTCAAACACCTTGTCTACACTACTAGACATGGACACATCCTAGGATAGCAAACAACCCAAAAACCCTAGCCTATTCTCCTTTGGCCGAAACTTGTAGGGTAGGGTAGGCTAGGTTTTTGACATCCAATCTTCACACAAACATTTACACAAACACTTTATCTACAATACTAATCATGGACATATCATAGGATAGCATGCAACCCAAAAGCCTAACCCTTCCTCCTCTTGGCCGAAAGTTGTAGGGTGGCTAACCCTACTTTTTGTTATCACAACATGAAGGAAACCAACATATATTCATACCCTAAGTTCATAGGGATCTCCTCATGCAATAAGAAGTAACCAAGGCCTATTAAATGGAGGTGGCCGAAAGTTTCATAAAGGACGAAGGTTTCCTTTTCAAAAACAACAATAAGAAGAAGCATACAAATCAAACAATAATGATTACGCTGCAGGCGAGGGGATACTTACATCCTTTCGCTTGAGATTCTACTTCTTTAAGTCCCTTAGGGTACCCTTGGTTGAAGGAGAAGTGAAGGTTCCTCTTACTCTTTCTTCTCTAGACTCCTTGGCCCTAATAGAGGGCAAGAGCCTTCTTCCTTCCAATCCCCTAGGGTTAGAACCCTAGGGAGCACTTTTCGAAAAATGGAAAAGAGGAGAGGAGAAGAAGGAATTTCGGTGGGGAAGAGAAAGGAAGAAGAAGAGGAAGTTACTCACACCTCTTCCCTCTCTTATTTATACTTTTCTCATGAAAAGACATGTCTCTTCACTATTACACGCTTAACAAGCATGTTTCTTATTCTCTCAACAAGAAACAATGCTTGGTGTAGTGGTTAAGACATGGAGAGTGCAACTAGGAGGTTCAAGGTTCAATCCTTGCTTCCTCCCTTCTACTTCTTCTTTTTATCACAATTTGCACTAATCCATATCAAAGCCTTTAAGCCAAGCCTATCATGAAATTTCATAATATTAATAATATTTCATGAATTCATAATATTTCATAATATTCCATAAATATTATTTCATAATATTTTTAATATTTCATATTCATGAATCTATAATACTTCATGAATCCCATAATATTTCATAATGAATTCATAATATTATTCACATAATATTTCATAATGAATTCACAATATTATTCATGATGAAATTTTGGGGTGTTACAATCCTACACATCTTATAAAAAGTTCGTCCCGAACTTTAAACAATTCCCAGGTACTCAAATTGTAAAAATTGGGGTGTTACATTCCTACGCACCTTATAAAAAGTTCGTCCCGAACTTTAAAACAGTTCCGGGTACTTTAATCGTATTGCCTCCTCTCGTTCCCATGTGGCTTCTTCGAATTGCTCGTTCTGCCACAGAACCTTTACTAAGGGTACTTCCTTGTTCCTTAGCTTTTTAACTTCCCGATCTAGGATCTGGTATGGTCCCACATATCTCGGACTCAGCTTCCCTTGAAGTCCAAGGCACAAGCTCGTAACATATCCTCTAATATCTGGTTTACTCTTTCAGGTTCTAACCCTGGTATACTTATACACATACATTGTAATTATATACTTATTGTGATTATGGGTAAATGAGATCTCATTTATTATATCACCAAAATTTATTTTATTCCATCTTATAATTCTTCATACAAAACTAGTCCAACTCAATGGCCTGTGACTACATTTGATGTATTCGTCACGTCTTCCTTGGATAATGAGAAAACCCCTGCATTCGTCGTAACCAGTGGTACGTGCGGTTGGGGAGGTGCTTGCTTTTTGGCGCGGCAATCTTGGGCCTTGTGCCCTACCCGTCCGCAGTTGTAACACTTGCCTGTCCCCTGGCGGCAAGCTCCTAGGTGCAGCCTTCCGCATGTAGCACACGGGTCGAACTTGGGTTGCTTGCTGGCGGGACCACTTTGTGAGTCGTTCTTTCTCTTGCCATTGTGGTTCCCCTTCCAACTATCATTTTGAGGCTTCTCGCCTCCGGCTTGGGTTTGGCTCTTGTTCTCAGTCAGCACCTTCTTTTGCTGGTTGATGTTATTCAGGTAGTGCTCAGCAATCAGAGCACTGCTGAACAGCTCTTCTGCGGTCTGTGGCCGGTTGACCCCGCCGGCCGCATTCAGGGCAATTTCAGGCCGCAGCATCTTCAGCATAAGTCTGACTTTTTCTTTCTCAGTGCTGACTAGCTCCGGGCAGAGGCGGGCTAGTCTGTTGAATTTCTTCATTGCCTCGCTGACTGATAGCTCACCTTGTCGGAATTCTGTGAACTCGTCGAAATGCCGGTTGGTGACCCGCAGGTGGAAGAACTCTTCAAAGAATTCCGATTCGAAGTCCTTCCATGTCATTTGGTTCACCTGGCGTTTGGTCTTTATTCTTTCCCACCACATACGCGCATCTCCAGAAAGGCAGAACGATGCGCATTTGATCTTCTCTTGCTCGGGCCAGTCGAGCAATTCCATGGTGCTTTCCACTGTTTTGAACCAGGCCTGCGCGTCCCAGGGTTCACTAGCACCGGAGAAACCTTCCGGTTTCAGCCTCTGCCATTGGATTAGGTAAGCCTCTGGTCGGGCTACCGTGACAGGGCTGCCGGGGGTGCTGGCGTAACCGGGGTTGCGACTGGAATAATCGTCTGGTTCACTGGTGGTGGGGTGGTAGAGTTCCCCTACTGATTCATCAGGTTAGTGATGATCAGTTGTTGCTCCGCGATCTGGCGTTGTAGTTCGGTTACAACATGTGCCAAATTTGGTGGGGGTACTGTCTCGTTGAGTGGTGGTGCTGTCTCGTTAAGTGGTGGAGGGGCAGTCCCGTTAAGACGGTTACTACGTCTTCTAGCCATCTTCATAAGAATGAGACTAGTATGAGGTAATAGTTATTCCTACATCCACGCAAAATTAACTAGGAGTAGCACATACTATCATGCATAAAGGAAGTATCGTTCATGTTTACATATCTTACAATTACTTGTCATTATCTATCATACAGGTGATAAATAACTAAATAAGACTTAACGCTACTTTCTCTTGTTATGCAAGTATAAATCATCTCTATATAATCATTACCGTACATGAAATAAAGTAAAGCGAGGTTAGGATTTCTTACTTGGAAGCGGCAGGATGAAGCTTGATGTGTGTGTGGTGGAGGGGAAAACTGCTCTGATACAACTTGTAACGCCCGCCCTTATATCTACTCTCGGGGCGGGGTCACGTACTATCATTCGTATAAATTTTTTTTCGTTCTTAAAGTACTAATAACAAAGTACTAAGCATGCTTATTCAAAACCAACCTATAACATGATAGGTTCAACTCATAATATAGTCAAGTATATGAGTAATCCAAGTGTAACATTCATTACTAAAGAAATGTTAACATAAGCATAATATTGTAGATATGAAGATCTTTATTTCCGAGCCACCACCCCACACATCTTCAGCCCTCCTGCCTCTTCCTTTAGTTTAAGTGTCTCTTACCCTTATCTGCAGCATAAGACAACATATAAACTAGTAAGCACAAATGCTTAGTAAGATCCTGTCCTACTCGCAAAATCATATCATAGAAAGATAAGAGAATAAATCCCATTCAAGCATGGTAAGTGTTTAAGCATGTTAAACATCTAAGCATATTAACTTCATAGGAAGGTTTCTTTGAAAACATATAAACATAATACTTGAATATAGCATAATCATTAGGGCCCGGCTTGTACTTCATGTTTTGCGCGCGCCCCTGAATAGGAACGAGGTAGCTAATCCCGAACCACTAGGGTTTACTAGGCCTTCTCAAAAGTCCTTCAGCCTAGTATCATAATCATTTGACTCGCTTTAAGAGTCTATAGTACAAGCCATTACAAAATAAAATAATTATCATGTTCTTCATTTTCATAAAGTATGCTCTTTGTCTCAACCTTCTAGGGAAGCATTCTTTAGGCCCTAAGTCTTCTTTGTTCATGCCCTACAAGGCTCATTCTTATGCATATGTATGCATCCATAATCATGATAACTAGCCTAGTATAAAGCATGCATTTCATAAGGGTGCCCCATGGGCTATAATGCATGCTCATACATAGATCTCCATAATCATGATAACTAGCCTAGTATAAAGCATGCATTTCATAAGGGTGCCCCATGGGCTATAATGCATGCTCATACATAGATCATAATTCAACCCCTTAAACATATCTTATATATGACAAGGTTGATCACATAAATCATATTCATATCATAGGAAGTGGTAGCATGCTTCATGGGTAAATCAAATGGTTCCTAACCCTAAAACTAGGGTCTTGGCCTAAACTCAAGGCTAGGGAGAGTTCCATTTTTCCTAATGCAACATTCCATTTAAACATCATTTGCATATACATATCATCATCCCAAACATAAGCATATCTCCTAGGGTACATCTCATACAATCATCACATATATAGGCATATGATCTTACTAAACACAATCATAATCTCATAGGGTAAGTTGTCCTTCACAACCTCATATTTCATGCCTTGGCCAAATGTTACATGCTAAGGAATCCAATCAAACATTTCCTTTCAATATCACATGCATATACATCTCATATCATTTTACATAAGCATATCACATAAAATAATTTAACCTTCACAAACCCTAAGGTTTCATGCCTTGGCCGAATGGTGTAGGGTAGGAAAACTAGGGTTTTGAAATTAAACCTTCACACAAGCATTTATTCAAACACCTTGTCTACACTACTAGACATGGACACATCCTAGGATAGCAAACAACCCAAAAACCCTAGCCTATTCTCCTTTGGCCGAAACTTGTAGGGTAGGGTAGGCTAGGTTTTGACATCCAATCTTCACACAAACATTACACAAACACTTTATCTACAATACTAATCATGGACATATCATAGGATAGCAAACAACCCAAAACCTAACCTTTCTCCTCTTGGCCGAAAGTTGTAGGTGGCTAACCCTACTTTTTGTTATCACAACATGAAGGAAACCAACATATATTCATACCCTAAGTTCATAGGGATCTCCTCATGCAATAAGAAGTAACCAAGGCCTATTAAATGGAGGTGGCCGAAAGTTTCATAAAGGAGGAAGGTTTCCTTTTCAAAAACAACAATAAGAAGAAGCATACAAATCAAACAATAACGATTACGCTGCAGGCGAGGGGATACTTACATCCTTTCGCTTGAGATTCTACTTCTTTAAGTCCCTTAGGGTACCCTTGGTTGAAGGAGAAGTGAAGGTTCCTCTTACTCTTTCTTCTCTAGACTCCTTGGCCCTAATAGAGGGCAAGAGCCTTCTTCCTTCCAATCCCCTAGGGTTAGAACCCTAGGGAGCACTTTTCGAAAAATGGAAAAGAGGAGAGGAGAAGAAGGAATTTCGGTGGGGAAGAGAAAGGAAGAAGAAGAGGAAGTTACTCACACCTCTTCCCTCTCTTATTTATACTTTTCTCATGAAAAGACATGTCTCTTCACTATTACACGCTTAACAAGCATGTTTCTTATTCTCTCAACAAGAAACAATGCTTGGTGTAGTGGTTAAGACATGGAGAGTGCAACTAGGAGGTTCAAGGTTCAATCCTTGCTTCCTCCCTTCTACTTTTTCTTTTTATCACAATTTGCACTAATCCATATCAAAGCCCTTTAAGCCAAGCCTATCATGAAATTTCATAATATTAATAATATTTCATGAATTCGTAATATTGCATAATATTCCATAAATATTATTTCATAATATTTTTAATATTTCATATTCATGAATCTATAATACTTCATGAATCCCATAATATTTCATAATGAATTCACAATATTATTCACATAATATTTCATAATGAATTCACAATATTATTCATGGTGAAATTTTGGGGTGTTACAATCCTACACATCTTATAAAAAGTTCGTCCCGAACTTTAAACAATTCCCAGGTACTCAAATTGTAAAAATTGGGGTGTTACAATCCTACGCACCTTATAAAAAGTTCGTCCCGAACTTTAAAACAGTTCCGGGTACTTTAATCGTATTGCCTCTTCTCGTTCCCATGTAGCTTCTTCGAATTGCTCGTTCCGCCACAGAACCTTTACTAAGGGTACTTCCTTGTTCCTTAGCTTTTTAACTTCCCGATCTAGGATCTGGTACGGTCCCACATATCTCAGACTCAGCTTCCCTTGAAGTCCAAGGCACAAGCTCGTAACATATTCTCTAATATCTGGTTTACTCTTTCAGGTGCTAACCCTGGTATACTTATACACATACATTGTAATTATATACTTATTGTGATTATGGGTAAATGAGATCTCATTTATTATATCACCAAAATTTATTTTATTCCATCTTATAATTCTTCATACAAAACTAGTCCAACTCAATGGCCTGTGACTACATTTGATGTATTCGTCACGTCTTCCTTGGATAATGAGAAAACCCTTGCATTCGTCGTAACTGGTGGTACGTGCGGTTGGGGAGGTGCTTGCTTTTTGGCGCGGCAATCTTGGGCCTTGTGCCCTACCCGTCCGCAGTTGTAACACTTGCCTGTCCCCTGGCGGCAAGCTCCTGGGTGCAGCCTTCCGCATGTAGCACACGGGTCGAACTTGGGTTGCTTGCTGGCGGGACCACTTTGTGAGTCATTCTTTCTCTTGCCATTGTGGTTCCCCTTCCAACTATCATTTTGAGGCTTCTCACCTCCGGCTTGGGTTTGGCTCTTGTTTTCAGTCAGCACCTTCTTTTGCTGGTTGATGTTATTCAGGTAGTGCTCAGCAATCAGAGCACTGCTGAACAGCTCTTCTGCGGTCTGTGGCCGGTTGACCCCGCCGGCCGCATTCAGGGCAATTTCAGGCCACAGCATCTTCAGCGTAAGTCTGACTTTTTCTTTCTCAGTGCTGACTAGCTCCGGGCAGAGGCGGGCTAGTCTATTGAATTTCTTCATTGCCTCGCTGACTGATAGCTCACCTTGTCGGAACTCTGTGAACTCGTCGAAATGCCGGTTGGTGACCCGCAGGTGGAAGAACTCTTCAAAGAATTCCGATTCGAAGTCCTTCCATGTCATTTGGTTCACCTGGCGTTTGGTCTTTATTCTTTCCCACCACATACGCGCATCTCCAGAAAGGCAGAACGATGCGCATTTGATCTTCTCTTGCTCGGGCCAGTCGAGCAATTCCATGGTGCTTTCCACTGTTTTGAACCAGGCCTGCGCGTCCCAGGGTTCACTAGCACCGGAGAAACCTTCCGGTTTCAGCCTCTGCCATTGGATTAGGTAAGCCTCTGGTCGGGCTACCGTGACAGGGGTTGTTGGGGGTGCTGGCGTAACCGGGGTTGCGACTGGAATAATCGTCTGGTTCACTGGTGGTGGGGTGGTAGAGTTCCCCTGCTGATTCATCAGGTTAGTGATGATCAGTTGTTGCTCCGCGATCTGGCGTTGTAGTTCGGTTACAACATGTGCCAAATTTGGTGGGGGTACTGTCTCGTTGAGTGGTGGTGCTGTCTCGTTAAGTGGTGGAGGGGCAGTCCCGTTAAGACGGTTACTACGTCTTCTAGCCATCTTCATAAGAATAAGACTAGTATGAGGTAATAGTCATTCCTACATCCACGCATAATTAACTAGGAGTAGCACATACTATCATGCATAAAGGAAGTATCGTTCATGTTCACATATCTTACAATTACTTGTCATTATCTATCATACAGGTGATAAATAACTATATAAGACTTAACGCTACTTTCTCTTGTTATGCAAGTATAAATCATCTCTATATAATCATTACTGTACATGAAATAAAGTAAGGCGAGATTAGGATCTCTTACTTGGAAGCGGCAGGATGAAGCTTAATGTGTGTGTGGTGGAGGGGAAAACTGCTCTGATACCAACTTGTGACGCCCGCCCTTATATCTACTCTCGGGGCGGGGTCACGTACTATCATTCGTATAAATTTTTTTTTTCTTAAAGTACTAATAACAAAGTACTAAGCATGCTTGTTCAAAACCAACCTATAACATGATAGGTTCAACTCATAATATAGTCAAGTATATGAGTAATCCAAGTGTAACATTCATTACTAAAGAAATGTTAACATAAGCATAATATTGTAGATATGAAGATCTTTATTTCCCGAGCCACCACCCCACACATCTTCAGCCCTCCTGCCTCTTCCTTTAGTTTAAGTGTCTCTTACCCTTATCTGCAGCATAAGACAACATATAAACTAGTAAGCACAAATGCTTAGTAAGATCCTGTCCTACTCGCAAAATCCATATCATAGAAAGATAAGAGAATAAATCACATTCAAGCATGGTAAGTGTTTAAGCATGTTAAACATCTAAGCATATTAACTTCATAGGAAGGTTTCTTTGAAAACATATAAACATAATACTTGAATATAGCATAATCATTAGGGCCCGGCTTGTACTTCATGTTTTGCGCGCGCCCCTGAATAGGAACGAGGTAGCTAATCCCGAATCACTAGGGTTTACTAGGCCTTCTCAAAAGTCCTTCAGCCTAGTATCATAATCATTTGACTCGCTTTAAGAGTCTATAGTACAAGCCATTACAAAATAAAATAATTATCATGTTCTTCATTTTTATAAAGTATGCTCTTAGTCCCAACCTTCTAGGGAAGCATTCTTTAGGCCCTAAGCCTTCTTTGTTCATGCCCTACAAGGCTCATTCTTATGCATATGTATGCATCCATAATCATGATAACTAGCCTAGTATAAAGCATACATTTCATAAGGGTGCCCCATGGGCTATAATGCATGCTCATACATAGATCTCCATAATCATGATAACTAGCCTAGTATAAAGCATGCATTTCATAAGGGTGCCCCATGGGCTATAATGCATGCTCATACATAGATCATAATTCAACCCCTTAAACATATCTTATATATGACAAGGTTGATCACATAAATCATATTCATATCATAGGAAGTGGTAGCATGCTTCATGGGTAAATCAAATGGTTCCTAACCCTAAAACTAGGGTCTTGGCCGAAACTCAAGGCTAGGGAGAGTTCCATTTTTCCTAATCCAACATTCCATTTAAACATCAATTGTATATACATATCATCATCCCAAACATAAGCATATCTCCTAGGGTACATCTCATACAATCATCACATATATAGGCATATGATCTTACTAAACACAATCATAATCTCATAGGGTAAGTTGTCCTTCACAACCTCATATTTCATGCCTTGGCCAAATGTTACATGCTAAGGAATCCAATCAAACATTTCCTTTCAATATCACATGCATATACATCTCATATCATTTTACATAAGCATATCACATAAAATAATTTAACCTTCACAAACCCTAAGGTTTCATGCCTTGGCCGAATGGTGTAGGGTAGGAAAACTAGGGTTTTGAAATTAAACCTTCACACAAGCATTTATTCAAACACCTTGTCTACACTACTAGACATGGACACATCCTAGGATAGCAAACAACCCAAAAACCCTAGCCTATTCTCCTTTGGCCGAAACTTGTAGGGTAGGGTAGGCTAGGTTTTTGACATCCAATCTTCACACAAACATTTACACAAACACTTTATCTACAATACTAATCATGGACATATCATAGGATAGCAAACAACCCAAAAACCTAACCTTTCTCCTCTTGGCCAAAAGTTGTAGGGTGGCTAACCCTACTTTTTGTTATCACAACATGAAGGAAACCAACATATATTCATACCCTAAGTTCATAGGGATCTCCTCATGCAATAAGAAGTAACCAAGGCCTATTAAATGGAGGTGGCCGAAAGTTTCATAAAGGAGGAAGGTTTCCTTTTCAAAAACAACAATAAGAAGAAGCATACAAATCAAACAATAACGATTACGCTGCAGGCGAGGGGATACTTACATCCTTTCGCTTGAGATTCTACTTCTTTAAGTCCCTTAGGGTA
This sequence comes from Boesenbergia rotunda, assembly GCA_024364735.1. Taxonomy (NCBI): domain Eukaryota; kingdom Viridiplantae; phylum Streptophyta; class Magnoliopsida; order Zingiberales; family Zingiberaceae; genus Boesenbergia; species Boesenbergia rotunda. The sequence goes on from JAGFNQ010002868.1 coordinate 153,515, forward strand.
CCCTTGGTTGAAGGAGAAGTGAAGGTTCCTCTTACTCTTTCTTCTCTAGACTCCTTGGCCCTAATAGAGGGCAAGAGCCTTCTTCCTTCAAATCCCCTAGGGTTAGAACCCTAGGGAGCACTTTTCGAAAAATGGAAAAGAGGAGAGGAGAAGAAGGAATTTCGGTGGGGAAGAGAAAGGAAGAAGAAGAGGAAGTTACTCACACCTCTTCCCTCTCTTATTTATACTTTTCTCATGAAAAGACATGTCTCTTCACTATTACACGCTTAACAAGCATGTTTTTTATTCTCTCAACAAGAAACAATGCTTGGTGTAGTGGTTAAGACATGGAGAGTGCAACTAGGAGGTTCAAGGTTCAATCCTTGCTTCCTCCCTTCTACTTTTTCTTTTTATCACAATTTGCACTAATCCATATCAAAGCCCTTTAAGCCAAGCCTATCATGAAATTTCATAATATTAATAATATTTCATGAATTCATAATATTTTATAATATTCCATAAATATTATTTCATAATATTTTTAATATTTCATATTCATGAATCTATAATACTTCATGAATCCCATAATATTTCATAATGAATTCACAATATTATTCACATAATATTTCATAATGAATTCACAATATTATTCATGGTGAAATTTTGAGGTGTTACACTCCTCATGGTCCCTATCGTAGCTGTATATATACCCTATAGGAGTCATGATACAAGGCTAATCAATCATAGAAAACCTAACTCTATTATTCCTCTCTCTCTCTCTCTCTCTCTCATAGGGCACACGACGCACAAAGGAAGAGAAGGACACAACAGTGGAGAAGAAGAGGTTACCGGTGCTAGTGCAAGAGGAGAAGATCGATTTTCAGGGTCGGGACATCTTCACCTAGAAGCTAGGGGTCGTCGGAGCTCTTCCCTCCTTGCGGTTAAGAAGTAGAGGTCGCCAGCGATAGTGGTGTAGGAGGAGCTCGGTTTTTACCAACCGGGAGATCTTCTCCTTTAAGTTGTGGGTCGCCGGAGGACCTCTCTGCCGCTGTTGTGGTCGCTGGAGCAAGCTGTGAAGGAGGTGACTGGTTCTAAAGGCCGCGACACCTTCTCCTTGGAGCTAGGGCTGCTGGCAGCTATTTTCTTCCATTTGTTGAGATCGCCGGCGCAAGCTGTGGAGGAGAGGATCAGTTGGTTGCGGTTGGGATATCTTCTCCTCGGAGCTAGGGCTGCTGGCGACTTCAACTCCTTGTCATTGCCAGCCCAAACAGTGAAGGAGATGAGCCTTGTTGTGGCTAGTGCATCTCCTTCTTGGTGCTAAAGGGATTGGCGCAAGTGGAAAAGAAGAGGAAGATGTTAGGGTTTTGATTGGTGACTCTTGGTGACTCCGCGTCTTGGTAGATTGTCGCCCACACGACGTCCAAGAAGGGAGGGTCATACGGTAGAAGACTGCAAGGTAAAAGATGAGTTATAATCTCTCTTTGGCTCCTTATATGTTTCTATCATCTTATGTGATATTTTATTATTGCATGTGTGCTCTTGATTAATTATTGTTGAGTTAATTATTAGATAATGAATTATAATAATTAATCATGTCATGGACCCTGAAGATAAACACAAAAACCGGCGATTCGCTCGTCGTCTTTTCAACGGTCAATCGGTTAGGCGAGTTACAAGGCTCAATCTTTGAGATTGGCTAAGTTGTAACTCTAATCGATTGATACGATGACGAGACAGTCGTTTGAGAGACGGGTCTGCATTCGAATTAAATTTTTAATCCATAGACATGGAGAGATCTCTCATGTTCAACCCCGTGTTCGCTTAGGAAACCCACCGAGCTATTCCATCAGTGAGTAAAGTTGGGCACGAAGACTTGACTGAGGGTTGGGCACCGAAAACTTGGTGAGTGAAGTCAGGTACAAAGACCTAGTTCAGAAGACTGGGCTCGAAGACATGACCGGGGATGGTCACTGAAGTCCTTATCTAGAAGATCGGGCAAGAGTCTTAGCCTAGCGAGGACAATGGATAGAAGTAGGGATAGGTTGAGGTATGGATGTCTCGAGATCCAAAATCTTCAGAGGCCGAACAAAAGTCCAACTGAAGGTACAGGTTGGCAATATATAACTTCTCTAGAGTGGAGTAGGTGAGGACGTGTTCCCCGAAAAAGGGAACAATAGGTGTCGGCCCGACCTAGGATTTCAGTTGAAACCTAAAGTCAGGATCGGGTAGCACTAGCTTTTGTGCATGCATCTTCCTTACATGTTATTGTTGTATGGACTAATCCTGTGTTGTAGCTAAGGCACTGGGAGACTGACAACATCCTAGGCACCCGAAAGAACTCGAGCGCCCAAGAACACAGGTGCCCGAGAGGTCTCGGGCGTCCCTATGCCTGTGACTTAGCCTAGGCGAGGTTGAGTTGACGCACGCTGGTTGGAGTTGCCACATCAACAACACAGGTGTCGTAGAGGCTGTTAGGCACCTGACAAGGATAAGATTTTACCAGGCAGCAGTTTGTGATGTAGCTGGATCACAGCAATAGGGGCGTCCCTATAGGCACTCGGGCGATCGTATTCCCTTTTTAAGGGGGTTTGACAAGAGACTTTAAACATCAACTTTCTACAGCTTTTGTGCTCATTTATGCTGCTCCGAAGCGATCTAGAAACAATGAAACACTGCACCGACAACGACATGCTACTTCTTCTCCTTACTTAAAGTTATCAGTATATTTCACTTTTTTTCTGTACTTAACATTGCATCCTTATAAAAACATTTGTGACTTATAGAATTTCCCAAAGTAAATAGTTATGGATCATGGGCCTTAAAGTAGGAGCGATCACAAACTCTGAATCAAGTAAAAATAAAAGTGTTAGCGATTATTTTTGCATTTATATTTTTCCACTGCGTAAACTCGATTTAAATCTGAAAAAGTTTTCTTGAACGTGATATTGAACCCCCCTCTTGTAACGCCCGCCCTTATATCTACTCTCGGGGCGGGGTTACGTACTAGACATTCATAAAATTTTAACATAACATAAGAACAAAAGTTCAAGGACTAAGCATGCTTGTTTAGAACTATCAAAGTTATTCCATACATGATAAGTTCACCAGTAATTCAACTCACAGCATAATCAAACCTAATCAAGTATAAGAGTAATCACTAACATTCTTTATCAAGAAACATTAACATAAGCATATTAAAGTAGATATAGAATCATTCTTTCCCGAGCCACCACCCCACACATCTTCAGCCTCCTGTCTCTTCCTTTAGTTCAAGTGTTCCTTACCCTTATCTGCAGCATAAGACAACACATAAACTAGTAAGCACAAATGCTTAGTAAGGATCCTGTCCTACTCGCTAAAACCATACGAAAGCATACAACATGTACGCATAACAAGACATAAGCATGAGTTCATCATAGCATACTAAACATCAAAGTTTCTAAGCATACAGTATATAGTATTTTAAGCATACCCATCACATGTAATAAATGTTTCCAATTAATGTTTTCAAAACAATTCCATAATGGTATTACTTAAAAATACATCCATATCATATTGGGCCCAGTTATGTACCACATGATGCGCGTTCCCTAATGAGTTGGGGTAGCGAGCCACCAATCCCATTAGAGCAGGACCTCTTACGTCCTACCGGAGCCATGACCTTACGTTAACATGCACCCCGGATTTGTTTAACGACCCCTCTTACGAGTCGGGTACACAACTTACAAAGTAAAATACTTATCATGTCTTTACATATATGCTAAGGAGTACTCCAAATTCACTGCTCAAGGGACACCCACTTTTCCAGGGTGTTTCTGATCCCATAGGGACACACCTCACAACATAAGGGTGTTCTTGATCCCATACTTAGTGGAGTATCCTTTCAAGCATTTCATCATACATATCACATGAAATCTCATAAGGGTGCCCCATGGGCCATAAGACATGCTCATTCATACATCATAATTCAACCACTTAAGTATACTTATATAGATGACAAGATTGGTCACATAAATCATATCCATATCATAAGAAGGGGTAGCATGCTTCATGAGTTAATTGAGTTCTTCTTAACCCTAAATCTAGGGCTTGGCCGAAAGTCAAGGGTAAGGTAGCTTAGGTTTTTGACATCAAACATCCCATACAAACATCATATATATATACATCATGTATCATACTAAGCATAGTATACCTCATGGGGTGATCAACTTTCACAAACTTAATATATATCATGCCTTGGCCGAAAATCATGCTAGGGGAAAAACTTTAGTTTTCAAATCCAACCTTCCATTTAAACATCACATGCATATACGTGTCATCATCCCCAACCATAAGTATATCACTAAATATGCAACCCTAAACCCTAATCCCTCTAGGGTGGCCGAAACTTGTAGGGTAGGTTCATTAGGGTTTTTGGAAAATAACCTTCATACAAGCATTTACACAAACATCTCACATACATATCATACCACTTATTAACCATAGATTTCATCATAGGTTAAATATGCAACCCTAAACCCTAATCCCTCTAGGGTGGCCGAAACTTGTAGGGTAGGGGAAAAAATTGTATTTTTTTTTGTAACCAAACATTTATACAACCACATTGTCTACACCATCATTTATTACACTAAACATAAAATACATCCTAGAGAAATTCAACTCTTAATCCCCTAAATCCCTTACCTTGGCCGAAACTTACAAAGGGTGAATACCCTAGTTTTTGTTCATAACAACATGAAGAAAATCCACATACATATATACCATAAGTCTCAAGGGGTCTTCTCTTGTATTAAGGAGTAATCAAGGCCTCCCCTTAAGGGGTGGCCGAAACCTACAAAGGGGAAAACCCCCATTTTCGAAAACCACAAGAGCAAAAGAATCATACACAACTATTACACTGCAGGCGAGGGGATACTTACATCCTTTCGCTTGAATTTCTCCTTCTCTTACTCCTTAGGGTACCTTTGAAGAATAAGAAAGTGAGTGTTTCCCTTGTTAGCCTTCTCTAGCACTCTTGGCCCTAGTAAAGGGCAAGAACCTTAAAGGGTTCCTTTATCCTTCCAACTTCCTAGGGTTAGAACCCTAGGGCACTTTTCGAAATTTGAAGTGGGGAAGAAGACTCTACTTTTCGAAAATTGAAGTGGGGAAGAAGGAGAAGTGTAACTTCCTTTCCCTCTCTTATTTATACTCTTCTCATGAAGAGGCATGTCTCTTCACTTCCCTAGCTTTAACAAGCACGTTTCTTATTCTCTTAACAAGAAACATGACTTGGTACAATGGTTAAGACATTGCTAGTGCAACTAGGAGGTTCAAGGATCAATCCCTGCTTCCTCCTTTCTACATCTTCTTTTTATTACATTTTGCACTAATCCACATCCAAGCCCATTAAGCCAAGCCCATCATGAAATTTCATAATAATAATAATATTTCATGAATTCATAATATTTATAATATTCCATAATAATATTTCATGAATTTATAATATTTCATATTCATGAATTCATGACATTTCATAATATTCCATAATAATATTTCATGAATTCATAATATTTCATATAACATTTCATAATATTTTTTTTTTGGGTGTTACACCTCTATCACTCTCTATGATCCCACAGAAATAACTTATCTTGTAAGAAAGCTAAATAAATTATTTAAAACTAACAAGTTCAAAAAGTCGCAGGCCAACAAAAACATTCTTAGAAGATGAAAGGTTAGATGCTACAACTGTCAAGAAGAGGGTCACATAAACAATAACTACCCAAAGTTGACTAACAAAGAAAATGACAAAGGATCAAGACGATCGAAGCACAAGAACTTAAAAAGCTATGTGTGACAATTTGTCATTAGAGTATGAGATCGAGACCTATGTTGGACTTACACTTATGGCAAGTCATCAAGAATCAGATGATGAAACAACCTCTGAAATGAGCATCGATGAAGGGAGAGATACATCAAAAGGAAACAACGATGAAGGGGGAGTATCCAGTTTCAAACATGACGAAATGGTAAGTTAGGTATGCAAACTATGGGATCATTTAGAATCGATAGAGGGAGGGGGTGAATATCGATAAAGATAAATTCGGATAAGAAAGAGTAATGTGTAGCAGAATATACAGCAATGCTAACTCCTTTTGTTTTTACTTGGTTCGGAGTCTATAACGGCTCCAACTCCAAGGCCCATTGTCCTTGACCATTTTCGTTGGGTAATTCTATATTTCAAAAAGGTATTACAAGGTTTTAATTTATAAACACAGAATTGAAAATAACTTGAAATTATACCGACGACCAGAAAGAAATCTGAAGAACAGAGCAGCAGGTCGTCGATCTTGAGCGTTGTTGATGATTGGAACTCGAGCACGGAGGAAATGAACTGAGCGTTTGAGTGCTTGAGTTGAGAGAAGTGTTGTTTGGAAGCAGGGGGTGAACCCCCTTTTATACTAGTGTCTAGGGCGCCTGTGAGGCTGTAGGGCGCCTGCCACATCACCGATTTGTCTGTGTCCTCATCCGCAGACTCGACCAACGTCTATCCCCCGTCCAGGGCGCCTGGGACGTCTAGGGCACCTGACTGCTCATGGGCGCCTCACATGCTAACGTGGCAACATGCCAACTCAGCTTCACAACCACAGGAAGAAACCCCATCTGGGGCGCCTATATCAACACAGGCGCCTATGTTCTCGGGCGCCTAAGCCCTCTCAGGCGCCTGTGTTCTAGGGCGCCTGAGCCCTCTCAGGTGCCTGGGATGCAGAGACTTGAACCTCTTACTCCTGCAACCAGGGTTAGTTCCAGAACAGCAGTAATAATAAAATTAAGTATAAATAACAGTCTGCGTTATCTTGGTTCTGACTTTGGGTTTCCAAATGGAACCCGAGGTCGAACCGACGCCTACTGTTCCCTCTTCCGGGGAACACATCCTCACCTACTCCACTCTGGAGAAGTTACCTTATGCCAACCGGCTCCTCCGGTTGGACTTTTGCTTGGCCTCTGCGACTGACGGATCTCGAGATGTCCGTTCCTCAACCCGTCTCTACTTCTGTCCGCAGCTCCCGCCCGGCTAAGACTTCTGCTCGATCTTCCGGATTAGGACTTTGGTGCCCAGTCCATGACTAGGACTTATTGCCCAACCCCCGGTCAGGTCTTCGGTGCCTAGTCCACGACCAGGACTTATCGCTCAACCCTGCAGGTCAAAACTTCGTGCCTAGCTCACCTAGGACTTTCCTACACACTTAACAGATTCATTAGATAACACCTTAACCTTCACTTTGAACCCTCTGCCATTATCAAAATCAGGTTCGATCTGGTGCTTCCGACACCAACAATCTCCTCCTTTTTGATCTATGACAATCTAGTTCAAAAGTTAAGTTAAAACATAAATAAAACAATGTATTAAAAATAGACATATTTCCCCTCTTTCTCCTTTAAAAAATATTTTTGAAAATAATGCATAAAGCTCCCCCTTGATTAAAGATTATACCCCTGAAGCTTTTGAAAACATTCAATTTTCAAAAAAACCTTTTGATTGAGGATACCCTTTTTGAGGAAAAGGTTTAGAGTTTTTTTTTTTAAAAAGGGAGATTTTAAAGTTGAAGTCTTTTAAAATGAGAAAAGCGATAGAAAATTTTTAGACTTTATTTTTAAATCAGCCCCTTTTTTTTAAAAAAATATCCCTTTTGCAGAAATATAATTTAACTTTTGAAAAGGGAATTTTTCAACTTTTTTTGAAAACTGCCTCTTGAAGAACTTTTTGAAGTTGGAAAAATAAGACACCTTTTGAGAAAAAATTTGATTTGAAAAAAAAATTAACTTTACACTTTACTAAATTTTTTTTTAACTCTACACTTTACTAAATTTTTTTTTTTAACTTTAGTTTTCCTTTTCTTACTCTCCCCCTTTGCCATATATATAAAAAAACATATTTGAAAAAAATAGTGTATCAGAGTCAGTTTATTTTGCAAAACTATATTTTGAAAGCATATGAGCTAAATTGAACCAATCCTAGTGAGTCCAAGCAAAAAAAACTAACCAAACTAAATTGAACTCGTTTGGTACCTATCTAACCGAGTTAGTTACTTACTAACTGTTATATGACAGTAGCTTTCACTCGGTTAGTCAAGTTAAGTGGTCTGATCAAGTTAGATTTTCTAAGCTTGAACACTTAGCTTGATTTCTGTTCAAATGTATTTATCTCCCCAACTGCTCTTGATGCACTGACTTAAAGCATCTCGAGTCAAGGCATAGACCTAAGCATTGTAGGATTGGTGTCGTCGATAGATGGGGGGTGAATATTGACTCGTAAAATTCTTTTAGAAAACTCATCGTTTGTTCGTTCTAGTCAAAGAGTTAGTGCGCAGCGGAATAATAATGAACGAAAACAAACAACACACTAAGACTTGGGGATTTATTTACATGGTTCCCGACCCCCCAGGGTCAATACGTCCAAGGCCTATGTACTCGGCGTGAGTCCACTATTGGTCTCCTTTCCAGAATTTCTGGAGGCAAAGAATACCCATCTTACAGTTCAAGTTTGCAACCAAAGAATAAGTAAATTATGTGCATAAAATAAAAGCAAACCAAAAAGAAAGTCGAAGATCCGGCCAATCTGGAAGTCAGAAGTGCAATGCACTTACTCCTTGAGCCTTCTTGGTCGCAGAGCTTCGTCTCTAGTGCTTTTTCTTCGCTCAGAATGCTTAGAATGATGTAGCAAGTGATTATCTGAGTTGAGGTGTCGAAGCCCCTTTTAAAGTAGTGTCCCGGGTGCCCTAGAGGCCTCTGAAGTGCCTCATATGCGGTCAAACCAGATCCGCAATCGCAAACTTCGCGTAGGGATAAAACTAGCCATCCTAGGTGCCCTGGACCTTCCTAGGTGCATGGGATATAGGGTGCCTGATCCTTGAGGGCGCCCTGAAGCTTGGGGGTGCCTATATTAACACAGGCACCCTGGATGTTCCTCCCAGGTGCCATTTCCCCTGTGTTTGCTCTTCTGTCTTGCCTCCAACTCCAGGTACCTGCAAGACAATCAAACACAAGACAAATATACAGATAATCTTAGCCTTAATGATTGGTTCTGACTTTGGATTTCACCCGAAATCCTAAGTCGAACCGACGCCTAATGTTCCCTATCCCAGGGAACGCGCCTTAACCTACTCCACCTTGGAGAAGTTACTTTTGCCAACCGGGACCTCTGGTTGGACTTTTGCTTAGCCTCCGAGACTCCCGGATCTCGAGATGTCCGAACCTCGACCCGTCTCTATATATGTCCTTAGTCATCGCTTAGCTATGTTGCTCAATCCCTTGGACCAAGACTTCGTGCTCGGCCTCCGAGAACCCAGATCTCGAGACGTCCGATCCTCGACCCGTCTCTACTTATGTCCACAATCCCTGCTCCGGCAAAGACTCTATTGCCCGATCCCCGACCAGGACTTCGTGCCCAATTCCTCGAACTATGACTTAGGTGCCCAACCCTCGGTTAGGTCTTAGGTGCGCAGCCCTCGACCATGACTTAGTGCTCAACCCTGTAGGTTAAGACTTCATGCCTAGGTTAACTAGGACTTTCCTTCACCTTGATAAAGACTTCTTTTGCTAGTCATATTAATCCTGAATAGACTTCTCTTCTGCCATACATCAAGTCCTGTTTGGCTCACTCCTTGGTCAAACTGACCAATCCTGAGTTTTTTGATAAACACAGATATTGTTTTGCTAACCCTTATTCTAACTGATCAAACCTTAGTATATTAACCAGATTAAATCTAGGTTTGATCATCCTACCAAACATCAGGTCCAGTTTGGCTAACCCTTGGTCACCTTAACCAACCCTGGATATTATCTACTCTGCCAAACATCAGATCTTGTTTGGCTAACCCTTTGGTCAAACTGATTAAACTTGGGTTTATCCTTCACAACATTAGGTCTTGTTTGGCTTAATCCATGATCAATTTAACCAGACCTTAGTATATTGTCAAACATCGAAACATCAAAATTTACTTTTTTTTTTTGTAAAATACGGCGATTCGAAAATCCGAACCAGAAATTTTTTTGGGATTTTTTCGGATTGAGTCTAGGGTTTTCGGCCCTACGGGAGGAGCCCAAGGGGCTTTATTATAAAAAACTTAAAACTTATTAAGGGCTTCATGGAAGAAAACCTTAAATAGTTGGCTTAAGTAAATTTACCTAAAGTTAAGGGACTTTCAGGTAGACTCTTAAATTACTAATGGATAAATAATTTATCCCTAGAAATTTATTAAAGTAGATTACAATAAGTTGGAGGGTTAAATAGCTAAAACCCTTACCCTAAGGGTAGAATTAAAATTACTGAATGTTGAGGGGCCTTTCTGTAAAAGCCCTCACCTTATAACCTCTCATTTCCGTGCGCCTGCAGCCACGCCCGAGTCTGCCTCCCCTCTTCTTCCCTTCGCATGCCCTAGCCGACGACCACAACCCAACGTCACCTCCTTCTCTCCCTATGAAGCTAGCGAACCAAGGCCAGTGATCTTCATTCTTTCCTCTGCTGCTGCTCTCTCTAGATCTAGGGAAAACTATTGGAGCCAGGAGGAGGTGTTACGGGTTTTGTCGGCGATTGGTTCTTTACCTCCGATCGAGAGCAAGGGAGTTCTGCAGGTACCAAATCAGGTAAGGTCTGTCTCGGTTCAATGCTCTCCTTGGATGAGTTATGTTTCGATTTTGGATGGTGGATTAGCAATCAAATCTGGTTTTGGATTTCTAGATTGGAATTTGGTTTCTATTTTGTAGAGTTTCATCTACTCGGATTTGGTTTTATATGATTAGATCTGAGTACTTCGATCATATTGCCATTGTATAAGGGATTTGTGTTTGATTCTTTTGTTGTTCTGTTTCTAGTGAGTAGGTCAGTAGAGACGAAGTTGTATTGGGCTAGAAATTTGTGTTTCTGATCGAATTATGGTTTCTTTGATAGAAATCCTACAAATGCATTCGGTTTAAGTGTTGAAGGAGGTGGGTTTGTTCTCTTTTCAGTGTTCCTATTGGAGGATCGCTACTGTTCGATTATGGCTTAGGGAGGTTGTGTTAGAAATTTGGATCTAAGTATCTGATCTTGGATTTTCTCTTTCCATGAGGTCCTGTTTTGAAGTATATGAGTCTACTATGAGACTTATGGTGAATTATCCTATTCTAGCCTTGTCTTTCTTCCCTGCCGTGAGATGTAAAGGAGGGATTGGATTGGTATAATCTTAATGTATGGTCTGTAACATACCCAAGTTATGAATCTTGATTGATGTTTTGGGTTTTGATTTATTCCTTGTATGAGGTGTTATGGGGATGGATTTTGATTGTTCTATCTGATTCATCTCTATAGGTTTGGATCTCTAATGGTGGGTGTTCATACGTGTGGTCAGGTAAGACTTAATTTATTTCAGTGTGTTGTGTCTATTTGATGCTGGGAGCTATAGTGGATAATTTGGTGATAATCTAACTTAGATCAGATTAGATGAAGTAGGTTTACTAGCTTAATTTCATTTGGATTGTGATGTTGAACCAAAAAGGAGCTTGCCATGTATACTTTGGATCTTGGAGCTAGTAGATTCGAGGATTGGGTTTTATTCGAGGTAATCTCTTGGATCAGTTTTGGGGATTTGAACCTAAACTTAATTGATTCGGGTTTTGAAAACCTAACATGAATCTAATCAAGGTAACTTGGGATAATTATGAGCTACTCATTTAATTGTGAATAATTAGATGAAACAGGACAATTAGGACGATCCTAATAAATTGAGATAATTCGTTTAGCTATAAATTTAGTATTATTGTAGCTAAACATTATGCCTTTGATACATGGCATGTTAGTGATATGAGAGAAGTGTCCTAAGGCAATCGCCTTATGATGTAAACATTTATTTTAATAAATGATAATTCACTATTTGAGTATACATGTTTTGTGTATTTGATTGGGATCTTAAACTCATCTACTGAATGTCCGCAATACAACTCACAGCATAAGAGAATTTGTGATGGGATCACAACTAGTGATTATCTCTAATGTGCAATTGTGAAGTATTGAAAATATCCCTAGTCGATGAATTGATAAAAACGGACACTATCAATTCTGTTGAGACTAGCATGGGTTATTCTCTAATCAGCTGATTCTCACTAGCTGGTGACATTGGGATGTCCGGAGATAAACATGGATGCTAGTTAAGGGAACTAGTTCATTGGAGTGACTAGCTGTAAGACTTCATATGGGAATCTACATGTAGATATGTCAATGAAGATCTTACTGCGGCTTAAGTGCGATGTTCCTTTGACTTGCGGTGTTCAAGTCATCTTGGTCATGGAGACTTATACTTTGACATCTTAAGCAAGCATCTCCAAGGAGGTGTGGACCCAGGATGATCGGGTATAAGCCGAAGTGCCCGAAGATGTTTGAATAGCCTACAAAGATTCACCACTCCTTGCGAGGAGATGTATACCCAGGCCTATCGTCGGATTGTTACTCAAAGCCTCTGGCCAGAGCATATCATGATAAGAGTGTGAGTCTCTTAAATACATGAGAGTAATTAGAAATCCAAAGGACGAGAAAGACACTACTTGGGCTAGGTGTGACGTAGTCAGCCTAGTGGGGACTGACACCATAGACCGTGTCCTGAACCAAGTGGGTATAAGGTGGTGAAGGGAATGAGGCACGACTCATTAGAGCTGCTGAAGGGTTTCAGAATAATTTCTTCTGAGGTCAAACCGTTGATCTTTCGATTAATTGGGGATCATGATGTACTACTAGGTGCCACTCATGATCGTTCTATAATTAATGGGTTAATTATAGACGGCCAACATAAATCGAAAGCCTATTTAGTCACACGCACTACGAGTAATCCGAGGGATTTAAAACGAGTTGAAAATTAGATTTTCCGATCAAGAGAAATAAGTCGAATCTGAGTTAGTCAGAGGCGCAATGGAAGCTAAAATGGCTAAGTCTTTTGAAGGCTTTTTGGGCGAATTAAATGAGTTTAATTCGCGGCGGTTCGGGTTGGTTTGGCCGGCCAAAGAGGGTGTCAAAACCCTCTTTGGTGGCCGGCCAAATAAGAGGAGAAAAACCAATTTAATTGGTTTAATTAATAAAATAAATCTAGTGTGATTTATTTTATAAATTATGGATAAATAAATTTGTATAAAGAAATTTATAGAAATAAATTTATAGAAATTTATTCTTTTTATGGAAGATTAAAATAATCCATGAATTGGTTTATTTTAATTTAATAAAATCAATTATGAATTGATTTTTTCATAATAAGAAAGTTTATAAATTTCTTATAAAAATTTATTCCATAATTTAAAGAGAAGAAAAGTTAGTTTTATTATAAATTAGTTTATAATAAAGACTTGGTTTAAACGGAATAATTCATAAGAATTTATAGGATAAATTTCTTATGATAATTAATTAGTTTTATTATAAAGTTAGTTATAATAAAATTCATAAGAGAATTTATAGGATAAATCTCTTATGATAACTAATTTGTTTTATTATAAATTGTTTATAATAAGACTAGGCTTAAACGGAATAAGCAATAAGAAAATTTATAAGATAAATTTCTTATAACTAATTCCGTTAATTCCGTTAATTCGGTTTAGAGGGAGACTTAGCAAAGGAGTTGCTACTATATAAAGGAACCAAAGGCTAGCCCTTAATTCCAATCAACTAATTAAGAGATTAAGAATTCTCTCTCTCTCTCTCTTAATCTCTCCTCTCCTCCTTCTCTTCTTCCTCCCTTAGGGCCGGCGCACCCTAGCTCCTCTAGGGCCGGCACCCAACCACAACCAAGGAGGTGGTGCCGTGAGCATTAAAGAAGAAGGAGAACCCAAACACGAAGAAGAAGAAGCGGATAGCGATTCCTCTCTTCCCGGAATTCGATTCCGTTACTTCGTTGGTTAGTTTTTCCATTATTTCTCTTATTCTTCTAGTTGTGCCTTCCAAGAATCTAGTAGTTCTCGTCAGCACAAAACTCATGACTTTGTGAAGTCATCCCGAAGAGAACTCGGCGTGGACGCGAATAGAGGCGGAGCTTCCAAGGGACGCTACGGTTGGATCTCGTCCCTTACTTCGAGTTACGAGAGGTACTTAGTAAATTAGTTTACTTTTCCGCAAAGTTTTATTTTATGATCATGTCAACACACCATAAGATTGCATGCTAGATACGAAGTTAAAATAATTTAGGAAATTATTTTATGCAAACTCTTCCGCTGCACGTAAAAATTTTAAATTTTACGAACTCGTATCCTTGTCGACATGCACCCGGTCCCAACATGGCATTGATTGGATTTAGCATTGCTGATTACTAGACGGGAGGTTCTTTCTGATACGAGCATCCTACGATTGAGGCGGGTACCCTTGACTTATCTTTTAGATATTGTCGTATTGCTATGCATGGTTTGTTATAGATAACAGTAAGTTTATATGCTATACCTGCTTTAGTATACCTGTACTTGATATCTGTGGCTTATCCTTGAGGTTATCTCCCTTTTAGCTTCATACAGTCTCAATAGTTATTATGTGTATATATATGTGCATAGATGTAGTGATATGTTCCCTCACATTTGACAATGATGGATCATTGGTTATTTCGTTAGTATACCTAGTAGGTTACTTGTATCCCATGATATAGGATTCAGACCTATACTTAGCACACTGAGGTGTTAGTTGAGGACTTGGTGGGTGTTGTATGTGTTTGGGTCATGCACCTGTAATGCCCGCCCTTTTTTTTTCCAGGGCGTTACGCTAACATACACATACGCATATGGACTTCTTAATGCAGCGGAATAATTTTAAACATTATCCACATGCGTTTAGACCGTGCACTTATAACTTAAATCATGTTGACACCTTCTTGGGTATCATTCTTAGACATAGTGACATGGTAAACTTAGCATCATTCTTAATCATGTAGCATCATTCTTAAACATGTTTGCATGGTCATCATATAAAGGGAGTAAGACATAGGATCTTTTCTTTTGCCAAGTCATTGCCACACACACACACTTGCCCCTCCTGCTACTTCCCTTAGCTGAAGACCTCATACTTGATCTGCGGTACGAGAAACATAAGACTATAAGCACATAGGCTTAGTAAGACCCTTTCCTACTCACAAAAACCATACGTCATATCATACATGAACATATGAAACATTCAACATAGCATAACATAATTATCATTGCATAATTCTTAACATGAACGTAAGCATATAACATGACATTCTTTAACATAACATAAGCATATAACATGGTTCTTAACATAACATAAGCATAGCATGGTTCTTAACGTAACATAAGCATAGCATGGTTCTTAACATAACATAAGCATAGCATGGTTCTTAACATAACATAAGCATAGCATGGTTCTTAACGTAACATAAGCATAGCAGGGTTTTTAACATAACATAAGCATAGCATGGTTCTTAACATAACATAAGCATAGTCATGACATAAGTCATAAGCATATGAACAACTACATAGCATGATTCCTAACATAACCATAGATCTACAACATACTTAGCATGACATAAATCTTAACATACATAAACATGAGACATACTTATACATGGCATAATTCTGGGCATACATGAACATGAAACGTACTTATCATAGCATGAGATATAAGCATAAGCATAAGCATAAGCATAAAACATACATACCCTGGCGCGATGCATAACATGGATGTATGGATGAGTCAAATGCAATTACTACATAAGGATGCTTAGTTTTAAAATCATACTTTTAAATGCTTAGCATAAACATAACATATTGGGGTCCCCGGCTTGTACCACATACATACATCATAAGTGCGCATCCCTAAGTAAATATGTGGTAGCTAGCCTCAACCTACTAGGGTAAGGACAGCATAGTCGGTAGTCCTTGAACCGGGGCGTTCTTAAGGTGCCCATCCCTATTGCACAGCTTCGGTAGTGCCAGAACCGTGGACAGCTTCGGTAGTCCAGAACCGGGGCGTTCTTAAGGTGCCCATCCCTTGGACCCTTACTTCGGTCCGGTACAAGCCCCATTCATAAAATAAAATACATATGCATACTTCATCATTCATACTTGACATATCAAAGGAACAACTACGGTAGTTCCAGAACCGTGGACAGCTTAGTCGGTAGTCCAGAACCGGGGCATTCTTAAGGTGCCCATCCCTTAGCATGACATAAACATACTTAACATTTCATCATTCATACTTAATATCATGATGCCTTAAAGGCATGAACATTCATCATCATTCTTCATTTTCATTCATAAGATATGTCATGCTTACATCATTTTGTCTTAGGCCATGGTTATCATTTTCGTTCATTATCTTCATTCTTAAACATAGCATACATACATATCATTCATAAAGCATGACATACATACATAGCATCCATAAAACATGACTTATATACATATTATTTGTAAAACATAGCATACATACATGTCATTCCTAAAGCATGACATACATACATAACATTCATAAAACATGCATGGTTAGGGTACATAGCATACATACATGTCATTCCTAAAGCATGGCATACATACATAACATTCATAAAACATGCATGGTTAGGTTACATAGCATACATACATGTCATTCCTAAAGCATGGTATACATACATAACATTCATAAAACATGACTTACATACATATTGTTCGTAAAACATAGCATACATACATGTCATTCCTAAAGCATGGCATACATACATAACATTCATAAAACATGACTTACATACATATTGTTCATAAAACATAGCATACATACATGTCATTCCTAAAGCATGGCATACATACATAATATTCATAAAACATGCATGGTTAGGGTACATAGCATACATACATGTCATTCCTAAAGCATGACATACATACATAACATTCATAAAACATGCATGGTTAGGGTACATAGCATACATACATGTCATTCTTGAGAACGTAACCCAACCAAGCCCTAGATTAGGGACTTGGCCGAAAACCCTAGAAGGCCATAGGTCCTTAGAAAAATTTGCATAATCATGGTTAACCTCCAATACCTTACTTATCATGTCATAGGAACCCACTTGGACCCTTAATTGGTTTTAACCCCAAAGTCCAAAGCCTTATTCATGCTTGGCCGAAACCCTAGGGGAGAAATAACCCCTAGAAAATTCATATAGGTCTCCATTATCATCCATAGTCTATCATAGCAAAACATACCAATCATGCTTGAGGGATCAAAATTAATCCCTAGCCCTATACTTGATGTGGCTGAAACCCTAGATGGGTTTTAGGGCATCAAAAACTTCCCTAGATCATAATCTATACCTTACTTAACATCATGAATCATTTAAGAGCACAAAAGAAAAT
The DNA here is from genome assembly GCA_024364735.1 of Boesenbergia rotunda. Classification (NCBI taxonomy): domain Eukaryota; kingdom Viridiplantae; phylum Streptophyta; class Magnoliopsida; order Zingiberales; family Zingiberaceae; genus Boesenbergia; species Boesenbergia rotunda. Next base: position 170,822 of record JAGFNQ010002868.1, read on the forward strand.
TTACATCATCCCTAAGCCCAAGCAATAGCCTTGGCCGAAACCCTAGGCTCCACTTCATGTTCTTTTCTCCAACTTAAATCTTAAACAAACATCTAAATCTTGTTAAGCATCAAGAACAATCATACCACAGGTGAGAAGGGTCTTACCTTCCTTGATCTTGCCTATAAACCTCAAAATAGAAGGAAGGAGGAGACCTTCTTGACCTTAGAATACTCCTTGACCTTGTAACCTTGTAGGGAACTTTGGATCTTCAAGAGGGGGGTCTTCTTGTGAAGCTTTTCCAAGGGAAAAGCCCCTTGGTGGGTCTCGGCAAGAAGGAGGAGGAGGAAGGGAGGGGAAGAACCTTGGTGGAAGAAGGAAAAGAGAAAACAACATCTTAAGTGCCAAAGTCCCTCTTTACTTCTCCATCTCTCTCTTTTATACTAAATGGAGAGGGGCAAGTCAAGTGGCATTTTACCTCTTCTCTTGGTGATTTTCGGCAAGAAGAAGGAGGAAGAGAAAGATGGATTTCGGTGGGGTGGAGGAAGGAGGAAGAAGAGATCTATTTATAATGTCATTTTGTCTCTTCCCAAGTGTCTTTTCATCTTCTTCACATGGTGACTCTTCACTTCCTTAAGCTTTAACTAAAATCCACTTCATTCCCTCATAACACTCCCTTGCTAGGTGAATTGGTTAGTGTATGCTTGGTTGTACAAGAGGTCCAAGGTTCAATCCTTGGTGCATGCACTAATTTCCTATTTTATTTTTATTTTATTTCCTATTATTTTGAAATTTACCTAAAAATTCCCCCATAATTATGTTAATATTTCTCATTAAAATCCATTTATCTTTATATTAAATTCTACCTAAAATCCACTCATAATCATGGTACTAGAAAAGCCCATATAAGGCCCATTAGTACTTAGCTTCTTAATTTGTATGGGAAAATCATGGACAATTTTACTAAGGTGCCTACTAGTATCTTTATGTTTCTCCGAAAATCTATCTAGACATAATCAATATTCTAAAGAAAATATTGAAAGGATTTTACGGGTCGTTACAACACCATCCTTGCATTGTTGCATGCTGACGATCATCGACTCCTATGTAGTCTAAGTCCATCGTCAGTTATATGAGGATATGCACACACACCCACTCAGGGGTAGTGGCTACCATAGGTTGTGTGCATTTACCCTATATTGCTCCATTCGACCACTATTTGGAGGGTAGTTTCGGGTGTGGTAGCAGCCAGGGATCCCTTCTTGTCCTGAGACAGGAGAAGATGAGAGCGAGACTCCCCCATTGCTTGGGGTAGGAAAGTGACCTCCGCTAACATCCTGTCCACTCGGTCACTGAGGAGCAGTGATAGAAGGGTGCGTACAATTGTCATAGCCCTACCCATGCAGACATTCATTTATGATAGGTGGACGGTGCCTGACTAGCATCAGGGGTGACACATGTCATTGCACCATGTGCATATTTTGCATCGTGCATTGTTTGCTGCATTTGATTTCTGCACTTGATTGACATGCATATACTGAAGACTTGTTTACCTTGGATTATGTGTTATACTTGTTCCATAGGGATTTATTTCACCCCTCTGCAGGATAGATAGATTCTGGTATGTACCTACATTCAGTACTTTCATTGTATGTCTTTCTATTATACATATGAGATTGTATCAGTGTGACTCTTATTGTTAGTATAACCTACTATGTATATCTGTTTAGGTATCCGCTGAGTTCGTTTGGACTCTCACCATTGCCTATGGATTTTATTTCAGGTTGAGATACTTGGAGTCGCCAGAAGAGCCCAGCAGCTAGTCCCTACCCATCACGATGACATGTTTTATTTTGTACTTGGAAAGACATTTGTTTTATATTTCTTTTAGCGATTTCTATATGCCATATGTGTCTTGTGCCCTAAGGGGTTTTTGTATTAATTGTTTCATCGTAAGTCGGACCGGTCCGTAGTCAGGTATGGTTTATCATGTTTTATTTTATGTTCTGTCTTGATTTTTTTAGGCCTGAGGCCAAATATATACTGCGTGGGTTGTATGGATATTTGTATGTATGTGTAAATTGTCCGCCGGACAGGGGTGGTGCTGTCCGATTTTCTATTGGATCAGCGGCTACTGGGTCTCGGGGCGTGGCATTTTTTCTATACTTAACATTGCATCAAAATTTACCAAACATCAGGTTCTTTTTGATGTTTGACAATAATCTTAAGTTAGGTTGAGGTCTAAGGCTTTTAGGTCAATTTCTAGGTTATTTCTAGGGAAAAATTGAAAAAATATCTAACTTAAGACTCTCTCACCCTTTGAGACACATCAAAAGAACATAGAATGCAATAAAACAGAGTTTAAAATTTGCACCAATAATAGAATTTTTGAGAAATATTTAAGTTTTTTTTCAGAAAACTTAATTTTCAACAATCTCCCCCATTTTTTTTATTATTATTAAAAAAGTAATATCTTTTTCATAAGATATTTAAAAGAGACATACATTTGAAAGGTTAAATTTACTGATTTGAATTTTCCTAAATCTGACACAATCATAGGAATCTTGTTGACCACAAGAAACATTCCTATGTGTCTTAGGGATTTTCTGATAAAAAACCTGAGTATTCTCAATAACCTTTTGAATATTCTAGAAATAGTAAATTACTTGACTCGGTTTCCTCCCCAACCTGACACAGTCCTAGGAAACCTTGTTAACTACAAGAAAAACTTTCCTATGTGTCTTGGAGATTTTGCCAAACTCAAGCAATATTCCAAGGGCTTAAAAATATTTAAAAGACACAAGATTTTCAACATATTTTTGAATAATGAGAATATGGTATTTTAGAAAATGTAGCAATTTTTGAAAATATTTCTTTTAATTCAAACTCCCCCTAAACTTGATACAGCCCTAGGAAGCTTGTTGACCACAAGTTGATCATCCTTTGAGTCTTAGGGTTGAGTCAAAAAAGAATTTGAAACATTTAATAAATGTTTTGAAATAATCATAAATAATACATTAATTTCTTTTGACTTGGACTTCATCTAAATATGACACAGTCTTAGGTTTATGTAATTAAGGAGAAACCCTAAATAATTTATCCTTAATAATATTCAGATATTTCTCCTAAGGTCCTTCACCTAGCTTCCCTTGCTAGGACCCAGCTTCACTCACCAGGGTTTCTTTCACCATAATCACTCCTTTGCTAGTCATCATGATCCTGACTAGACTTCCTCCAATCATCAAGTAAATATAATCTCACACCTCAAGTCCGGTGTGGTTTAATCTCTTGGTCAAACTGGCCAACCTTGGGTTATATTTATTTTGCCAAACATCAGATCCTGTTTGGCTAACCCTTTGTCAAACTAATCAAACCTGGGTTTACCCTACCAAACATAAGGTCCTATTTGGTTTTAACCATTGATCACTTTGACCACCCTTAATATTGCCTAACATATATTGTTACTAACTTAAGTATATTGTTAAACATTGAAACCCTAGAGGATGACTGTTCATCACTGATATATTTTGCACCAACAATTCTTGACATCTGGGAATTGTTCAAGGGGTGAAGCCCTTGCTCTAATACCACATGTAGGATCGTTGCCGGTCGATAAACGAGGGGGGGATGAATATCGACTTGTAAATCTTTGTCAGAAAACTCGTCGCTTACTCAGTCTATCTATCAGGGTAAGTACGCAACGGAAATAATACTAAATAAAGACAAAAATCACATAGAGACATGCGGGTTTTACTTGGTTCCCAACCCCCCAGGGTCAGTATGTCCAAGGCCTAAGCACTCCATCGTGAGTCCACTAATGGTCTCCTATACGGACATTCCAAAGGCGGAGAAACCTGTCTTATAGTTCAAGCTACAAACAAAGAATAAGTAAATTAACTTCATAAATAAAAGCAAACCAAACAAAGAGGTGAAGATTCGCCCAATCTGGAAGTCTAAAGTGCCGCACACTTCTTCCTGGAGCCTCCTTGGTCGTGGAGCTTCGCCTTGAGCACTTTTGTTTTGCAGTGGATGTGAAAGTTTATTAAGAATTAATTAAAATTAAAATTAATAAGAATTAATTAAAAATTAAATTATTAAGGATTAATTAAAAAATTATTAAGAATTAATTAAAATTTAAATTATTAAGAATTAATTAAAATTTAAAGTATTAAGATTAATTAAAATTTAAATTATTAAGGATTAATTAAAATTTAAATTACTAAGGATTAAATAAAATTAAATTATTAAGGATTAATTAAAATTTAAATTATTAAGAATTAATTAGAGTTTAAATTATTTAAATAAATTAAAGTTTAAATTATTTATAATTAATTAAGTTTAAAATATTTAGAATTAATTAAAGTTTAAATTAATTAGAGTTTAAATTATTAAGAATTAATTAGTGTTAAGAATTATTAGAATTAATTAAGATTAAGGTTTTAAGATTTGAGTTTGAATTTCATTAAGATTAAAGTTTTTAAAATTTGAATAATAATTTTAGGTCTAATGGCATCATTACCATTAATTCAATAAATACTGATTCACCTACTGTTTCTTTTGTTTTTAAGTTCTTAATTTTACTTAATACTTCTATTTTATTTGAATTCTTGTAAGCCTTTTTAATTATAACTTCAATTTTAATGAACTCTTAATATCCTCTTCAGAAATAAATTGAACATTAACTTCAGAAATATCAGAATTATTAACAATAATGTCATCATTATCCTCAAAATTATCAAAATTAACATTAATATTATTAATTAAGGTATTATCATTATCCTTAGAGTTGTTTAAATTATTAATTGAAATATTATCATTCTTAACAATATCAGAAATATTAGATATTAAAGGATTTTTAATTATAATTTTATCATTATCTTCAAAATTATTAACAATATTATTATTATCTTTAACATTATCAGAGTTATCGGTAATATTATTATTAACATTATCAGAATTATTAGAAAAAATATTAGAATTAATTATAAATATTATTGCATTAAAATTATGGATTAGAGAATTATTGTTTGATATTTTAATATTGTCAATATTTGGTAATTTGTCATGTAATAAATTAAGTTGACTATTCAAAAAATCTAATTTATCGAAAAATTACTAGTATTATCTAAATTATCAGAATGCTTATAAAACTGTGCAGGAATTTCAGGAATTTGAAAATTATTGCTAAAATTAATTTTGCGTACCTTGGTCAGGCACCGACTCTTGTAGTGTCCGTGCTTTTGACATCTGAAGCACCGTATGTGACTCTTGTTCCTCCGGACTCCTGGCGCTGGTACCTCCTTTGCCGCCAGTGGTTACGAACGAATCTTACGAGTAGGACACTGGTTTTTATAGTGTCATCTCTCCCTGCACTTGAAACATATAATATGAAATCTAAAATTTGACATAATTGAAAAAAAATACCTGTATCCACCCTTGCTCCCCCCTCAATTCCTAGCGTCTTTGCTCCTTCGGCTGTTAGTCCGGTGAAAAGCTTCCAGGCTCTGATACTACTTGTGTGATCGTTGTAATCGGTAGAGGGGGGGTGAATAGCGATTACATAAAATTTTTCGTGAAAAGTCAGAACGCATAGGAAGAAATAAAAATCACAATGCTAACAAGTTTTCTTTTTTACTTGGTTCGGAGTCTTTGACGACTCCTACTCCAAGGCCCACGGTCCTTGACCATTTTCATTGGGCAATTCTATAAGTCACAAAAGTTTTACAGATATTTGAGTACAGAATTTTGAACAACAAAATAAATAATACCGAAGACACCGGAAGGATTGGTGACTATCTTGGACGGCATGTCGACGATCTTGATCGTTTGCGGCGCAGACGAACTCGAGCATAGAAGAATTCTGAAGAGCGTTGGCATGCTTGAGTTGCGAGAAAGCTTCTTTGCGTTGGAATGAATTGATTCTGGAAAGTAAGGGGTGAAGCCCCTTTTATATAAGGTTCTCGGCCGCCTGAGCCTTATGGGGTGCCTAACACGTGTCATGGATCCATCGCATCCCTATCCGCAGACTTGGCCAAACTCCTATCGTTTGTTCATGGATGCCTGGGTTCCTGGGGTGCCTGATGGCTCACGGGCGGCTGAGCTACAAATGTGGCAACCTGCCAGCTCAGCCAACTCCCCCCGCTGGAAATCGCCATCTAGGGTGCCTGATACCTATCAAGAGCCTAGCTTCCCGGGTGCCTGACTCCTCTCAGGCGCCTGGGATGTAGTGGTAAAGACCTCTTCACTCCTGCAACTAGGGTTAATCCAAAAATAATATATATTATCAATAATTGAAATACATCACAGTTGGAGTTGTCCTGGTTCTGACTTTGGATTTCAAAGTGAAACCCTAGGTCGAACCGACGCCTACTGTTCCGTCTTCCGGGGAATGCGTCCTCACCTACTCCTCTCAGGAGAAGTTACCTTTTGCCAACCGGCTCCTCCAGTTGGACTTTTGCTCGACCTCCGAGACTGCCACATCTCGAGACGTCCGTTCCTCGACCCACCTCTACTTCTGTCTGCAACTCTCGCTCGGCTAAGACTTCTGCCCAATCTTCCGAATCAGGACTTCGTTGCCCAGTCCTCGACCAGGACTTCTTGTTCAACCCTGCAGGTCAAGACTTCGTGCCTAGGTGAACTAGGACTTTCCTGCACACTTGATAGATTCATCAGATAATAACACATACTTAACTTTAAACCCTTTGCATTATGAAAACCAGGTTTGTTCTGGTGCTTCCGGCACCAACACTTGTTCTTGATAGTCACTGCATTCAACTGTCTGTAGTCGATGCACAACCTCAAAGAACCGTCTTTTTTTCATGAATAAACCTGGAAAACCCCAGTGTGATACGCTAGGTCTAATGAATCCCCTATCCAATAACTCATGGAGCTGGACCTTCAGCTCATCCAACTTCCTCGGTGCCATGTGATATGGAGCTTTCGATGTCGGCGAAGTCCCCGGTATTAGCTCAATAGTGAACTCCACTTGCCTCTTGGGAGGCAAACCCGGTAGCTCCGCTAGGAATACATCCTGGTATTCTCGGACCACAAGAACGTTTGAGAGCTGAGTGCTACTACTATTGTCGGTGCTAATAAACGATAGTAAGAAGCCCTGACAACCGTGAGATAGCAATCTCTGTGCCTGAAGCGCAGAAATAACCGAAATGCCCTAATCTCTGATGCCAGTGAAATCCCACGAGGGTTGGTCCAGAGGCCAGAAAGTGACCACTCTTGTCTGGTAATCAATAGTGGCGTGATAAGTAGTAAGCAAATTCATGCCAAGAATGATGTCAAAATCCACTATCTTCAGAACCAACAAATCAACCGTGAGGGTAATTCTACCGAAATCTAACGGGCATGCTCTGACCTCCTACGTAATACTCAAAATCTCTCCTGAGGGTAAGGATACAGATAACTATCGTAATCTAGAGGTAGGCACTCTACCAACCCTACTCATGAATATCCGTGATATAAAGGAATAGGAACTACTAGTATCAACTAATAGTTCTGCAGGGAAGGCATAAAGAGAAATAGTACCGCGAAAGACATATCCGTCGGCCCGTGAGCCTCCTCCCAAGTAACTGCATAAACCCGACCAGTCTAGGGAGGTGGTGGTGGCACTACCGGATACTGCTGAGGTGGGATCTTCAACTGAGGCAGAGGCTGCTGAACTGACCCTCCAACTTGTTGGTGCCAGAAGCACCAAATTCAAACCATTTTTTTGATAATGGCAAAGGGTTCAGAAGTTAAGATTTGGTTGTGATCTAACAAGTGGACTAAGTGTGCAGGAAAGTCCTACGTACACTAGGCACTAAGTCCTGGTTCATTGAATTGGGCACTAAGTCTTGGCCGTGGGCTGGGCAACTAAGTCCTGACTGTTGAGGCAATCGGCCCTTAAATGATTGGAAGATTGGTTTTGATGTGTGGGCGAATATGTTTAAGGTTAGAGTGTTATATTGTATTTGATATGTGTGATTGAATTTGCAGGACTTGGAGAATCACACATGGTGGACATATCCGAGGGACGAGAGCCGAGGGAGGAGAGCTCCAAGGGCAAGCCAGGAAGTGGACTTCAAGGGCACACGTGAAGGGTGGCATGGAGGCAAGCCAAGGGAAGGCTTGCGTGCGCATCCGAGGGACGATAGCCAGTGGAAGAGGACTTCAAGGCGATCCAAGGGAGCAGACCTGAAGGCACACGTGAAGGAGAAGGTCCGGAGTGGCTGGAGCTGAGCTGGGAGGCAGGGCAGTCGACTGGCCCAGAGGCAGTCGACTGCCATAACCCACAGAAAGTTTGCGACCTCGGACCAGTCGACTGACATTTGGGCAATCGACTGGTATACCCCGAAACTAGCCGTTGGCTAGCCATTGACTAGCAATTAATGCTAGGCCAGTCAACTGCCCTAGTGGCAGTCGACTGGTGCGGGCTGGATAGATTGTGAATCTGTCCTGTTCACCTATAAAAGGAGCACTTTCTGCACGTGCACGGTACGGTTCCGTACAGTGTCGAAGTGCTGCTCGTGTATAGAGTGATTCTTGCTTCCTCTCTCATATTTTTGCATCTGTAAAGAGGAAGATCTTGCTGTAAAGGTTTCTCCACCTCAAGGAGACTTTTCGATAGTGAAAAGTGGTGCTCGCGGCGTGGATCCTTGGACTAGTCACCCATCTGGGTGGATACTAAGTAAACGATAAGTGTTAGCATTATTTTAATACCTTTGCATATTATTTCCGCTGCGCTAACAATTCTGTAGAGATCCAAGATCCGAAAAAGTGCATTCACCCCCCTCTGCACGCCTGAAACGATCCTTCAGTTGGTATCAGAGCCAGTGCATTTCGGAAGATCTAACAGTCAACCGGAGCAATTGTAATGGCGTTTCAAGAGGGATACTCCATCGCAAGACCACCCTTCTTCGACGGGAACGACTTCACCTATTGAAAAGGTAGGATGCAATACTACCTAATGAATGATATTGAAAATTGGATAAGTGTTGCAGATGGCTTCGAGGTGCCCGTCGATGAAAGAGGAGACCCAACACCGATGAGATCATGGTCAAAGGAGGTGATGAATGTTGGGACCGGGTGCATGTTGACAAGGATACGGGTTCGTAAAATATTAAATTTTTACGTGCAGCGGAAGAATTAGCATAAAATAATTTCTCAAATTATTTTAACCACGTATCTAGCATGCAACCTTATGATGTGTGGACATGATCATAAATTAAAACTTTGCGGAAAAGTAAACTAATTTACTTAGTACCTCGCGTAACTCGAAGTAAGGGACGAGATCCAACCATAGCGTCCCTTGGAAGCTCCGCCTCTATTTGCGTCCATGCCGAGTTCTCTTCAGGATGACTTCGCAAAGCCACGAGTTTTGTGTCGACGAGAACTACTAGATTCTCCAAAGACACAACTAGAAAATCAAGAGAGAAGGATGGAAACTAACCACCAAGTAACGGAATCAAAATTCCGGGAAAGGAAGGAAGGAGTCGCGATCCGCTTCTTCTTCTTCTTCGGCACGAACTTGGTGGAGGAAACTCACGGGCACCATAGGTGCTTGCGCCGGCCCTAGGGGAGGAGAGAGAGCCGGCCCTAGAGAGAGAAAGGGCGCCGACCCTAGAGAGAGAGAGAGTTAGAGAGAGAGAGGGAGAGAGTTAATCTCTTGATCAATCTATTAAGGAAATCAAACCTAGCCTTGGTTCCTTTATATAGTAGCCTCTCCCTTACCAAGTCTCCCCTTTAACGGAATTTTTCATAAGAAATTTATCCTATAAATTTTCTTTATGAATTATTCCGTTTAAACCAAGTTTTATTATAACTAATTTTATAATAAAACAAATACATCTCTCCTTTTATTATGGAATAAATTTTTCAAGAAATTTATAAATTTTCCTATTATGGAAAAATCAATTCATAATTGATTTTATAAAATTAAAATAAACCATTCCATGGATCATTTTAATTTCCATAAAAAAGAATAAATTTCTATAATTTCTTTATATAAATTTCTTTATACAAATTTATTTATCCATAATTTATAAAACAAATCGCGCTAGATTTATTTTATTAATTAAACCAAATAAATTGGTTTCTCCCCATTGTTGTGGCCGGCCAAGCCAAAGAGGGTGGGCACCCTCTTTGGCCGGCCACACCAAGCCTCAACCACACGAATTAAACACATTTAATTCATCCAATAAGCCTTCAAAAGACTTAGTCATTTTAAGCTTCCCACGCGCCTCTGATAAATTCAGATTCGACTTATTTCTCTTGATCGGAAAATCTAATTTTCAACTCGTTTTAAATCCCTTGGATCACTCGTAGTGCGTGTGACTAAATAGGCTTTCGATTTATGTTGGCCGTCTATAATCAACTAATTATAGAATGATCATGAGTGGCACCTAGTAGTATATCATGACCCCCAATTAATCGAAAGATCAACGGTTGACCTCAGAAGTAATTCTGAAACCCTTCAGCAGCTCTAATGAATCGTGCCCCATTCCCTTCACCATCTTATACCCACTTGGTTCAGGACATGGTCTGTGTGTGTCAGTCCCCACTAGGCTGACTACGTCACACCTAGCCCAAGTAGTGTCTTTCTCGTCCTTTGGATTTCTAATTACTCTCATGTATTTAAGAGATTCATACTCTAAACATGACAAGCTCTGGCCAGAGGCTTTGAGTAACAATCCGACAATAGGCCTGGGTATACATCTCCTCGCAAGGAGTGGTGAATCCTTTGTAGGTTGTTCAAACATCTTCGGGCACTTCGGCTTATACCCAATCATCCTGGGTCCACACCTCCTTGGAGATGCTTGCTTAAGATGTTAAAGTATAAGTCTCCATGACCAAGATGACTTGAACACCGCAAGTCAAAGGATCATCGCACTTAAGCTGCAGTAAGAACTTCACTAACATATCTATATAGATTACCATATGAAGTTTTACAGCTAGTCAATCCAATGAACTAGTTCCCTTAACTAGCATTCATGTTTATCTCCAGACATCCCAATGTCACCAGCCAGTGAGAATCAGCTGATTAGAGAATAACCCATGCTTGTCTCAACAGAATTGATAGTGTCCGTTTTTATCAATTCATCGACTAGGGATATTTTCAATACTTCACAATTGCACATGTAGAGATAATCACTAGTTGTGATCTCATCACAAATTCTCTTATGTTGTGAATTGTATTGCGGACATTCAGTAAATGAGTTTAAGATCCCAATCAAATACACAAACATGTATACTCAAATAGTGAATTTTCATTTATTAAAATAAATATTTACAATCATAAGGCGATTGCCTTAGGACACTTCTCTCATATCACTAACAAACTCCCACTTGGCCTAATGCCAATCGCTACGGTATCCAATACCATAGGCTCTAACATGACCCTCAAACTTGCTTTGAGGCAAGGCCTTAGTTAAAGGATCCGCTAAATTCCTTTCAGTGGGAATTTCTCAATTTGTGTATCATTCCTACTTATAATCTCTCTGATCAGATGATAGAGGCGAAGCACGTGTTTAGATCGCTGATGAGACCTTGGTTCTTTTTCTTGTGCAATAGCTCCATTGTTGTCGCAGTAAACCGACACTGCTTCATCAATGGTTGGAACCACGCCAAGTTCGGAGAAAAACTTCTTGATCCAGACTGCTTCCTTTGCTACTTCCGAAGCTGCGATATATTCCGCTTCCGTGGTAGAATCTGCTACGGTGTCTTGTTTGGAACTTTTCCAACTTACTGCGCCTCCATTCAAAGTAAATACGTATCCAGACTGCGACTTGGAGTCATCCTTATCTGTCTGGAAACTGGCATCTGTATACCCACGTATTACCATATCTCCTTCTCCATATATTAGGAACACATCCTTAGTTCTTCTTAAGTACTTAAGGATTGTCTTGACAGCCGCCCAATGATCCATTCCTGGATCTGACTGGTATCTGCTTGTGACTTTCAAAGCATACGATACATCGGGCCTTGTACATAACATAGCATACATGATAGATCCTATCGCGGATGCATAAGGAATCTTATTCATGCAAATCCTCTCGTCTTCTGTGCGCGGACACATAGACTTTGAAAGGTTGATCCCATGCCTGATGGGAAGGTAACCTTTCTTGGATTCCGACATGCTAAACCTTTTTAGCACTCGGTCTATATACGTAGACTGCGAAAGACCAAGCAACCGTTTTGATCTATCTCTATAGATTCTAATCCCAAGGATATAGGTTGCTTCTCCCAGGTCTTTCATGGAGAAAGTTTTGGACAACCAAATTTTAACTGTCTGTAAAACTGATATATCGTTTCCTATAGTAATATGTCATCGACATATAATACTAGGAATACGACTGCACTCCCACTAACCTTCTTGTACACACAAGGTTCGTCAGGATTTTGTGAGAAATCAAACTCTTTGATTGTCTCATCAAAACGGATGTTCCAGCTCCTAGATGCTTGCTTCAGTCCATATATGGATCGTCGAAGCTTGCATACTTTGGTTTTATCAACCGATGTGAAACCTTCAGGTTGTATCATGTATACATCCTCAAGCAGGTTTCCATTAAGGAAAGCTGTTTTCACATCCATTTGCCATATCTCATAATCATAATGAGCTGCTATGGCTAGGAGCATCCGAATGGATTTAAGCTTAGCTACTGGCGAATAGGTTTCGTCATAATCAATTCCTTGTTTCTGACGATATCCATTTGCCACTAATCTAGCCTTAATGGTAACAACATTACCTTCCATGTCGGTTTTCTTCTTGAAAACCCACTTGCACCCTATGGGTTTAATCTCTTCAGGTGGGTTAACCAAGTCCCATACTTGATTTTCGTACATGGAATCCATTTCCGACTTCATGGCTTCAAGCCATTTGTCCCTTTCTGAACATTTCAGAACATCTTCATAACTGATAGGTTCGTCATCGCTTATGAGTAACACGTCATTCGATTCGCTTATGAGAAATTCGTATCTCTCTGGAATATTGCGTGTCCTATCAGATCTACGAAGAGGTGTTGTTGTTTTAGGTTCAACTGATAGCTCATCATTATGAGTTATTGGTTGTGGGTCTAGACTAGGTGTCTCTGTAATGTCTATTGGAGTTTCTTGAACTTCATCAAGTTCAATGTCACTCCCACTGTTTTCTTGTAAAAGAAATTCTTTTTCCAGAAATACAGCATGCCTTGAAACAAACACCTTTTGTTCCAAGGGATGATAGAATTGGTAACCCTTCGTTTCCTTAGGGTATCCAATAAATAGACATTTATCAGACGTAGCATCCAATTTGTCTGATACAGTCCACTTCACATAAGCAGGACAACCCCATATCTTAAGGTGAGTTAAGTGAGGGTTCTTACTATTCCATGTCTCATATGGAGTAGTAGAGACTACCTTGGTCGGGACTCTGTTTAGCAAGTAAACAGCTGTCTTAAGTGCATAGCCCCAAAAGGATTTTGGAAGAGTTGCATGATTCATCATCGACCTAACCATGTCCATTAAGGTTCGGTTGCGCCTCTCAGATACACCATTATGCTGTCGTGTATATGGCGGAGTCCATTGCAACAATATCCCATTGTCCCTAAGATAATCTTGAAACTCTTGACTTAAGTATTCACCACCTCTATCGGATCAAATTTCTCTACTGGATTTCTGAACTCTTTGAATTTCTCAAAAGCTTCAGATTTGTGTTTCATCAAGAACACATACCCGAATCGTGAGTGATCATCGATAAAGGTGATGAAGTAGCTATAGCCTCCTTGTGCTAGAGTTGACATTGGTCCACATACATCAGTATGTATTAGACCAAGCAATTCTCCCACTGGATTACCTTTTCCAGAAAAGGGTAATTTGGTCATCTTGCCTTTTAAGTATGATTCGCATGTATCAAATGAACCGGGTTCAAATAATTCCAGAATTCCACATCGGTGTAATTCGGTCATGCGTTTCTTACTTACATGGCCAAGACGGCAATGCCAAGTGTAGGAGTCTATTCGATTATCTATTCGAGCACGTTTGTTGCTAACTTCGATATTGAAAACGTCATTGGATAAATCTAACGTGTAGATACCATTGCACAAAGTTTCATTCCCATAAAGAACGCCATTTAAAGTTATGTAACAACAATTGTTACTAAAAGTTAAATGATAACCCTTTTCATTCAAACATGAAATAGGTACAATGTTCTTTATTAACGAAGGAACAAAATAACAATTATCCAATTCTAAGACACGTCCAGTGGGGAGTTTTAGCAAATATGTTCCGATGGCAACAACAGCAATCTTTGCTCCATTTCCAACTCGTAAATTCGCTTCTCCTTTGACGAGTCTTCTTCTATTCCTTAACCCCTGTATGTCATTACATATATGTGAGCTGCACCCATATCAAGTACCCAGGTATTTGAGGAAATAGAGTGACATTCAATAACGAAGATACCTGAAGAGGATGGGGCATCAGATGCCTTATTCTTCAAGGACTCAAGATAAATCTTGCAGTTTCTTCGCCAGTGACCCTCCTTGCCACAATGATGGCAAGTTCCTTTTGGTTTCTTTTCAGTCTTTTTGGCCTTTTTCTTCTTCCCTTTATTCTGTTCTTTGGCCTTCCTCTTAGAACCTTTCTTCGAGGAACCAACTAACAGTACCGTCTTTTGATCCGGCTTTACAGAAGGCTCCACAGTCTTCAGCAGGTTGAGCAACTCAGGAATGGTAGTCTCTAGTTTGTTCATCCGATAGTTCATTACAAATTGTGAATAACTTTTGGGCAAACAACTCAGAATTAAGTCAATATTTAGTTCATGATCCATTGCAAAAACGAGTGTGCTTAGTCATTCAATGTACCCCAATATCTTTAACACAAACTGCGAGGTAGAAGTGCCTTCCTGCATCTTAGTGGTGAAGAGGAGTCTGGAGACTTCGAACCTTTCGGATCTCGCCTGCTCTTCAAACAACTCATTAAGATGGAAGATGATGGTATAAGCATCCAAATGCTCATGCTGCTTTTGCAGCTCAGGTACCATAGAGGCTAGCATGATGCAACTCGCAAGTTCAGAATCGGTCACATGTTTCTGATAGGCCATTAGCTGGTCTGGAGTTGCACCTTCTGGAGGATGGTTGGGAAGTTGATCTTCAAGGACATATGCAAGCTTCTCTGCCTTGAGGACTATCCTTAGGTTTCGAAGTTAGTCCATGAAGTTTGGCCCAGTCAGTTTATTGGTGTCCAAAATGGAACGCAAGTTTAGAGAAGACATGATCGAGTGATTAACCTAGAAATACAAATTGAGCTTATATGCGAAGAATGATAAAGAATTTATCAATATACATTAATTAAAAATCCTATTTATTTTTCAAATTGAATAACCCTTTTTATCAATTCGGGAGATTGTAGGAACATCTCCAAATAGGTTGATATCCAACCATAGATAAGAACCACCATGGCTGTGGCCATCAAGTTATTCTTAGCTATGAAGGTAGGTAATTATACCGATTACATATCACATATATGTAACTATCACTTTATGCTATCAACTAATTGAATGTTTGCATAAATCATTGGGTTGTTAACTCATTAACAAGTATGCAACATTATACATAGCACCCAATTGCACCTCTCTTTACATCGACCTTGGCTGTGGCACAACAAATCGATGCTCCAAGCTTAAGGCTGACCCATTAATCAAGAAATAGTTTTAATATGGTTGGAGCTCATTCAACCGTTTAGTCAGGCTTGGATGTGTCCAACAACCATAACTAAGGTTTGAACATGTTGAGGTTCAAGCTGGGCATTGATGTGTCCATCAACCCAAACAAGAAACAAAACTCCGATTCTAACCATATTAATGGAAGGTGTTGGCCTTAATATTTTGTAAGGGGTTTTGGGTCTCATCCTTTCTTTTCTAAGCACATTCATGACATATAATTATGTCATGACTAACGATTTCCTTAATAAAGTATGTATGTGACTTAATTTATCAAGTCCCATGAATTGAATTAGGAACCGGATTTCCTAATTCTAATTTCATACTTTATTAAAGGAATTATTTTGGGAAATAATTTCCTAAATTGTCATAATCAATTTCGGAAATAATATGTTCAAGACTTTGATTTCTCTAAATCAAATCTTATTAAATTAAGAGACAATTCCCTTAATTCAACCATATATTATTTTTATGAAAATCTCATTTAAGAAACTCTATAGGAAACCATTTTCCTAATTATTTTTGGAGACAACAATATGTAAGAGCATCACCTCTTAAATCATATTTTATTCATGGATTTAATTAATTACAACAAATCGTTTTCTAAGGGTGGCTCCCCGAGGCTCAGATACCCAAAGAAAAGTAATTTGTCGTAAATCCAATTTGGTCCGCTTCGGAAGCGTAACCAAATTAAACATGACAATTTCATTTAAAATTGGGAAATTAAATTACAACAACTAACTTTAAATTGGATGGCTCCCCGAGGCTTAATCCAAAATAAAGAATTTTGTTGTCAATTTAAAAACCAATTCAAATTTAATTGTCAATTAATTTTCCATAAATTTGTCTAGACTTTCTTGAAAGAAAGTGCCCAAAATTACGAGATTTCATAATAGGTTTTCAGAATAATTGTAAGTTTCTGGTACAAAGAAAACTTACATATTTCCAAAATTGGAAAATTCTTAAAATATAAAATTTCCAAAATTAGAAAGTTTTCAAAGATGGGAAGTTTTCACAATTATCATAAAATTTCAGAAACTAGGATATTTCAAACGTTTGCGAAATTTCATTAGGATTTCCAAACTTTGAAATTCCTAAATCTAAAATTTATAATAATTGGAAAATTTCCATAATTGAAAATTTTTCCAAAATTGAGATTATGACAAAGTTTTCCGCAAAACAATTATACGATTATGTCGAACACTAACCGGCTCTGATACCACTGTTGGGACCGGGTGCATGTTGACAAGGATACGTGTTCGTAAAATTTTAAATTTTTACGTGCAGCGGAAGAATTAGCATAAAATAATTTCTCAAATTATTTTAACCACGTATCTAGCATGCAACCTTATGATGTGTGGACATGATCATAAATTAAAACTTTGCGGAAAAGTAAACTAATTTACTTAGTACCTCGCGTAACTCGAAGTAATGGACGAGATCCAACCGTAGCGTCCCTTGGAAGCTCCGCCTCTATTTGCGTCCATGCTGAGTTCTCTTCGGATGACTTCGCAAAGCCACGAGTTNTCATATAATTGTTTGTGGAAAACTTTGTCATGATCTCAATTTTGGAAAAAATTTTCAATTATGGAAACTTTCCAATTATGTTAAATTTTAGATTTAGGAATTTCAAAATTTAGAAATCCTCATGAAATTTCGTAAACTTTTGAAATATCCTAGTTTCTGAAATTTTATGATAATTGTGAAAATTTCTTATTTTTGGAAACTTTCCAATCTTGGAAATTTCCTATTTTGGAAATTTTCCAATTTTGGAAAAACGTAAGTTTTCTTTGTACCAGAAACTTACAATTATTCTGAAATCCTATTATGAAATCTCGCAATTTTGGGCACTTTCTTTCAAGAAAGTCAAGACAAATTTATGGATAATTAATTGACAATTTAAATTCAAATTGGTTTTAAATTATTAACAAAATTCTTTATTTTGGATTGAGCCTCAGGGAGCCGTCCAATTTAAAGTTAGTTGTTGTAATTTAATTTCCCATTTTGAATAAAATTGTCATGTTTAATTTGGTTACGGACCAAATTGGATTTACGACAAATTTCTTTTCTTTGGGTATCTGAGCCTCGGGGAGCCACCCTTAGAAAACAATTTGTTGTAATTAATTAATCCATGAATAAAATATGTGATCAAATCTTGGAAATTTGATTTAAGAGGTGATGCTCTTACATATTGTTGTCTCCAAAATTAATTAGGAAAATGGTTTCCTATAGAGTTTTCTTAATTGAGATTTTCATGAAAATAATATGTGGTTGAATTAAGGGAATCTGTCTCTTAATTTAATAAGATTTAATTTAGAGAAATTAAAGTCTTAAACATATTATTTCCGAAATTAATTATGACAATTTAGGAAATTATTTCCCAAAACAATTCCTTCAATAAAGTATGAAATTAGAATTAGGAAATCCGGTTCCTAATTCAATTAATGAGACTTGATAAATTAAGTCACATACATACTTTATTAAGGAAATCGTTAGTACATGACATAATTATATGTCATGAATGTGCTTAGAAAAGAAAGGATGAGACCAAAAACCCCTCACAAAATATTAAGGCTAACATCTTCCATTAATATGGATAGAACCGGAGTTTTGTTTCTCGTTAGGGTTGATGGACACATCCATGCCCGACTTGAACCTCAACATGTTCAAACCATGGAATTAGTTTATGATTAATATAGTTGGAGTCAGAGGTCAATCCTTAGTTTTGGTTGTTGGGCACATCCAAGCCTGACTAAACGGTTGAATGAACTCCAACCATATTAAAACTATTTCTTGATTAATGGGTCTGCCTTAAGCTTGGAGCATCGATTTGTTGTGCCACAGCCAAGGTCGATGTAAAGAGAGGTGCAGTTGGGTGCTATGTATATCGTTGCATACTTGTTAATGAGTTAACAACCCAATGATTTATGCAAACATTCAATTAGTTGATAGCATAAAGTGATAGTTACATATATGTGATATGTAATCGGTATAATTACCTACCTTCATAGCTAAGAATAACTTGATGGCCACAGCCATGGTTGTTCTTATCTATGGTTGGATATCAACCTATTTGGAGATGTTCCTACGATCTCCCGAAATGATAATAAGGGTTATTCAATTCATAAAATAAATAGGATTTAATTTATGTATGTTGATGGATTCTTTATCAATCTTCTCACATAAGCTCAATTTGTATTTCTAGGATAATCACTCGATCATGTCTTCTTTGAATTTGCGTTCCATCTTGGACACCAATAAACTGACTGGGCCAAACTTCATGGACTGGCTTCGAAACCTGAGGATAGTTCTCAAGGCAGAGAAGCTTGCTTATGTCCTTGAAGAACAACTTCCCAACTGTCCTCCATAGAATGCAACTCCAGACCAGTTAGTGGCCTATCAGAAACATGTGGCCGATTCTAAACTTGCGAGTTGCATCATGCTAGCCGCTATGGTACCTGAGCTGCAAAAGCAGCATGAGCATATGGATGCTAATACCATCATCTTCCATCTTTATGAGTTATTTGACGAGCAGGCGAGATCCGAAAGGTTCGAGGTCTCCAGACTCCTCTTCACCTCTAAGATGCAGGAAGGCACTTCTATTTCACAGTTTGTGTTGAAGATGTTGGGGTACATTGAGCGACTGGGCACACTTGGTTTTGCAATGGATCATGATCAACTAAGTATTGACTTAATTCTGCATTGTTTGCCCAAAAGTTATTCACAATTTGTGATGAACTATCGAATGAACAAGATGGAGACTACCATTCCTGAGTTGCTCACCTGCTAAAGACTGTAGAGCCTTCTGTGAAGCAGGAGCAAAAGATGGTACTGTTAGTTGGTTCCTCGAAGAAAGGTTCTAAGAGGAAGGCCAAAGAACAGAATAAAGGAAAGAAGAAAAAGGCCAAAAAGACTGATAAGACACCAAAAGGCACTTGCCATCACTGTGGCAAGGAGGGCCACTAGCGAAGAAACTGCAAGGTTTATCTTGAGTCCTTGAAGAAGAAGGCATCTGATGCTCCATCCTCTTCAGGTATCTTCGTTATTGAATGTCACTCTATTTCTTCAACCACCTGGGTACTTGATACTGGGTCTAGCTCACATATATGTAATGACATACAGGGGCTAAGGAATAGAAGAAGACTCGTCAAGGGAGAAGCGAATTTGAGAGTTGGAAATGGAGCAAAGATTGCTGTTGTTGCCATCGGAACATATTTGCTAAAGCTCCCTACCGGACGTATCTTAGAATTGGATAATTGTTATTTTGTTCCTTCGTTAATAAAGAACATTGTATCTATTTCATGTTTGAATGAAAAAGGTTATCATTTAACTTTTAGTAACAATTGTTGTTACATAACTTTAAATGGCGTTCTTTATGGGACTGGAACTTTGTGCAATGGTATCTACACGTTAGATTTATCCGATGACGTTTTCAATATCGAAGTTAGCAACAAACGTGCTGAATAGATAATCGAATAGACTCCTATACGTGGCATTGTCGTCTTGGCCATGTAAGTAAGAAACGCATGACCAAATTACACCGATGTGGAATTTTGGAATCATTTGAACCCGGTCCATTTGATACATGCGAATCATGCTTAAAAGGCAAGATGGCCAAATTACCCTTTTCTGGAAAAGGTAACCCAGTGGGAGAATTGCTTGGTCTAATACATACTGATGTATGTGGACCAATGTCAACTCTTGCACAAGGAGGCTATAGCTACTTCATTACCTTTATCGATGATCACTCACAATTCGGGAATGTGTTCTTGATGGAACACAAATCTGAAGCTTTTGAGAAATTCAAAGAGTTCAGAAATGAAGTAGAGAAACAGCTTGGCAAAAGTATCAAGATACTTCGATCCGATCGGGGTGGTGAATACTTAAGTCAAGAGTTTCAAGATTATCTTAGGGACAATGGGATATTGTCTCAATGGACTCCGCCGTATACACCACAGCATAATGGTGTATCTGAGAGGCGTAACCGAACCTTGATGGACATGGTTAGGTCTATGATGAATCATGCAACTCTTCCAAAATCCTTTTGGGGATATGCACTTAAGACAGCTGTTTACTTGCTAAACAGAGTCCCGACCAAGGTAGTCTCTACTACTCCATATGAGACGTGGAATAGTAAGAAACCTCACTTAACTCACCTTAAGATATGGGGTTGTCCTGCTTATGTGAAGCGGACTGTATCAGATAAATTGAATGCTAAGTCTGATAAATGTCTATTTATTGGATACCCTAAGGAAACGAAGGGTTATCGATTCTATCATCCCTTGGAACAAAAGGTGTTTGTTTCAAGGCATGCTGTATTTCTGGAAAAAGAATTTCTTTTACAAGAAAACAGTGGGAGTGGCATTGAACTTGATGAAGTTCAAGAAACTCCAATAGACATTACAGAGACACCTAGTCTAGACCCACAACCAATAACTCATAATGATGAGCTATCAGTTGAACCTAAAACGACACCACCTCTTCGTAGTTCTGATAGGACACGCAACATTCCAGAGAGATACGGATTTCTCATAAGTGAATCGAACGACGTGTTACTCATAAGCGATGACGAACCTATCAGTTATGAAGATGTTCTGAAAAGTTCAGAAAGGGACAAATGGCTTGAAGCCATGAAGTCGGAAATGGATTCCATATACCAAAATCAAGTATGGGACTTGGTTAACCCACCTGAAGGGATTAAGCCCATAGGGTGCAAGTGAGTTTTCAAGAAGAAAACCGACATGGAAGGTAATGTTGTTACCTTTAAGGCTAGCTTAGTGGCAAAAGGATATCGTCAAAAACAAGGAATTGATTATGATGAAACCTATTCGCCAGTAGCTATGCTTAAATCCATTCGGATGCTCCTAGCCATAGCAGCTCATTATGATTATGAGAAATGGATGTGAAAACAGCTTTCCTTAATGGAAACTTGCTTGAGGATGTATACATGATACAGCCTGAAGGTTTCACATCGGTTGATAAAACCAAAGTATGCAAGCTTCGACGATCCATATATGGACTAAAGCAAGCATCCAGGAGCTGGAACATCCGTTTTGATGAGACAATCAAAGAGTTTGATTTCTCACAAAATCCTGACGAACCTTGTGTGTACAAGAAGGTTAGTGGGAGTGCAGTCGTATTCCTAGTACTATATGTCGATGACATATTACTTATAGGAAACGATATATCAGTCTTACAGACGGTTAAAATTTGGTTGTCCAAAACCTTCTCCATGAAAGACCTGGGAGAAGCAACCTATATCCTTGGGATTAGAATCTATAGAGATAGATCAAAACGGTTGCTTGGTCTTTCGCAGTCTACATATATAGACCGAGTGCTAAAAAGGTTTAGCATGTCGGAATCCAAGAAAGGTTACCTTCCCATCAAGCATGAGATCAACCTTTCAAAGTCTATGTGTCCGCGCACAGAAGACGAGAGGATTTGCATGAATAAGATTCCTTATGCATCCGCGATAGGATCTATCATGTATGCTATGTTATGTACAAGGCCCGATGTATCATATGCTTTGAGCGTCACTAGCAGATACTAGTCGGATCCAGGAATGGATCATTGGGCGGCTGTCAAGACAATCCTTAAGTACTTAAGAAGAACTAAGGATGTGTTCCTAATATATGGAGAAGGAGATATGGTAATACGTGGGTATACAGATGCCAGCTTCCAGACGGATAAGGATGACTCCAAATCTTAGTCTGGATACGTATTTACTTTGAATGGAGGCGCAATAAGTTGGAAGAGTTCCAAACAAGACACCGTAGCGGATTCTACCACGGAAGCGGCATATATCGCAGCTTCGGAAGCAGCAAAAGAAGCAGTTTGGATCAAGATGTTTGTATCTAAACTTGGTGTGGTTCCAACCATTGATGAAGCAGTGCCGGTTTACTGCGACAACAATGGAGCTATTGCACAAGCAAACGAACCAAGGTCTCATCAGCGATCCTAACACGTGCTTCGACGCTATCATCTGATCAGAGAGATTATAAGTTGGAATGATATACAAATTGAGAAAATTCCCACTGAAAGGAATTTAGCGGATCCTTTAACTAAGGCCTTGCCTCAAAGCAAGTTTGAGGGTCATGTTAGAGCTTGTGGTATTGGATACCGTAGCGATTGGCATTAGGCCAAGTGGGAGTTTGTTAGTAATATGAGAAAAGTGTCCTAAGGCAATCGCCTTATGATTGTAAACATTTACTTTGATAAATGAATATTCACTATTTGAGTATACATGTTCGTGTATTTGATTGTGATCTTGAACTCAATTACTGAATGTCCGCAATACAATTCACAGCATGAGAGAATTTGTGATGAATTCACAATTAGTGATTATCTCTACATGTGCAATTGTGAAGTATTGAAAATATCCCTAGTCGATGAATTGATAAATACGGACACTATCAATTCTGTGGAGACTAGCATGGGTTATTCTCAAATCAGCTGATTCTCACTGGCTGGTGACATTGGGATGTCCGGAGATAAACATGAATGCTAGTTAAGGGAACTAGTTCATTGGAGTGACTAGCTGTAAAACTTCATATGGTAATCTACATATAGATTTGTCAATGAAGTTCTTACTGCAGCTTAAGTTCGATGTTCCTTTGACTTGCGGTGTTCAAGTCATCTTGACCATGGAGATTTATACTTTGACATCTTAAGCAAGCATCTCCGAGGAGGTGTGGACCCAGGATGATTGGGTATAAGCCAAAGTGCCCGAAGATGTTTGAACAGCCTACAAAGGATTCACCACTCCTTGCGAGGAGATGTATATCCAAGGCCTATCGTCGGATGTTACTCGAAGTCTCTGGCCAGAGCATCACATGTTCCGAGTATGAAACTCAAGGAAACATGAGAGTAATTAGAATCCGTTGGACGAGAAAGACACTACTTGGGCTAGGTGTGACGTAGTCAGCCTAGTGGGGACTGACACACATAGACCGTGTCCTGAACCAAGTGGGACCAAGTGGGTATAAGATGGTGAAGGGAATGAGGCACGACTCATTATAGCTGCTGAAGGGTTTCAGAATAATTTCTGAGGTCAACCGTTGATCTTTCGATTAATTGGGGGTCATGATGTACTACTAGGTGCCACTCATGACCGTTCTATAATTGGTTGATTATAGACGGCCAACATAAATCGAAAGCCTATTTAGTCACACGCACTACGAGTAATCCGAGGGATTTAAAACGAGTTGAAAATTGGATTTTCCGATCAAGAGAAATAAGTCGAATATGAATTTATTAGAGGCGCATGGGAAGCTTAAAATGGCTAAGTCTTTTGAAGGCTTATTGGACGAATTAAATGAGTTTAATTCGTAAGGGTTTGGCTTGGGGTGGCCGGCCAAAGAGGGTGCCCACCCTCTTTAGTTTGGCCGGCCACAATAAGGAGAGAAACCAATTTATTTGGTTTAAATTATAAAATAAATCAAGTGCGATTTATTTTATAAAATTATGGATAAATAAATTTATATAAAGAAATTTATAGAAATTTATTCTTTTTATGGAAATTAAAATGATCCATGGATTGGTTTATTTTAATTTTATAAAATCAATTATGAATTGATTTTTCCATGATAAGAAAAAATTATAAATTTCTTGTAAAATTTATTCCATAATAAAAGGAGAGATATGTTTGTTTTTATTATAAATTTAGTTATAATAAAAACTTGGCATAAACAGAATAATTCATAAGAAAATTTATAGGATAAATTTCTTATGAAAAATTCCGTTAAAGGGGAGACTTGGCAAGGGAGAGGCTACTATATAAAGGAACCAAGGCAAGGCTTGGATTCCCTAATTGAATTATTAAGAGATTAATTCTCTCCCTCTCTTTCTAATTCTCTCTCTCTCTCTAGGGCCGGCTCTCTCTCCTCGCCTAGGGCCGGCGCACATACCTAGGGTGGCCGTGACCTTCCTCCATCAAGAAGGTGCCGAAGAAGAAGAAGAAGCGGATCGCGACTCCTTTCTTCCTTTCCCGGAATTTTGATTCCGTTACTTGGTGGTTAGTTTCCATCTTTCTCTCTTGTTATTCTAGTTGTGCCTTTGGAGAATCTAGTAGTTCTCGTCGGCACAAAACTCGTGGCTTTGCGAAGTCATCCCGAAGAGAACTCGGCGTGGACGTGAATAGAGGCGGAGCTTCCAAGGGACGCTACGGTTGGATCTCGTCCCTTACTTCGAGTTACGAGAGGTATTAAGTAAATTAGTTTACTTTTTGCAAAATTTTAATTGTTTGATTATGTCTCCACAACTTAAGGTTGCATGCTAGATACATGGTTAAAATAATTTAAGAAATTATTTATGCTAAACCTTCCGCTGCACGTAATTAAATTTTAAAATTACGAACCCGTATCCGTGTCAACATGTACCCGGTCCCAACAGTGGTATCAGAGCCGGTTATGCATAAGCGGAAGTTGGGCTAAGTACCACTGTAGTTATAGGCGGATATCAGAGCCTTGCCTAACAGGTCCCAATCTCCAAAGGAAGGTTTCAGAGACTCCGCTTCCACTTGATTTATTTTATAATTTAAACCAAATAAATTGGTTTCTCTCCTTATTGTGGCCGGCCAAACCAAAGAGGGTGGGCACCCTCTTTGGCCGGCCACCCCAAGCCAAACCCTTATGAATTAAACTCATTTAATTCGTCCAATAAGCCTTCATAAGACTTAGCCATTTTAAGCTTCCCATGCGCCTCTGATAAATTCAGATTCGACTTATTTCTCTTGATCGGAAAATCCAATTTTCAACTCGTTTTAAATCCCTCGGATTACTCGTAGTGCGTGTGACTAAATAGGCTTTCGATTTATGTTGGCCGTTGATAAGTGTCATTTTATTGATCATTTTATATGCTTAAATCCGTATTTGACCCATATTTTACTTGTGTAATTGTGGATTTACCCTAGGTTTTAGGATTTATACTCTTTTTGGACCTAATAGCAAATTTGGATATATTTGAGTTGTTTTGTCACTAAATTTTTGATCTACTTTTGTAGGCTTGGAAGGATCGTGGACCTAGGATGTTGGGTCAAGGTTGAGTCAAAAGTGGACCAGATCAAAGGAATCAAGCGTCAGCTAATTTGGACCGTCCGATGCAAGAACGGTTAGATCTAGACCATCTGAGAACTTCTGATCAATCCGAGCTGGGGTTAAGGCTAATCGAGAGATCAGATCAAGATCTGAAGGTTTCAGCCCAATCAGAGATCATCTAGCCGTTGGATCATGATCAGAGTGATCTAGACCATCCATACAAAGATCAAGGTGATCTGAACCATCCGTTGGAGATCTGGCAGATCCGAGCTACCACGAGGATGATCCTGACCTCTGATCAAGATCTGAAAATTTTGAATCAAATCGGACAAGGATCCACCGTTGGATGAAGCGGAATCAATCTCAGTCGTCCACCTTTTAACTACTTAAACCGAAATCAAATCCCTTTGCTCTGTCGCGTCTTCGCCATTTCCAGCTTAGCTTTCTTCCCGTTTTCTCATCAGTTTATCATTTTCTCTCAAATTTTCTTCAGTGAAGGCATGGCCAACTCGATCACGATCCTGAAGCAAGATCTGGATCTTTGGAAGAGGGTTTCAGTGGAGATTTAGCTCGGAATTGTGCCGGATGCAGAGCTGTGCGAGGGTTTCAGCAGAGCTGTGATTTGAGCTCTTGGATCTCAACCGCGTCCATTTCTAACCATCTGAACCATCTGTAGGGGTCCTAGGATGAGCTCAGATGATTTCTAAATCATCATCTCAACCTTTCACATCGAGATCTAGGAGATCGAATTGGAATTGTCCAGCTGCGTTCAGTTTTAAGAAGATCTGAATTGGAGTCAATTTTCCAGAGATTTGCGAGTTAAAGGGGTTCTTGGCTTGCCCTTGCGTGACGAACAAGGTGGTCTTGATACAAGTGAATGATTGAGATTAGTTTTAAATGAAATTTCTGTTGTTTGTAGCTGTAATTTCAATTCTGCTCTGAATTCTGTTCTGTTTTTCGTATCAGTACTTTAGCTACAATTTCTGAATTGTTCCAGTTTAAATTAGGTTTCATTCCGCAAGATAATCAATTAGGGATTCTGTTTAGTGAACGATAGATGTAATTTCAGCCTAATTCTGGTTCAATTCTTGCGTATCAGATTTGTTTTCTGTATTTCAACTTTAGCTGCGTATTAGTTTTTCTTGTTCTGCATTTTCAGTTATTTTTCTGTCTTGTATCACTGCTGTAGTTTCTTTTCTGATCAGTTCCTGTTTTGATTAGAGTTGCAAGTCAGTATTCTTATTAGATAGATTGTTTTTGCAATGACCAATTGGATTTAGATAAGCTGTTTTTGCTTGAGTCAAATCTGTATTTCTGTTTAGCCCTATTCTTGCGTATCAGTTTTGTATCAAGTCAACTTGATCTTCACATTCTGAATTTTAATTGAAGCTTGTTTCGTTCCCCAAGCATTTGAATTCTATTCCTGCATTCAGTTTTTGATTTATGCATGTCAGTTTATTGCTGCCAATTTCAATCTCCACTCCTGCAGTAGTTTACTTCTGAAATTTAGTATCAAGTCAGTTTTATGTTTTCTTGTCTTGATTTCCATCGTAGCTGGTAGCTTTCTAATAGGTTTTAGTTTCATTTCTGCATTAGTTTTCAGCCTATGCGTATCACATTCTATTTCTGCAACCTATTTTTTTTTCTTTCCAGCTTTAATCAGTTTCAATTCTATACAAATCCAGTTAAAGGTCAGCAAGTTTCTGTTGTAGTTTCTTAAGTGAGTGCCAAGTAAACCTGAGTCGATTTCAAGCTTCCTGCATTTAGAATAATGATTCGAATTTAGCTCGCAATTCATAGCTTCAGCATTAGATTGGTTGTTACATTCCTGCACTTCATTTAGTAAGTTTTGCATACTATTTCTGCCAGCCAAATCCATTTCTGCAATTCCCAATTACCATTTCTGAACTTGAATCAGTGAAGCCTTGCAGTGAAACTTAATTGCAATTGAAATCAGATAACTTGTATGATTTGTGCATCCAATTCATGTTGCATTTCGTTCTTGCTCTTAGTTTGAATTCTTGCACATTTATTTCCTACACTAGCTTGTCTTCGATTTAACACTTACTCAATTTTGAATATTTCCATTCCTGTGTTTTTCCTTCATTGAAAGCATATCTTTTTAAGCTTCATTGATCAGTTAAATAGTCTATAGTTAGTTCAATTGTTGGTACTTCAGATTTCTTTAATTGCTATTCCCTTGTTTAGTTCACTTGGTTAATTTTTCCTTTCTTTTCATTGCATTTTCTTGTCTACTCGAAACCAAAACCCAATTTTCATTTGAAACCCAAGAACATTGACGACACATAAATGCAAGCTTGCATCAAACAAACTTGAACTAGCCCTTGGAAAAATACGATCTGTGGCCCCTTTACTACGCTTTTATTCTTTAATTGCAAAAAGGGTTTCCAGCACTTTATAAATTCTAAATTCTGACGGATCCACACATTTCGTGACAACTTTAATTAGCTAAATCGGGTCCATCAAATTTTTGGCGCCGTTGCCGGGGAACATACTAGTTGAGTTGTTTGATTTTTGCTTGTTTGGCTACATTTCATATTTTTCTTGATCCATTTTTCTTGCACTTACTGCTATATCTTCTGATTTGATTTTATTTGATTCATCTTTCTATATACTTGTACTGCGATTGGTTTTTGTTTTTATGACCAGGTCTACAGGTGGTGACCTAGAGGATTTTGACCCTGAGATTGAGAGGACTTTCAGAGCTAGGAGGAGCCAGCTCAGTTTTTCAGAGGCTTTTGGCATTATTCCTACTCAGTCTATTCCAGCCTATTCAGTTGATCAGATGGCAGACCACCAGAAGACCATGAAAGAACTCGCAGCACCAGATGCTTCTTTTCAGTACTCCAGCATTGCCTATCCAGAGCTGGGTGGAGATTTTGAGCTCAGATCTGGACTTATCAATCTCTTGCCTAAGTTTCAAGGATTATCTGGAGAAGATCCAAATAGACACCTGCATGAGTTTCATGTTGTTTGCTCTACTATGAAGCCTCAGGGTATTTCAGAGGAAGACATCAAGCTGAGGGCTTTTCCTTTCTCTTTGACTGGAGCAGCTAAGTACTGGTTTTATTACTTACCTACTGGGCATGTGTCTAGCTGGATTTCCATGAAGAAGGCTTTCTTAGAAAAATATTTTCCAGCCTCCAGAACAGCAATTATCAGAAAAAGCATTTGTGGCATTCAGCAGATAGTGGGAGAGACACTCTATGACTACTGGGAGAGATTCAACAAGCTTTGTTCCAGTTGCCCCCAGCATCAGATTAGTGAGCAGCTCCTCATCCAGTATTTTTATGAAGGATTATTACAAATGGATAGGATTATGATTGATGCAGTAGCTGGAGGGGCCTTAGTCAACAAAACACTACATCAAGCCAGGGAGCTTATTTCAAATATGGCAGAAAATTCTCAGCAATTTGGAAGTAGAGCATTATCTACTAGAGGGGTTAATGAAGTTCAGATGGGTTCTAATGATCAGAAAGAAATAAAGAATTCATTGGCAGAGATCGCATCATTTATTAAGCAATTGAGTGTTAGTAATGCAAATCAAAATTCTAATTTTTTGGTACCTCCACAATCAAGTCAAATGGTGATGAATGTATGTGGTATATGCTCTAGCAAGGAACACACTTCAGATTTATGTCCCAACCTACAACAAGATGAGTTAGTAGTAGCTTTAGTTAGGGGACAATTTCAAGCTAGAAATAACCCATATTCTCCTACTTACAATCCTGGGTGGCGAGATCATCCAAATTTGAGGTATGGAAATTCTTTTTACCAACAAGGCCCACCACAACAACAAATGCAGCAACCCCAACCAATTTTCCAGCAAGTTCAGCAGCAGCCCCAACAATCACAGCCACAAAATCAACAAATTCAGCCCCTTAATCAGCAATTTCAGCTTCCAAATCAACCAATTCAGCAGCCATTTCAAGGGTTTCAACAAGGTTTTCAAGGAAATCTGAGTTATCAACAGCCATACCAACCTCCGCAGCAACAAGTTCAACAACCGCAGCAAAATTTCCAGCCTTGGAACTCAAGTTTTCAGCCCCAAAACCAAGGATTTCAGCCCAACCAATTTCAGCCCTCACCTCAACAAGTTCCTTTTCAAAATCAGAATTTTCAAGGGTATAATTCTCAACAAAATTACTCAACATTCCAGCATTCTTATCAGCCTTTCCAACAGCAATATCAACCATCATATCAGCCCCAACAGTCCCAAATACAACAAACGCAACAAGGAAATCTTTTTGCTGCTATATAAAATCTTGAGAGGCAAATTGGGCAAATGGCTAATGACATAAATCAAAGCAAAGCTCAAGGATCAAGTCTACTACCTTCCCAAGCTGTTCCTAACCCAAAGGGAAATGTTAGCGCAATTTATTTGAGGAGTGGGAAGGTTGCATCAACTCAAAATGACCCAAGAGCTGAATTTTCAGAAAACAGGGCAGCATCTTCACTTCCAGCCCAAATCAGTGCCGAAACCACTCCAATTTCAGTGGATACCACCCCTAGCTCGTGCCCAACTTCTTCATCTAGCAATCCTCTAATTTTGGTGGAAAACGAAGCACAAATCAGCCCCGAAACAGATTTTACAATAGCTCCAGAAAACAGGGCAGCAACTCAAAAATCAGCCCCACCCATTTCAGTTCATGAGGAGGAAGTTCCTATTCCTTTTCCTTTTCCAAATGGGAGAACTCCAACCAGAAGACAAGGGGAAGAGGAGGACGCAAAAGAGTACAATGAACTGGTAAAACTTTTTAGTAAAGTTGAAATTAATGTACCCTTGCTGACAATGATTAAACAGGTTCCTAAATATGCAAAATTTTTGAGAGATCTATGTGTTAACAAGAGGAAGCTTAAGGAAAATGAAATGGTCAGCATGGGGAAGAATGTTTCATCACTTATCCATGCCATACCTTAGAAATGCGAAGACCCTGGCATGTTTACTGTATCTTGTGAGATAGG
Organism: Boesenbergia rotunda; assembly: GCA_024364735.1. NCBI lineage: Eukaryota > Viridiplantae > Streptophyta > Magnoliopsida > Zingiberales > Zingiberaceae > Boesenbergia > Boesenbergia rotunda. The sequence goes on from JAGFNQ010002868.1 coordinate 201,503, forward strand.
AAGCACCACGCTACATGATGCCATGCTTGATTTAGGAGCTTCTATTAATGTCATGCCCAGGACAGTCTTCCAGATGCTTGGCATTGGTCCTCTACAGCCTACTGGAGTTGTAATTCAGCTAGCAGACCGGAGTCAGACCCGCCTGGCAGGAGTTATTGAAGATGTGTTGGTTAAAGTGAAAGAGTTGATTTTCCCAGCGGACTTCTACATTCTAGACATGGAGGGAGAGTACCTTGCACGTAGATCCCCACTTATCCTTGGAAGGCCTTTTCTGAAGACTGCAAGAACTAAAATTGATGTATATGTTGGCACCCTTTCGATGGAGGTGGGAGACACAGTAGTCCAGTTTAGCATTTTCGACGCCATGAAGGACCCTAAGGGAAATCGTTCTATTCTGAGCATAGACACCGTAGATGAGACTGCTGAGGCACAGACTATTGATGATGATGGTACATTGATAAGCGTCATTTAGTTGATCATTTCATATGCTTAAATCCGTATTTGACCCATATTTTACTTGTATAATTGTGGATTTACCCTAGGTTCTAGGATTTATATTCTTTTTGGACTTTATTGCAAATTTTGATATTTTCGAGTTGTTTTGTCACTAAATTTTTGATCTACTTTTGTAGGCTTCAAATGATCAGGGACCTAGGTAATGATGGGTCAAGGTTGAGTTAAAAGTGGATCAGATCAAAGGAATCAAGCGTCAACTCATTTGGACCGTCCGATGCAAAGATGGTTAGATCTAGACCATTTGAGAACTTCTGATCAATCCAAGTTGGGTTTAAGGTTAATCTAGCGATCAGATCAAGATCTGAAGGTTTCATCTCAATCGGAGATCATTTGACCGTTGGATCACGATCAGAGGGATCTAGACCATCAATTCAAAGATCAGCGTGATCTGAACCATCCGCTGCAAATCTGGAAGATCCGAGCTACCACGAGGATGATCCTGACCTCTGATCAAGATCTGGAAAATTTGAATCAAATCGGACGAGGATCCACCATTGGATGAAGCGGAATGAATCTCAGCCGTCCACTGCTTTAACTACTTAAACAGACTCCCTGTTCAGATCTCGGGGTCGCGTCTTCACATTTCGAGCTCAGCTTCTTCAGTTTCTTCCTCAATTTTCTTCCAGATTTCTTTAGCAGAGGGCGTGACCACTTCGAATCATTCTTGGATCGAGATCAGATCGTCAGAATGCTGCTGTTGTGAAGATTTCAGCTTCAATTTGCTCAAAAACAGAGATGAATGAGGGTTTCTTCAGATCTGTTCATTTGGTCGAATTGATTTCATTTGGTGCCACTTCCCATCCATCTGAGCTAGTTGAGGGGTTCTCGGCTTGCCTCTGATCATATTCAAATCATCATCATCAATCTACAAAGCGAGATCGAAGAGATCGAGTGGTTTTTCCAAACTTGAGCAGATTTGCGGCAGATTCGATACATCGACAGATTTTTCCGATGATTGCGAGTTGAAGGGGTTCTTGACTTGCTCTTGCGTGACGAACAAGGTGGTCTTGATACAAGTGAAGGATCGAGGATTAGTTTTCAAGTTGAATTTCTGTTTTTAGGTTGTAATTTCGAATTCTGCCCTGTTCATTTCTGTTTCTGCATTTCAGATTTCTTAAGTTCGTTCTCAGCTTAGTTGCTGCTCTAATTAGTTCCAGTTATGCTAGTTAATGAGATAGAATGTTTTTTAGTGAATTCTCAGATTTAAATTCAGTTCGTTTCATGTTTTCTTGCTTTCGTGCTAATTTGCGTAGCTGCGTATCAATTTTAAACTCTGCATTTTCAGTTCTTTCATCAGCTGTAGTTTCTGAATTTTGTGTCAATTCTATTGGATCGTTTCTTGCAATAGTTAGCTTTCCGAATCTGCATTTAGATAGCTAAATAGTTTGTGCTACGAATGATTGCAATAGATCAGTTTATTCCGCATCAATTCATTATTGAATTACTATCCAATCTGAATCTTTGTTTTCTGCTCCAACTGTTCCGTATCAGCCCTTGTTTTTAATTCTGCATTTTGTCTCAGCAAGTTCAGTTCATTTCTGAATTCCTGTAGTAACTTGTTCTATTTTCATAATCCTTTGTATCAACTTTTGCATTTGATGTCAGCTTGCAGATCCATTTATTTCAGCATGTTCAGCTTGGTAAATCTGGAATTGTGCTCATAACCCATTAGCTTCTCTTAAGCGTTCCTGAGTTTTGATTAGTGACTAAAGTTTAGTTTGCAGTTGTTAACTTCAGCACTTACTTTGATACCGTATTACTGCATTCGATTTCTCAGATTCTTCATCTTGATATCTGCTTTAATTCTGCACTGAATATTTGTTCGAAATCTGAAATTTTGTTTCCAAGTCAATTGTTTGCATTTACTTGCTTCAGAAATCTGCATTTGTTTTGTTACTTCACATCAGCTGTTCAATTTAGCATCCTTACATCAGTTTGTAATCCTTGCATTTAGTTTCAGTTTTCGGCACAAGAGTTTCTTCTTCTTGGAATCAAGTTTGTTTGAACTTAGGCATTTCAATTCTGCCATCAGGCCATTTCTGCACTTCTTCATTCAATTCTGAACTCTTTCTTCATTCACGCATAGAACTTCAGTAACAACTTTGTTTTCCAAGTGATGCAACTAGTTTCTTTCTGAGTAATCAGAGATTACAATTTCTGCATGTAGTAGCAAATTTTTGGCAACTAGATTGTCTCATGTTGTGTATCAAGTTTTCATTGTTGCATTTGTACCAAGTTTATTTTCAACCACGAGTGGTATTTCTTTACATTCAACACAGCTCATAGTTTACACTTACATTTGAGTTCATTTTGATTTCCAAATTTTGCTAAGTTGAGTTGTTGAGTTAAGTTTCCATTAGTTGAGTATCGTAGTTAATACTATTTGTTCAAGCTCACTTAGTTAAATTTCCTTTCTTTTCTTTGAACCTTTATTTCTGAATTGAAACAAAACCCATGTTCTATTTGAAACCCAAAAACATTGACGATACATAAACTCGAGCACGAATCACACAACTTGAACTAGCTCTTGGAAAAATACGACCTGTGGCCCCTTTACTACGCTTTTCTTCTTTGATTGCAAAAAGGGTTTCCAGCACTTTATAAATTCTGATGGATCCACATTCGTGACAACTTTAACCTAGTATTTTGGGTCCATCATACATTTGACATAGTGAGAGGAGAGTTGGTTTCAGAGGAGGTTTTACCTGATTTTTCTTGCTTTGTATTTTGTGACGATATTGTTTTTGATAGCCCTAATCTTTTTAATGAGGTTGTTGCAGGTATTACTAAGGAGGCATGCATAGGAGATTATTCTACAGGTGTAGGGGATTGCACAGAGCCCCAGGGACCACCACCATTTCCAGAAAGTGTAGGGATTGCATGATTGGAGCAAGTACCCAAGGATCACCTATTTCAGTTGATTGTCCACCAGATTTTGAGACTGAGATGGAGGTATTTCTTGTAGACCCAGTAGACATTTTTCAGCATGAACAGGTAAGTATTTCTTCTTTTCCTTTAGAAAATTTCAGGGAAATGTCTAGATTTGCATGTGAGGAATATCTTGATACATCATTTGTGAAAAATAATTGTGAAAGTTCTTTAGAGGTACCCAGACTTGATTTTATGCATTGTTATGATATTCTTGAGACAGATTATGCTAAAATTGATTTTGAAAAATTTTTAGAGCCTGAAATTGAAGTTGTATATTGTGAGGAGTCTCTTGTTATTTCTTATGCTGAAATTGAATGTGAAAAACTTCTAGAGGTACCTGAGATTGATTTTATTGACTGTGGAACTTTTCTTGATAAATCTTATGTAGAATATGCTTGTGAAAAATTTATTGAGGTACCCAAAATTGACTTTATTGGATGCGATGCATTTTTAGATACATTTTATGTAAAGATTGATGATATTGCATTTTTATCTTACCCTGCATGCTTGAGAAAGGTTTTACATGTTTTTGCAGGGTCCCAGAGATTTCTTGAGTGGGTACTCCATCTAGATAGTCTTCAACCACCTGGAAGATTTTCCAAAAAGAATAAAGGGGGAGGAGATGATCTTGCTTTGACTTATAGCACTCCACCTCTGAAGTGGCTATTGTACTTAAATCACCTTCGGTCACCTTAGCAATTTATTGCAAAGTTTAAGTGTGGGGGAGTCATGCAAAATAAAATGGAGCAAATTAAGGAAACATTTTCGGCTACTCCTACTCCTCCACTACCCAGATGGAGATTATTCCTAGATAGACTCCGACCGCTAGAAATAAAAGGGAGTTTACTTTTTCTTGCATTTTCTTTCATTGCCTTTTTCATCTTTATGCTTGCTAGAAGTAGAATTTTCTTTTAAAATGAATTCTTACTAATAAATGCATGAATAGGGTAGAATGAATAAAAAGACATTGTAAATACCATTTTATGTCTTTTGGCATCTTTTCTTCATGAGTAGGAATAAAATGTATCCCTCTAGTTTATCTTCATAGCATTTTAGAGTCTTTTGAAAATAAATTAAATTTGGTTGTTAAAACTTAGGGTTTGAGCTCATGGATGAAATCTTGGATGCTTGAGTACTACTTGGCTATGGATTCTTGATTGAGGACTTGAGATGAATTATTTGTACCTAGTGAGGCTTAGCCCTATTTTTGTGACACATACATATGATTGTACTCTAGAACTTGCTTAGGTTCTTTCAAAATCATATTTCAATGATTAGATCACATCTATAGAGGCTAATAAATTTGTTTACCTTTCCATGTCAATTTTTGGCAAAAATCATGTTCATTCTATTTTCTTTCCTTATTTCCTACTCCTAACCATGCTTTCTAGGGACTTGTTTGTTTGGAGATGTTCTTTGATGTTATTTTGCCCGAGACGGATAAAGAATTAAGTGTGGGGGAGTGACTAGTGTGATGGAAATATTTTGTATCAAAAAGATTCATTTTATTTTGAGTTGAAGCCAAAAGGTGCCAAGTTGAGGAAGTTTGGTGCTAAGAAGAAGTAGTTAAGGAAGACAACAATTGAGGAATCTAGATTCTTGCTCATTATTTGAAAATCCAAGGAAAACAAATGGTATACAATGAAGAAAAAAATCTGCAATAAAGAGAAGGAAATGGCACACAAATGAAGCATGATGTATCAAACTTGCCATAGAGCATGTTTCGGCCATTGTATTAGAGGATGAATTGCAGCTGTGATAATCTAAAACTAGTGCAGAAATTCAATGCCAAATTGAATTCAATTGAAGAAGGAAGGGAAATCTGAACCAAAGTGGAAAGGAAATAAGAAAATGACACCAAGGAAGCAAAGTGCCAAGTCTATTAAATGGAGAAGATGTTTGAAATCTAAAAAAAAAATCTGGGAATACTGGAAGTGAGGAGATGTAAAGTGCTATAAAATCTGTGACGGGCTGTTATTGAATTTGCAGGAAGAAAAAAAAATCATCAGATTTGAATGTTTCTATATAAGCAGATTTGTATCAACTTTGGGGCTGAATTTAGTTTTCTTATGCTATGAATTAGGAAACTTGGTATGTAACTGCTTTGAAAAATCAGAGAATTGCAAGGATGAATGACTTGATGACCTTTGATTCTGAAAATGATGCCGTGAAACTGAAAGTTGAAATAGAAAAAAAGAGTTGCAAGAAGTGTGCTAACTTGTAAGGAATAAGTATTAAAAGGAAGATTACATTTTGAGCTTCTAATTTACTAATTGTCATTTAATGTTTCAAGTTTCCATGATGCAGATTCAAGGCCGAAAAGAGTTTCAATTGAAGATTAATAGGCTTGAGAGCTGAAAAAAAATAGAAAACAAAACAGTTTGGGAAACAGAAAAAAAAAACAAAGCAGAATTTTGAGTTTGGGTTCACTTGAGGGCTCTAAATCTGGGAGAAGTTTGGAAGCTGATTACACCATGAATGAATAAGGAGAAGCTGCAGGAAAAATCAGTGAGCTAGCAGCTATAAAAAAACAGTTTGGAATAGAAAAAAAAAACAGTTTGAGAAAAACAAAAAGAAGCAAGTTGGTATCCAATTGAAGTTTCGGCACAATGCAATTAGTGAAGAAAGCCATCCAAACTAGAGATCTGCACCAACATTCTGATTTTAGTAGAGGAAAGAAAGGAACAGAAAAAATAACAGAAAAGAAAAGAGAAGAGGCAAAATGGCACGCAAGAGGAAAAATTGGCACAAAGGAGTTGAGGAATTCTTTTCATCAAATTTTAGAAGGGCATTACAAAGACTCACTCTACCACACTTTGGATTTCATTATATGGACTGAAAGGAGGCAAAATGCATCAAGAATATCCTTGAACATCCAAGTCTTCCACTCATTCAAATTTGCTATTTACTTGGCTTTTATTTCATTTCTACCATTTCATATGTCTTTCACTTTTGAATAAACTTTTATAGATGATTGATTCTAATCATGAATAATGGTGGAGAGTAGATAATAAGCAAGCCTATGGTAGTGCAAGAAGCATGTGTGTATGAGTGAGCTCCATTTTCATCATGTACTTAGAACTTAGGAAGAGAGCCACCAAGAATTTCCCTTGAGAGGTTAAGTGAGTGAAATTCATCTCAATGAATCATGAAGGTTGAATTTGTTAAGTTGTTGATTTAAGGACAAGATACTAATCCATAGAGCTTAGATTTTTGAAAATTAACAACCCTAGGTAATTTCTTTTCAATTGCTTCTACTTATGTTTGAGAAAAATCTAAGGGATACATATTTAGTACTTTTCGCGAGACGCTCAAGCTTAAGTGTGGGGGAGTTGATAAGTGTCATTTTATTGATCATTTTATATGCTTAAATCCGTATTTGACCCATATTTTACTTGTGTAATTGTGGATTTACCCTAGGTTTTAGGATTTATACTCTTTTTGGACCTAATTGCAAATTTGGATATATTTGAGTTGTTTTGTCACTAAATTTTTGATCTACTTTTGTAGGCTTGGAAGGATCGTGAACCTAGGATGTTGGGTTAAGGTTGAGTCAAAAGTGGACCAGATCAAAGGAATCAAGCGTCAGCTAATTTGGACCATCCGATGCAAGAACGGTTAGATCTAGACCATCTGAGAACTTCTGATTAATCTGAGCTGGGGTTAAGGCTAATCGAGAGATCAGATCAAGATCTGAAGGTTTCAGCCCGATCAGAGATCATCTAGCCGTTGGATCATGATCAGAGTGATCTAGACCATCCATACAAAGATCAAGGTGATCGGAACCATCCATTGGAGATCTGGCAGATCCGAGCTACCACGAGGATGATCCTAACCTCTGATCAAGATCTGGAAATTTTGAATCAAATCGGACAAGGATCCACCGTTGGATGAAGCGGAATCAATCTCAGTCGTCCACCTTTTAACTACTTAAACCGAAATCAAATCCCTTTGCTCTGTCGCGTCTTCGCCATTTCCAACTTAGCTTTCTTCCTGTTTTCTCATCAGTTCATCATTTTCTCTCAAATTTTCTTCAGTGAAGGCGTGGCCAACACGATCACGATCCTGAAGCAAGATCTGGATCTTTGGAAGAGGGTTTCAGTGGCGATTTAGCTCGGAATTGTGCCGGATGTAGAGCTGTGCGAGGGTTTCGGCAGAGCTGCGATTTGAGCTCTTGGATCTCAACCGCGTCCATTTCCTCCCATCTAGGGGTCCTAGGATGAGCTCAGATGATTTCCAAATCATCATCTCAACCTTTCACATTGAGATCTAGGAGATCGAATTGGAATTGTCCAGCTGTGTTCAGTTTTGAGCAGATCTGAATTGGAGCCAATTTTCCACTGATTTGCGAGTTGAAGGGGTTCTTGGCTTGCCCTTGCGTGACGAACAAGGTGGTCTTGATACAAGTGAATGATTGAGATTAGTTTTAAATGAAATTTCTGTTGTTTGTAGCTGTAATTTCAATTCTGCTCTGAATTCTGTTCTGTTTTTCGTATCAGTACTTTAGCTACAATTTCTGAATTGTTCCAGTTTAAATTAGGTTTCATTCCGCAAGATAATCAATTAGGGATTCTGTTTAGTGAACGATAGATGTAATTTCAGCCTAATTCTGGTTCAATTCTTGCGTATCAGATTTGTTTTCTGTATTTCAACTTTAGCTGCGTATTAGTTTTTCTTGTTCTGCATTTTCAGTTATTTTTCTGTCTTGTATCACTGCTGTAGTTTCTTTTCTGATCAGTTCCTGTTTTGATTAGAGTTGCAAGTCAGTATTCTTATTAGATAGATTGTTTTTGCAATGACCAATTGGATTTAGATAAGCTGTTTTTGCTTGAGTCAAATCTGTATTTCTGTTTAGCCCTATTCTTGCGTATCAGTTTTGTATCAAGTCAGCTTGATCTTCACATTCTGAATTTTAATTGAAGCTTGTCTCGTTCCCTAAGCATTTGAATTCTATTCCTGCATTCAGTTTTTGATTTATGCATGTCAGTTTATTGCTGCCAATTTCAATCTCCACTCCTGCAGTAGTTTACTTCTGAAATTTAGTATCAAGTCAGTTTTATGTTTTCTTGTCTTGATTTCCATCGTAGCTGGTAGCTTTCTAATAGGTTTTAGTTTCATTTCTGCATTAGTTTTCAGCCTATGCGTATCACATTCTATTTCTGCAACCTGTTTTTTTTCTTTCCAGCTTTAATCAGTTTCAATTCTGTACAAATCCAGTTAAACGTCAGCAAGTTTCTGTTGTAGTTTCTTAAGTGAGTGCCAAGTAAACCTGAGCCGATTTCAAGCTTCCTGCATTTAGAATAATGATTCGAATTTAGCTCGCAATTCATAGCTTCAGCATTAGATTGGTTGTTACTGTAACGCCCCAAAATTTCCATTTTTAGTCCTTAAAGTCCTTAGAATTATTTAAAAATAGTTTAGAAATATTCTAGATATTTTTAGGAATTTTTAGAATATTTTTGTGGAATTTTCCGAGTCCGTTTGGTATTTTAAAAAAAAGGGAAAAAAAGGGAAAAAAAACCAAAAACAACTTAAGGGCAGCCGGTGGTTCGAACCCGCGACCAGCGCAAGACAAGGCAAGCGCGCAAACCAGCTGGGCTAGGGTATCAAGCACAACAAGGGATGGAGAGAAGGATATTTAAGGGGCAGTTAGGTCGATCCGCCCCATAGGTATAAATAGGTAATTAAAGAGAGAAGTTTTATTTCTCTCCTCTCCAAACCCTCACGCCGACTTCTCCTCTCTTGGGCGAAATAACACCAAGCTCTAGGGGGCCGGCCAAGGCTCTTCTCCAAGAGATCTTCCAATATTCGGAATCCCCGCGACGAGAGGAACGCGTAGGCGCGAAGAATTCTCCGAGATCTCAAGTTTCTCCCGAGCTCTAGACGTCAATCTTGGTTGTAAGTCCAAGATATCAATGTAAGTACTGCTCACCTGCAGTAAGAGGCGGTTTTACCGCGAGAATTTCCTTTAAAAGTTTTTAAAAGAGAATTTTTCCTTTTTGCTTTAGTTCTTGCATATGATCTTAGTTTCTTATATGCTTGTATATGTTTGATAAGCACCCTATATGAGATTAGGGACCCAGAAAAGCTATGAGAAAAGAAAAGAAGATAAAGATAAGAAAAGAGAAGGCCAAGGCCTTAAGAAAATCCCCAAAAGTCAAGACTTAGGGATTTTAGCACGCAAGGTGCTCCAGAAAATGCCAAGGCATTTACAGATAAGAAAGAAAAGAAAGAAAAGCTATTTTATTTTATAAGGCCAGTACCCGGCGTCCAAGGGCGTCGTTAAAGAAATCCAGGTGTCCAATTCCAAGGTCTTGGCCCTGGTAGACCAAGGTCTGCTCTATTAGGATTGGTGGCTCGCTACCCCAACCTTTTAGGGAACGCGCATGAGATGGTACTTACGTCTTCAGTGGATCCAAGTGATTAGTATTTTCAAGTATATGCTTTAGCAAAGTTTTCGAAAGTTTCAGAAAGTTTTCAAAAGTTAAAGAATAGCTAAAGTTTCAAGTTGAGCCAAGAAAAGTAAATTGAGATTATTTATTGCTTGAGTATGCATGTTTTGAGTTATACATGTTCTTAGTTTTCTTTCAAGCATATTAGTATCTCATATGATGTTCAGTTTGATCTAGAAGCATGTTTGCATATTTCGAGTTTTTGTGAGCTAGATAGTACTTACTAAGCTTTTTGCTTATAGATGCATTTCCTCTTATTGCAGATAAAGGTAAAGACAAGCAATTCTGAAGGAAGACGACAAGGCGGTGCTGAGTAGAGTGTGTGTGGTGGCTGATTTTGGAGAGATCCTTAAAACGAGACGATTTAGTTATTTGAATTACACTGTTTTAGTTTATTCAAATTCCAAGTTATTGCTTTATGGAGTTTAGCGAACTTTTAAGCTTTGGATAGTTTTACATGCTCAATTTCGTAGAATAAAGATTCCATGTCATTTCATTTAGCATACATATCCTTATGATTGCATTGGATGAGTAGAAGTGTGAGTAGTTTGGAATGTTGATACTTTATTGGAGTTATTAATGCATGTGCCAAAGATAGGACTAGTTTCCCTTTTAAATCAAGTTTTATTGCTCAAGTATGCTTAGAAAAGTCGCTTTCTCATTTCATGATGTTTTAGCAATGTTATAGAATCTTGCATGATGAGTTAAATGGTTAGAAGTTAAGTTTGGTACAAACTCTAGCCTAAAGTTTAGATGGTTTTTCATAACTTGCTAAATCTCGTAAAAGTCCTAATTTCGAGTTTATGAATTCGTTTTGATTGGATAAATTGTTTAGAAAACTAGTATAGAGTATAGAAATGGTGTCATGACTTTGTATGACTCAAAAGTATGTGTTTGGTGGACTTTTGAAACAGAGTTTCGAATCTGAAATTCAACTATTCAGGCGTGCCAGTCGACTGGTTCAGTATCAGTCGACTGGCCTATCGAACAGCAGCTTCTGTTCGATGCACCAGTCGACTGCCAAGAGGCCAGTCGACTGGTGCCGCGCTCAGAAACTTTCTGAGGCCGATACCAGTCGACTGGACAGATCGCAGTCGACTGGTACCATTGCAGAAAAGTCCTATAGATGAAAAGAAGTATGCCATTGTATCATGCATGACTATTAGAGTTAGTATATCATAGATAGATTTAAATGAGAAGGAAAAAAAAAAGATTTCCGCATTTCTTTTTAGTCATGTATCAAAAGTAGAGAAGTAGAGAGAAGTAACGATCCGTCTGAAGGTAGAGAAGGCGGGTCGCTACAGGTGGTATCAGAGCAGGTCCCATTCTCCAGCATCACACACACATCAGCATCAACCTTGCCGTCTTCAAGTAAGAAAGCTTTAAGTTTCAGTTTTTATTTGCTCCTTTATTTAATTGCAGTACAGAGAAATGCTTAAGTACTACTCACATGTGCATAGAACAAGGAAGCATGTTTAATACCTTAGTATCACGGAATCATGTTTAATCCCTAGGATGGATATTAGAGAAATGCTTAAGTACTTACTTGATTTGCCCAAAAGTAAGTTTTGGGATTATGGCACGCAAGGTGCTTGATAAAAGTTTTGAGCAAGACCAAGGTCTTACTAAGCCCTAGAACGAGTTCTAGGAATAAGAAATGAGATAAGAATCAAGGCCAAGGTCTTGTTATATCCTAAAGCAAGTTTGGGAACATTACCATTAAGTGTTAAGTTATACATTTGAGGACGTCCTAGAAAGGCCCAAAACGAGGAGCAAGCTCCTAGAGGGCAAGAGGCAACAGAGTCAGTACCCCCACCAAATCTCTTAGACGTGGTGGCTCAGTTACAGAGACAGTTAGCAGAACAACAGCAAGTTATTACCACTAGGATGGCTAACCAGCAGGTCGTTATTATTACCTCGCCGGTGGCGAATGTAGTGGCACCAGTTGTGATCGAAGACCCATCGATTACATCTGTAGTTCGGCAAGGGGAGTATGGCAAGAAGCGTACCTCATTCAGTAGGAGAAACTGAAGCCAGGGAACTTCCCAGGCACAAGCAAACCATGGGATGCTTAAGCATGGTTCAAAACGTTGGAAAGAATAGTAGGGCTACTGGACTGGCATGAGGTAGAGAAGATAAAGTGTGCATCTTTCTGCCTTACGGGAGATGCTAAAATATAGTGGAAGAGAGTCAAGGCCAAGAGAAATGTCAGCCAGATGACATGGGCCGACTTCGAGACTGAGTTCTTCGAAGAGTACTTTCACATGCAAGTAACCAACAAGCATTATGATGAATTCCCGGGGTTCAGACAAGGAGAACTATCCGTGGATGAAGCAGTGAAGATGTTTAAGCGGTTAGCTCATCCGTGCCCAGAGCTAGTTAGCACAAAAAAAAAGGAGATAGTTAGGCTAATGCTCAAGATGTTAAGGCCTGAGATAGTGTTGAAGGGGGCTAGCGGTGAAGAGGCTGCAAACCTCCGAAGAACTAATAAGTAGTGCTTTGATCACTGAGCACTACTTAAACAGTATAAAGGCCACCAGAAAGGTTGAACGATGAAGTTCTTAACAACCTTACTGTCAGGGGAAATAATGGCCTCTACTGAGAGGCTAAGGGCAGTATCAATCTAGATTTCCAACCGAGAGCTCTACAGTAACTTGTTAGTCCTTGAGATGAAGGATTACGATGTCATTTTAGGAATGGACTTCTTGAGCAAGTATAATGCTTCTATAGACTGCCGCAAGAAAAAGTCAAGTTCACACCAGAAGCAGAACCTTCGGTTGAGTTTATTGGAGACCCAAGGAGAAAGATAAATAGGTTCCTACCTACCTTACAAGCTCAGAGAATGTCAGAGAAGGGGTGCTCTAGTTTCTAGCTCATATAGTGGATGCGAGTCAAGGAGAAGGATTGAAGAGAGAAGAAGTGAGGGTAGTCTGTGACTATCCTGAGGTGTTTCCTGAAGAGTTACCAGGACTCCCTCCCAATCGGGAAATTGAGTTTGAAATTGAGTTGGCCCCAGGAACCAACCCAATTTCGAAGGCATCATATCGTATGTCTCCAGCAGAGTTGAAAGAATTACAAGAGCAACTCCAGGAGCTACTAGACAAGGGCTTCATCCACCCTAGTCATTTACCGTGGGGAGCTCCTGTACTGTTTGTCAAGAAGAAAGATGGATCTATGCGAATGTGCATAGATTATCGAGCTTTGAATAAGGCAACCATCAAGAACAGATATCCCTTGCCTAGAATAGATGATTTATTTGATCAACTCAAAGGGGCTACAGTATTCTCGAAGATAGATCTGCGTTCTGGGTATCATCAGTTAAAGTTAAAGAAAGTGATATCCCCAGGACGGCCTTCAGGACAAGATACGGCCACTACGAATTTGTAGTAATGCCTTTTGGAGTAACCAATGCTCCAGCAGTCTTCATGGAGCTGATGAACCACATCTTCAGGGAGTATCTCGATAAATTCGTCATTGTATTTATTGATGATATTCTCATATACTCACAGACTCCAGAGGAACATGCTACACACTTGAAGATAGTGCTGCAGATCCTTCAGCAGGAGAAGCTCTATGCAAAATTCTCAAAGTGTGAGTTTTGGCTAGATCAGGTGACCTTCCTAGGTCACATTGTATCCAAAGAAGGCATTCAAGTTGATCCAGCCAAGATAGAAGCAGTCAGCAACTGGTGTAGACCCAAAAATGCCAGTGAGATCAGAAGTTTCTTAGGCCTGGCAGGATATTACAGAAAATTTGTGGAGGACTTTTCCAGGATAGCCTCTCCACTCACAGCCTTGACCAGAAAGAACAAGAAGTTTGAATGGTCAGATAAATGCGAGCACAGTTTTCTAGAGCTGAAGAAGAGATTGACTAGTGCTCCCATCCTGACTGTTCCAGAGAGTGACAAGGCCTTTGACATCTATAGTGATGCATCCAAGATGGGCCTTGGAGCTGTCCTCATGCAAGACGGTAAAGTGATAGCATATGCCTCCAGACAGCTCAAGGACTATGAGAAGAATTACCCTACCCACGACCTTGAGCTAGCAGCTGTGGTTTTTGCACTGAAGCTCTGGAGACATTACCTGTATGGAGTGCAGTGCAGAATCTTCACAGACCATCAGAGTTTGAAGTACTTCTTCACTCAGAAAGATCTGAATATGAGGCAGCGCAGGTGGCTAGAGTTGGTCAAAGATTATGACTGTGAAATCCTCTACCACCCAGGTAAAGCTAATAAAGTGGCAGATGCACTGAGCAGAAAATCCTGTGCAGCACTGATGTCCCTATCATCACTGTCTCCACCACTTCAGAAAGAAATAAAAGATTTTGGAGTCGAGGTTATGGTTGGGCAATTTTCTGCATTGACCCTAGAGTCAACCCTGCTTAAAGATATACAAGAAAAGCAAGATCAAGACCCAGAGATCCAGAAGATCAAGCAGGAGATCCAAGGGCAGAAAATTCAGAGTTTCGAGTATCAGATAGTGGCATCCTCTATCTTGGAGACCGCCTTTGCGTCCCCAATGATGAGGAACTAAGAAAGAATATTTTAGAAGAAGCCCACAGTACCCCGTACTCTATGCATCCTGGTTCTACCAAGATGTACCAAGATTTAAAGAAGAGGTTCTGGTGGTCTGGACTCAAGCGAGACGTGGCCAGATATATCAGTACCTGCTTGACCTGCCAGAGGGTCAAAGCCGAGCACCAGAGACCAGGAGGAGTTCTGCAGCCTCTTCCCATTCCAGAGTGGAAGTGGGAAGAAATATCCATGGACTTTATCACAGGTCTTCCCAGAACTACCCATAGACACGATGCAATATGGGTGATAGTGGACAGATTGACCAAGTCTGCCCACTTCCTAGCCATCAAGTTATCGCATTCGGTAGAGCAATTAGCACAGCTGTACGTGAAAGAAGTAATCAGGCTTCACGGAGTCCCGAAGTCGATCGTTTCTGACAGAGATGGGCGATTCATCTCCCATTTTTGGAGGTGTGTTCAGGACGCCCTAGGCACCAAACTTCAGTTCAGCACAGCCTTCCATCCCCAGACAGATGGACAAACAGAGAGAGTAAATCAGATTTTAGAAGACTTGCTCAGGGCTTGTGCGTTGGACTTTAAGGGTAGTTGGTGCAAATTTCTGTGCTTAGCTGAGTTTGCCTACAACAATAGCTATCAGGCCACCATCAGGATGGCGCCTTATGAGGCATTGTATGGCAGGAAATGTAGATCACCCATATGTTGGCAAGAAGCTGGTGAGAGGAAGGAGATGGAGTCAGAACTAGGCAGCCAGACTGAGCTTATAGAGGAGACCACTCAGGCTATCCAGACGATCCGCCAGAGGATTGAGACTGCCCAGAGTAGACAGAAAAGTTATGCTGACACACGCCGTAGGCCACTTGAATTCCGAGTTGGAGATTCAGTATTTCTCAAGGTCGCTCCTATGAAGGGAGTGATGAGATTTGGCAAGAAGGGCAAGCTGAGTCCTCGCTACATAAGACCCTATAATATTATAAAGAGAGTTGGGAAGGTAGCCTATGAGCTGGACTTACCAGAGGATATGTCAGCTATCCACAGTACATTTCATGTCTCTATGCTAAAGAAGTGTATTCACGACCCTAGCCAAGTGATTCAGCCTCAGTCAGTACAGATCCAAGAAGATCTTAGTTATGAGAGCAGACCGACACAGATAGTGGACAAAGCAGTTAAAAGATAAGAAACAAAGAAGTGCCACTAGTGAAGGTCATCTGGCAGAATCAAAAGCATGAAGAGGCTACTTGGGAACGTGAGGACAGCATGAGAGAGAGATATCCAGAATTATTCTAAGTTCGAGGACGAACTTTTCATAAGGTATGGGGGATTGTAACGCCCCAAAATTCCATTTTTAGTCCTTAAAGTCCTTAGAATTATTTAAAAATAGTTTAGAAATATCTAGATATTTTTAGGAATTTTTAGAATATTTTTGTGGAATTTTCCGAGTCCGTTTGGTATTTAAAAAAAAGGGAAAAAAGGAAAAAAAACCAAAAACAACTTAAGGGCAGCCGGTGGTTCGAACCCGCGACCAGCGCAAGACAAGGCAAGCGCGCAAACCAGCTGGGCCTAGGGTATCAAGCACAACAAAGGGATGGAGAGAAGATATTTAAGGGGCAGTTAGGTCGATCCGCCCCATAGGTATAAATAGGTAATTAAAGAGAGAAGTTTTATTTCTCTCCTCTCCAAACCCCTCACGCCGACTTCTCCTCTCTTGGCGAAATAACACCAAGCTCTAGGGGGCCGACCAAGGCTCTTCTCCAAGAGATCTTCCAATATTCGGAATCCCCGCGACGAGAGGAACGCGTAGGCGCGAAGAATTCTCCGAGATCTCAAGTTTCTCCCGAGCTCTAGACGTCAATCTTGGTTGTAAGTCCAAGATATCAATGTAAGTACTGCTCACCTGCAGTAAGAGGCGGTTTTACCGCCAGAATTTCCTTTAAAAGTTTTTAAAAGAGAATTTTTCCTTTTTGTTTAGTTCTTGCATATGATCTTAGTTTCTTATATGCTTGTATATGTTTGATAAGCACCCTATATGAGATTAAGGGCAAAGAAAAGCTATGAGAAAAGAAAAGAAAGATAAAGATAAGAAAAGAAAGGCCAAGGCCTTAAGAAATCCCCAAAAGTCAAGACTTAGGGATTTTAGCACGCAAGGTGCTCGAGAAAATGCCAAGGCATTTACAGATAAGAAAGAAAAGAAAGAAAAGCTATTTTATTTTCTAAGGCCAGTACCCGGCGTCCAAGGGCGTCGTTAAAGAAATCCAGGTGTCCAATTCCAAGGTCTTGGCCCTGGTAGACCAAGGTCTGCTCTATTAGGATTGGTGGCTCGCTACCCCAACCTTTTAGGGAACGCGCATATGAGATGGTACTTACGTCTTCAGTGGATCCAAGTGATTATTATTTTCAAGTATATGCTTTAGCAAAGTTTTCAAAGTTTAAGAAAGTTTTCAAAAGTTAAAGAATAGCTAAAGTTTCAAGTTGAGCCAAGAAAAGTAAATTGAGATTTATTATTGCTTGAGTATGCATGTTTTGAGTTATACATGTTCTTAGTTTTCTTTCAAGCATATTAGTATCTCATATGATTTTCATTTGATTCTAGAAGCATGTTTGCACATTTCGAGATTTTGTGAGCTAGATAGTATACTTACTAAGCTTTTGCTTACTAGTTGCATTTCCTCTTATTGCAGATAAAGGTAAAGGCAAGCAATTCTGAAGGAAGACGACGAGGCGGTGCTGAGTAAGTGTGTGTGGTGGCTGATTTGGAGAGATCTTAGACGAGACAATTTAGTTATTTGAATTACAATGTTTAGTTTATTCAAATTTCAAGTTATTGCTTTATGGAGTTTAGCGAACATTTAAGAGTTTGGATAGTTTTACATGCTCAATTTCTTAGAGTAAAGATTCATGTCATTTCATTTAGCATACATATCCTTATGA
>JAGFNQ010002868.1:228816-260113 GCA_024364735.1 Boesenbergia rotunda
GAGGATGACACGGTCTATGCTCATGAAGATCAATCTAGATATCGAGGATAGAAGGACGTTGTCACATATTGTGATGGTCACAATTATTAGTCACAATGGTGATGTTGGATCTCGACATTCTTGTAACTTGGTAGCAATGATGTGTTGCTAGATACCTCTCATTGCTTATGTCCTTAAATAGGTTTAAGGCATTGCCAAGTTACAAGAACCTATAGGGTCACACACATAGAGCAATAGATGGAGAATAAGTCCATATGATGGACCGAGAGTAATGAAGTCAAAGTTGACTTTGGCTAAATATGAAAGTCCATAAAAGGCAAGTTTGACTTGACTCAAATTAGACAACTTGAGTTGGACTCGAGTTTGATCCATGTGTTGGATGAATCTAATCATGGGAGAATAATGAAGTCAAAGTTTGACTTTGGCTAAATATGGAAAGTCCATAAAAGGCAAGTTTG
The DNA here is from genome assembly GCA_024364735.1 of Boesenbergia rotunda. Lineage (NCBI taxonomy): Eukaryota > Viridiplantae > Streptophyta > Magnoliopsida > Zingiberales > Zingiberaceae > Boesenbergia > Boesenbergia rotunda. Next base: position 229,275 of record JAGFNQ010002868.1, read on the forward strand.
ACTTGACTCAAATTAGACAACTTGAGTTGGACTCGAGTTTGATCCAAGTGTTGGATGAATCTAATCATGGGAGAATAATGAAGTCAAAGTTTGACTTTGGCTAAATATGGAAAGTCCATAAGAGGCAAGTTTAACTTGACTCAAGCCGCATCACCTTGACTTGACCAAGTGATGACTTGGCATCATCATCAAGGCTAAGTAACCTCCCCATTTGAATTTTGAATTCAAATGGGGGTTACCTAAGATGGTGGCCGGCCACTTAATGGCCAATAATGGCCATTAAGTGGCCTGCCACTTAAACACACAAAAAGGATTCTTTTGTGTGTGGTTGATTGATTCTTCTCCCAACTTGGTTTTTTGTTTTTGCTCTCCCTCTCCTCTCATCTTGCCGAGACCCCAAGGAGTGCTAGCACACTTTTGGGCTCTCCTCTCCACTCTCTTGCTTGTGTGGATACTTCTAGAGGGTTGCTACTTTGCATCCTTGAGATCCGACACCAACCGAGGAGCGAGCGGGAATTACGGGGCACGCATCGAAGGTAGTTTTCTCTTCTCTAATTGATCTAGGTTGTAGATCGGTTTTGAAGCATGTAAACGAGCACTCGTAATTTTTTTAAAATGGGTTTCTTCGCTCGGATCCTTTCTATTGGGGCTTTCGGGGTTTCCGCGACGCGAAAAAGCGGTTTTCGCGGCCCGAAAAACCCTACAGTGGTATCAGAGCCACGAGCGAAGCTTGTGCTCGTTTTGGTTTTTATTTTTTTGTATTAGATACAAAATTTAGATAATTTTATGCTTATGTAATTTTTCTAAATTTTAGGATTTTTAAGTATTTTTCCTCGTAGAGGCAAAGCGACGAGTGCGAAGCACTTGTAGACTTGGGCCACCGAGAAAAACTTCTCCGAAACGGCAAGTTTCGCCCAAATGGATTTTGGGACAGCGGGTAAAGGCGCTGTATAATCACAAGAAGACACTCATGAAGGTTATTTCATGAGTAGGGGTGCTGCCCCTAACCCCGCAAGGGGCCTTGTCTCGCGATTACGCCCGAAACCCGCTTACCGGGACCGCCGCGGAGTTGTGACTCGAAAAATTCTAAAAATCAGTAGAAAAATTATATAAAATCTGTAAAATTACATAATTTTGAATTATGTACAGTAGTGTGATGGTCATGGCCCAAAACCCAATTTTTAATAAGATTAAAATTGTGTTGTAATTCATAATACGGCCTGCGCGCCGTTTTTGTACATGTGCGTGTTGTATTGTGTTTGCGACCTGCGTGTCGGCTTTTAATATTTTATTTCTGTTGTATTTCATATTTAGACTCGAATGTAACTCGAGTATAAAATTTGTAATGTACAAAAGTGAAGACGACGGAAATTCCGGAGAACTTGGACTCGGGAGAACTAGCCGACAACACCAAGACGGTCAAGAGGAAGCGCTTGGAGAAGCCGCTAGACCTAGGTTGACCATCGGATCCTCTCATTGGCTTGAGAGGGTCTTAGCAGGGCCATGACCAAGTCACTTATGTTTATTTTTATTATTGCTATGCTTGTGATGTATATGATGCATGATAATGTAGAATAGTAAAAATAAACTTAAGTGTATGAGATGCACAAGTAATGTGGGAACCACATTTTGATGTGCACTTAATACACATTTAGGATTAAATTAGATTTCATAAATGCCTAGATGTGATGCACATCCTCGATTAGATTAGATCTAAAATCGAATCAACTCGTAAACGCCTACCGGGTCCTGATACCCATCACTACCTCGATCATATGCGCTTGTCGATTCTGCCAAAGCAGAGCAACGCATTTAATCTTGGTAGGATGCGGAGGGACAACCTTGGTCCCGCCTATCACGGCTCGGGTTAGATCGAGCTCAATCAGATTGAGTAACTAGTTAACTCAATTGGATCGAGTAAAGCTATAGGCGTATTCCAATAGTTGGAAAGGGTAGGACAAAATCACCGTTTTAAATAGTCTTGAGCGATTTAGCCAAAGCTAACTCAAGATTATTCGTAAACGTTAAATCTTGATCCTATAAACAAGAGTTGCATAGAGATGTAATTGATAAATTAGTTATCTACCGATCATACTAAGTCTTGGGCGATTTAGCCAAAGCTAACTCAAGGCATAGTATGATGTGGATCTTGTCCCACATAAATTATAGTAAATTGGTACGGATCTAGTAGTGTGGTTTGACCACTCCAATGACTTGATTCCACCAAAATTCCTATAATTTAGTGGGAGCATCATTTAATTAAAGGCCTAATTAGATGATTACTAGAATATGATATTTATTCTCTGCATTTATCTGTTGTAGATTGCCATGTCTTCAAACGCGAATACTCTCTCTCTGCGATCTGTCCTTGAGAAGGACAAGCTCACTGGAGCTAATTTCCTGGACTGGTACAGGAACTTGAGGATAGTCCTCAAACAGGAACGTAAGCTGTACGTTCTAGAGCAAGCAGTTCCTGAAGCACCACCACCCTCAGCCATCCGTAGCGTTAGAGATGCTCATCAGAAGCATCAAGACGACGCGTTAGACGTGTCGTGCCTAATGCTATGCTGCATGTCCTCTGAGCTTCAGAAGCAACACGAGAACATGAATGCTTACGATATGATTGGCCACCTCAAGCAATTATATCAAGGGCAGGCAAGGCATGAGCGGTTCGAAGTGACTCAGGCCCTCTTTTCATGCAAGATGAAAGAGGGAACCCCAGTAGGAACTCACGTACTCCAGATGATTGGGTACGTCGAGAACCTCGATAGACTAGGGTTTCCCTTGGGCCAAGAGCTGGCTACCGACCTGATTCTGCAATCGTTGCCGCCAGGTTACCGTCAATTCGTCATGAATTACAACATGAACGAATTAGACAAACCACTTCCCGAGATACTCAACATGTTAAGAACTGCTGAGCCTAATCTCACCAAGCCTAGTACCGTCCTGATGGTACAGAAGGGCAAAGGCAAGGGTAAGTGGAAGCCCAAAGGTAAGGGTAAGACCCAAACCAAGGGCAAAGCCAGCTCTGCAGCACTTAAACCCAAGGGTGGGGTGCAGAAGGATGCCACCTGTTTCCATTGCGGTGAGAAAGGGCATTGGAAAAGAAACTGCAAGATCTACCTGGAGGATCTTAAGAAGAAGAGAAGCGAGCCTTCTACTTCAGGTATATATGTTATAGAAGTCAACCTTTCTATTTCTACATCATGGGTATTAGATACTGGATGTGCTTCTCACATTTGTACCAATGTGCAGGGGCTGAGAAATAGCAGGGCATTGGCAAAGGGCGAGGTGGACCTACGAGTAGGCAATGGAGCACGAGTTGCTGCTGTTGCTGTAGGAACTTATTTTCTATCTCTGCCCTCTGGGCTTGTACTGGAACTAGATGATTGTTGTTATGTACCTGCACTTACTAAGAACATAATTTCTGTTTCTTGTCTAGACAAGAAAGGCTTCTCATTTATAATTAAGAACAAATGTTGTTCAGTCTATTTAAATGAAATGTTCTATTGTAGTGCAGATCTTATCAACGGACTCTACATTCTAGACTTAGAACGCCCTATCTATAATGTAAGTACCAAGAGGTTGAGATCAAATGAGTTGAACCCAACCTATCTCTGGCACTGTCGCTTAGGCCACATAAATGAGAGTCGCTTGTCCCAGCTCCATAAGGATGGATTGCTGGATTCATTTGATTTTGAATCATATGAGACATGCGAGTCATGCCTTCTAGGCAAGATGACTAAGACTCCCTTTAGTGGACATAGCGAGAGGGCAACAGATTTGTTAGGACTCATACATTCTGATGTATGTGGCCCTTTCAATGTTGCTGCTCGAGGTGGTTATAGATACTTCATCACATTTACTGATGATTTCAGTAGATATGGTTATGTGTACTTGATGACACATAAGTCCGAGTCCTTTGAAAAGTTCAAAGAATTCAGAAATGAAGTACAAAACCAACTCGGCAAGAGTATTAAAATACTTCGATCAGATCGAGGTGGAGAATACTTGAGCCATGAGTTTCGTGACTATTTAGCTGAGTGTGGGATTCTATCTCAACTCACTCCTCCTGGGACACCACAGTGGAATGGTGTATCCGAAAGGAGGAATCGTACCTTATTAGATATGGTACGATCTATGATGAGTCACGCAGATCTTCCTATATCCTTTTGGGGATATGCTCTAGACACGGCAGCGTTCACACTTAACCGTGTTCCATCAAAGGCGGTCATGAAGACACCATATACGATATGGACTGGGAGGAGTCCCAAGATGTCTTTCATGAGGTTTGGGGTTGTGAGGCTTACGTTAGACGTCAAGTCTCAGACAAACTGGGACCCAAGTCCGATAAGTGCTATTTCGTGGGATATCCCAAGGAAACTAAGGGATATTACTTCTACATTCCCAGTCAACACAAAGTGTTTGTTGCTAAGACTGGGGTCTTTCTAGAAAGGGACTTTGTTTCTAGAAAGACTAGTGGGAGTTCGTTTGATCTTGAAGAAGTTCAAGACAACGACCATAGCACTGAGCCCTTGATGGATACTGAACAGGAACCACAAGAAGTTGTGGATGAGATTGTTACACAAGAAGTTGTGGAACAACAACCTGTTCAGGTAGACCTACCTCTTCGCAGGTCTGATAGGGTACGTCGTCAGCCTGAGAGATATTCATTTCTCTTGCCTGACCATGATGACGTTATGATCATTGAGAATGAGCCTACCACCTATCAGGAAGCTGTGATGAGCCCAGATTCTGAGTCATGGCTGGAAGCCATGAGATCCGAAATGGAATCCATGTACACTAACCAAGTTTGGACCTTGGTTGATCCACCTGAAGGGGTCAAACCCATTGGGTGTAAGTGGGTCTTTAAGAGAAAGCCTAACATGGATGGACTTACTCATACCTATAAGGGTAGACTGGTAGCTAAAGGTTTCAAGCAAATTCATGGTATTGACTATGATGAAACTTTTTCTCCAGTAGCGATGTTTAAGTCCATTCGGATCATGCTTGCTATTGCAGCCTACCACGATTATGAGATCTGGCAGATGGATGTCAAGACAGCGTTTCTGAATGGAAACCTCCTCGAGGATGTGTACATGACACAGCCTGAGGGTTTTGTAGATCCACAGCATACTGGCAGAGTATGCAAGCTGCATAGGGCCATTTATGGTCTAAAGCAAGCTTCTCGGAGCTGGAATCTTCGATTCGATGATGCGATCAAACAGTTTGGTTTCATCAAGAACGAAGATGAACCTTGTGTCTACAAGATGGTTAGTGGGAGCACAGTAGTCTTCCTAGTCTTGTATGTGGATGACATACTACTCATTGGGAACAACATCCCTTCGCTACAGTCTGTGAAGACTTGGTTGGGGACTTGTTTCGCAATGAAGGACTTAGGTGAAGCAGCCTGCATTCTAGGCATTAAGATCTATAGAGATAGATCTAAGAGATTGCTTGGCCTAAGTCAGAGTACATACATCGATACGGTATTACACCGTTTTGCCATGCAGAATTCCAAGAAGGGAAATCTGCCAATGTCACATGGCGTGAGTCTTTCGAAGACTCAAGGTCCCTCTTCTAGAGAGGAGAGAGACCGCATGAGCAAGATCCCTTATGCCTCAGCCATAGGATCTATCATGTACGCCATGTTATGTACTCGTCCTGATGTCTCGTATGCTTTGAGCATGACGAGCAGGTACCAGTCAGATCCAGGTGAACGTCACTGGATAGCGGTCAAGAATATCCTTAAGTACTTGAGAAGGACTAAGGAATATTTTTTGATATTTGGAGGCGATGAGCATCTAGTTGTAAAGGGTTACACTGATGCCAGCTTCCAAACCGACCAGGATGATTACAGATCGCAGTCAGGGTTCGTGTTTTGCTTGAATGGCGGAGCTGTGAGCTGGAAGAGTTCGAAGCAGGACACAGTTGCAGATTCTACAACAGAAGCTGAGTATATTGCTGCATCAGAGGCAGCAAAGGAGGCAGTTTGGATCCGCAAGTTCATCACTGAGCTTGGGGTGGTTCCTAGCATATCTGATCCCGTAGAGCTCTATTGTGACAACAATGGAGCTATTGCGCAGGCTAAGGAACCTCGCTCACACCAGCGGACCAAACACATACTACGGCGATTCCATCTCATTCGAGAGATCATCGATCGAGGAGATGTGAAGATTTGCAGAGTACCCACAGAGGCTAACGTCGCAGATCCCTTGACCAAGGCTTTGGCACAGATGAAGCATGATGGTCACACTAGGTCATTGGGTATTAGATACTACAGCGATTGGCACTAGTGCTAGTGGGAGATTGTTAGTGAGAGCCCTAGAGCCAATCATATGATGATCACTTTTTGGACTCATTGTATCATATTCTTGTATATATATTTCTTATATATAAAGGCATTTCTTATGGTTATTGTACTTATGTGTATTGGTGCCAAATAACTTAGTATAATAACGTCCTTGAGTAGAAGGTTCTTATCTATATCAATCGATTAGTTGAATCGATAGTGAGATGATATAGAGAACACTACTCTTAATTATTCCTAGTCAAGTATTAACATTCAAGGACAATGTTAATGCATAGAGACTAGCATGTAGGTCAACATGATGACTTGATCTCACAAGTCATGGATATGAGATATCAAGTTGACACATGGGTATACATTAGAGAATGTATACTGAATGGCCCGCCATGAGAAAGTATCATGGATCGTTATATGAGTGTCATATACTTTCTCATGTGACTATTAGTATGACTATTAGTCCTTAGACCTGAAGTCACCATAGTTCCCTACATAAGGAGTTATGTACTTTGGTTTCGTCAAACGTCACCCGTAACTGGGTGGACTATAAAGGCGATTACTGGGTATGTAACAAATTATGCGGAGGGATGTGAGTGATGTAGATGGGATCTATCCCTCCTATATGACGGGAGAGATATCATAGTCTTGATAGAGTGAGATCACTAAGTGCATGGTCATGCCCAAATAAGGCAATATGAGATATTGAGCTTATTTGATTATAGTGAGTCTACTTGGAGTTCAAGACACATAGATTGATTTGAGGATGACACGGTCTATGCCTCATGAAAGATTAATCTAGATATCGAGGATAGAAGGACGTTGTCACATATTGTGATGGTCACAATTATTAGTCACAATGGTGATGTTGGATCTCGACATTCTTGTAACTTGGGTAGCAATGATGTGTTGCTAGATACCTCTCATTGCTTATGTCCTTAAATAGGTTTAAGGGCATTGCCAACGTTACAAGAACCTATAGGGTCACACACATAGAGCAATAGATGGAGAATAAGTCCATATGATGGACCGAGAGTAATGAAGTCAAAGTTTGACTTTGGCTAAATATGGAAAGTCCATAAAAGGCAAGTTTGACTTGACTCAAATTAGACAACTTGAGTTGGACTCGAGTTTGATCCAGTGTTGGATGAATCTAATCATGGGAGAATAATGAAGTCAAAGTTTGACTTTGGCTAAATATGGAAAGTCCATAAAAGGCAAGTTTGACTTGACTCAAATTAGACAACTTGAGTTGGACTCGAGTTTGATCCAAGTGTTGGATGAATCTAATCATGGGAGAATAATGAAGTCAAAGTTTGACTTTGGCTAAATATGGAAAGTCCATAAGAGGCAAGTTTGACTTGACTCAAGCCACATCACCTTGACTTGACCAAGTGATGACTTGGCATCATCATCAAGGCTAAGTAACCTCCCCATTTGAATTTTGAATTCAAATGGGGGTTACCTAAGATGGTGGCCGGCCACTTAATGGCCAATAATGGCCATTAAGTGGCCTGCCACTTAAACACACAAAAGGATTCTTTTGTGTGTGGTTGATTGATTCTTCTCCCAACTTTGTTTTTGTTTTTGCTCTCCCTCTCCTCTCATCTTGCCGAGACCCCAAGGAGTGCTAGCACACTTTTGGGCTCTCCTCTCCACTCTCTTGCTTGTGTGGATACTTCTAGAGGGTTGCTACTTTGCGTCCTTGAGATCCGACACCAACCGAGGAGCGAGCGGGAATTGCGGGGCACGCATCGAAGGTAGTTTTCTCTTCTCTAATAGATCTAGGTTGTAGATCGGTTTTGAAGCATGTAAACGAGCACTCGTAATTTTTTTGAAATGGGTTTCTTCGCTCGGATCCTTTCTATTGGGGCTTTCGGGGTTTCCGCGATGCGAAAAAGCGGTTTTCGCGGCCCGAAAACCCCTACAAGTAGTGCTTTGATCACTGAGCACTACTTGAATAGTATAAAGGCCACACGTGTGCAATAACAACAGGCATCAGCCCAGAAGTCCCAAGGGAATCCTCAGAACCAACAAAACTGGAAAGGGAATTCAGGCAAGAGGAAGCAGTGGAACCAGAAGACTTCTGAGGGCAACAAAGGGGGCGCATCAAGCAAGCAACTCAAGTATTCTCCTTGCCCGAAGTGTGGGAAGACACATCCTGGAGTATGTCGTCAGGGCATGAGCGGATGCCATATTTACGGAGCAGAGGGGCATATGATGAAGGCTTGCCCTAACCGGTCCAGTGTTGGCAGGTGTTATATCTGTGGAGTAGTAGGGCACCTGGCCAAGGCGTGCCCTAAAGCAAAGCCGCCTCCACCACAGCTTCTTCAGTACGGGGGTGGACCTGCTCAGCTGCACCAGATGCAGCCAGTTATGGAGGGATCTTATTACAGTCAGGCGAGGATGGAAGCCCCACCAGCCACGACCAACGCCAAGGTTTTCGCCATCACCAGGGAAGAGGTGGCAAATGCTCCTAACATGGTCACAGATCGAATACTCATCTCATCTCAATATGCTATTGTGTTATTCGATACTGGGGCAACCCATTCTTTTGTATCCATGCTTTTCTCTAAAAAGCTAGGGATCCCGCCAGAAAGTTTGGGTCCGAAATTTTTAACAACCTTACCGTCAGGGGAAGTAATGGCCACTACTCAGAGGCTAAGGGCAGTACCAATCTGGATTTCCAACCGAGAGCTCTATCGTGACTTGGTAGCCCTTGAGATGAAGGATTACGATGTCATTTTAGGGATGGACTTCTTGAGCAAGTATAGTGCTTCTATAGACTGCCGCAAGAGGAAAGTCAAGTTCACACCAGAAGCAGAACCTCCATTTGAGTTTATTGGAGACCCAAAGAGAAAGAAAGAAAGGTTCTTATATACCTTACAAGCTCAGAGAATGTTAGAGAAGGGGTGCTCTGGTTTTCTAGCTCATATAGTGGATGCAAGTCAAGGAGAAGGATTGAAGAGAGAAGAAGTGAGGGTAGTCTGTGACTATCCTGAGGTGTTTCCTGAAGAGTTACCAGGACTCCCTCCCAATCGGGAAATTGAGTTTGAAATTGAGTTGGCCCCAGGAACCAACCCAATTTCGAAGGCACCTTATCGCATGGCGCCAGCAAAACTGAAAGAATTGCAAGAACAATTGCAAGAGCTGCTTGACAAGGGTTTCATCCGCCCTAGTCATTCACCTTGGAGAGCTCCTGTATTGTTCATCAAGAAGAAAGATGGATCTATGCGAATGTGCATAGATTATCGAGCTTTGAATAAGGTAACCATCAAGAACAGATATCCTTTGCCAAGGATAGATGATTTATTTGATCAGCTGAAGGGAGCCACAGTGTTCCCCAAGATAGATCTGCGATTAGGTTACCATCAGCTCAGAGTGAAGGAGAGTGATGTGCCAAGGACTGCTTTTAGTACAAGATATGGGCACTATGAGTTTGTGGTCATGCCCTTTGGAGTGGCAAACGCCCCTGCGACGTTTATGGATCTAATGAATAGAGTGTTCAAGGATTTTCTGGACAAGTTCGTCATTGTCTTTATTGATGATATCCTAGTGTATTCAAAGACTCAGGAAGAACATGCCGAACACCTGAAGATGGTATTGCAAACCTTACATCAGAAGGAGTTGTACGCCAAATTCTCAAAGTGTGAGTTTTGGCTTGACCAGGTGGCCTTCCTAGGCCACATCATTTCCAAGGAAGGTATTAAGGTAGACCCAGCCAAGATTGAAGCAGTTAGTAACTGGAGTCGACCAAAGAATGCAAGTGAGATCAGAAGTTTTCTGGGTTTGGCAGGGTACTACAGAAGGTTTGTAGAGGACTTTTCAAAGATAGCTTCTCCACTTACAGCCCTTACCAGAAAGAATAAAAAGTATGAATGGACTGAGGACTGTGAGCAGAGCTTCCTTGAGTTGAAGAAGAGACTGACCAGCGCTCCTATCCTTACAGTACCCGAAGGTGATAAGAGCTTTGATATATACAGTGATGCATCAAAGCTAGGACTTGGAGCAGTCCTTATGCAAGAAGGCAAAGTCATAGCTTATGCTTCCAGGCAACTCAAGGACTATGAAAAGAATTACCCCACTCATGATCTGGAGTTGGCAGCTATAGTCTTTGCTCTAAAGATATGGAGGCATTACTTGTATGGAGTGCAGTGTAAGATTTATACAGATCACCAGAGTCTGAAATATTTCTTCACTCAGAAAGACCTCAATATGAGACAGCGAAGGTGGCTTGAGTTAGTGAAGGACTATGACTGTGAGATTCTTTACCACCCTGGTAAGGCAAATAGAGTAGCAGATGCACTGAGTAGAAAGACTTGTGCCACTTTGATGTCCTTATCATCATTGGCACCACCATTACAGAAGGAGATAGTAGATTATGGAGTGGAGATTATTGATGGGCAGCTAGCTCTATTGACACTAGAGTCAACTTTGCTTGAAGAGATACAGAAAGAGCAAGCTGAGGATTCTGATATCCAAAGGATCAAGCAGGAGATGCAAGAAGAAGAGAGTAAAGAGTTTAGAATATCTGATAGTGGGATACTCTACTATGGTGATCGTTTATGTGTCCCCAATCATGAAGAGCTGAGAAAGAAGATTCTTAAAGAAGCCCATGGAACTCCCTACTCAATGCATCCTGGTTCCACTAAGATGTACCAGGATTTGAAAAAAAGATTTTGGTGGTCAGGGATGAAGAGAGACATAGTTAAGTATGTCAGCACCTGCCTGACATGTCAGAGAGTTAAAGTCGAACACTAGAGACCAGGAGGTGTCCTACAGCCCATTCAGATTCCAGAGTGGAAATGGGAAGACATAGCCATGGATTTCATAGTTGGTCTTCCAAAGACAACTAATGGCTATGACGCTATTTGGGTGATAGTAGACAGATTGAACAAGTCTGCCCACTTCTTGGTAATCAGAGTGTCTTACTCGATTGAAAAGTTAGCCCAGTTATATGTGCAAGAAGTGATCTGACTACACGGAGTCCCGAAGACCATTATCTCTGATAGGGATGGTCGTTTCACTTCACACTTTTGGGAGTGCGTACAGACAGCACTAGGCACCAAACTAAAGGTTAGCACAGCTTTCCATCCCCAGACTGATGGACAGACGGAGAGAGTGAATCAAATTCTAAAAGATATGCTCAGAGCTTGTGCATTAGATTTCAAAGACAGTTGGTGCAAGTATTTGTGTTTAGCTGAGTTTGCCTACAACAACAGTTATCAGGCTACTATTGGTATGGCACCCTATGAAGCTCTTTATGGCAGGAGGTGTAGATCTCCCCTCTGTTGGTATGAAGGTAGTGAGAAGAAAGAAATTGGGTCACAGACTGATCTCATAGATGATACCACAGAAGCTATAAAGAGTATCCGCCAGAAAATAGAAACTGCTCAGAGTAGGCAGAAGAGTTATGCCGATGTACGCCGTAGACCGTTAGAGTTTGAAGTTGGGGATACAGTTTTCCTCAAAGTAGCTCCTATGAAAGGTGTAATGAGATTTGGCAAGAAAGGCAAGCCAAGTCCTCGATATATAGGACCCTACCCAGTGACGAAAAGAGTTGGCAAGGTAGCTTATGAGTTGGAGCTATCTTCAGAGATGTCAGTAATACACAATGTGTTCCATGTCTCAATGTTGAAGAAGCACATCCCATCTGCCAACCAAATGATTGAGCCATGGCTGGTACAAGTTCAGGAGGATCTCAGTTATGAAAGTCGACCTATTCAAATAATAGATCGAGCAGTTAAGAAGCTGAGGAACAAGGAGGTACCACTAGTGAAAGTCTTATGGCTGAATCAGAAGCATGAAGAGGCAACTTGGGAATCAGAAGATAGCATGAGGCAAAGGTGTCCAGAGCTGTTTTAAGTTCGAGGATGAACTTTTTACAAGGTGAGGAGGATTGTAACACCCAATAATTTTTTGGTATTATTAGGGATTTTTCAAAATTTTTCTAGCAATTTTTCAAAATTTTTCTAGCAATTTTTCGGAATAAAAATGGAAAAAAAATTTAAGGGTTGGGCGGGGGTTTGAACTCGCGACGACGCGACAATACCAAGCCTTAAGGGAGTTCGGCCAGCCAGGAGGTCAGGGGTATCAAGCACAAAAAAGGAAGGAGCGAAATTATGTTATGGGTGAGTTAGGCTTTTTCATGAAGAGGTATTTAAACTTCGCTTAAGTCGCGTGGAGTCCCCGAGGGTTTTTGTGGCTACGCGAATAGGAGAGGGCGAGGAGGCTGCGAAAAAAAAAGACAAGGGAGGAAGCCATAACTTTCTTCCTTCTTCTTCTTCCTCCTCTTGAGTAGAAAGCCTAGGGTTCTTCCCTAGGGCCAAGGAGGGGAAGTTCTTGCAAGGAAGAGGAAAGGAGTCCTACGCTAGGGTTTTTACCTCTATTTAGTGAGTTTTCATCAAGAAAAGGGTAAGTAGATCACTCACCTGCAATAGGAGTAGTTTTCGTATGTAAGTTCTTGTTGTAGAACCATGTTTTATGATGCATGCTTTAAGATTATGGTTATCGTGTGTTTTAAGTTTTTAAAGATGCATGTTTTCTCATGATAGAAATTTAATTGGTTTAGATTTGGTGTATGTAAGCTAACCATGATAAGATTTAATTTTTGAAAAGTCCCAAAAATGAGGTTGGGATCAAGGGCACGCAAGGTGCTCGATGAAAGTCTCAAGTAAGAAAGGTAAAGGTGTTAAGTGCAAAATTTATGCAAAAGTAAGATAGTTTGATACGTATAAGTATTATAGTAAAAAAGTATTTTATTTTCGGAAAGTGACATGTACCGGGCAAATGGAAAGCCCACAGAAAGTTAGAAAGAAGATCTAATAAGGTGCGGTGGCTAGCTACCCCGCAACCTAATAGAGAAGCGCGCAATTGGTACATTGATACCATGGTACAATGTCAAGGCCTAAAGAAAGTTGATTACTATTTTCAAGTAAATAAGTATTCGCAAGTGTTTTCAGTTTTAAGTATGTGCCTTTATTTCATATGTCAGCCTTGATACATTACAAGCATGTTAAAGAGTAAGAGTAAGGAAGTTAGTGTTTGAATGTATGAGTACGTAAGGTTGCAAATGATGTAATGCAAGTATTGTTTTCAACATGATTGAGCATGATAAGTATATGTAAGTTTTCCCATGTACATGTATTTTGGAAGTAAGCATTCTTTGAAATGAGCATGTTTATTATCGATAGCATGGATTTGTGAGTTAGGATTTACTTACTAAGCATTGTGCTTATTAGTTGCATTTCCTTATATTGCAGATAAAGGCAAAGAAAAAGCATAAGTTATGGAGGTGGCCAGGACTTGCATTGATGCTCAGTGGCGGTGGAACCGTGGAAGAGATCAGGTGGGTTAAGGCTTAGAGGCAATTTCTGAAGTCTAGAAACTTGGAGTTTAATATTTTGTTTGGTAAAATGTGAACATTGTGTTTAATCCTCCGCATAGAGTCAAAAGTTGATACAATCTTTAGCATGATTTCATATGGTTTGGTAGTCTTGTTAAATTCCGCAAAGATTCTAATTTCAAGTCATTAGATTTGTTTTGAGTTGCTAGGATGTTTATAAAACTAGCATAGAGTATAGACATGGTGTTATATCTTTGTATGTCTTGAAAGTATATGAATTGTGGATCTTTGGAAATGGTTTTCAGTTCTTGAAGTCAAGTAGTGGTAACCTAAGGCCAAGGTCTAAGGTGAAGTCAAAGGTTAAGGTTAAGTGAGGAAAGGTAAAGGTAGTAAAGAGCGATGATCCGGCTTAAGTATAGAATAGAGAAGTCCGGTCGTTACAGTTGGTGATTTGGTTTACTGCGCATCAAATTTTTGTTGGCGCCAACTTGCCCATGTGGAAGCATATTATCGACCGAATCACGATTCCGTCAGTAAAATTGGGTAAAATTAGGGCACAACGCGACCTAATTTTCTCTCGCTTCCTTCTTCTCCTCTCCTCGACGATGGCGGCGACGATCGGATCTTCTCCTCCTCGTTGGTTGTAAGTCCTCTCCTTCCTTCTCCTCCTTGTCGATGGATGCAACACTAAGGGCAGCGGTGGCGAGGGGTGGACGGGGCGCCCTTTCCGGTCTCAGCATTGGCAGGGGTGGCTTTGCAACACTTGGTCATTGTCGGCTGTGGCCTGGGCCGCCTCGACAGTTGCCAGTGGTGGCTAGGGCCACCTCGGCAGTGGTCGAGGCTCCCTTGGCCACCTGGGCAGGCCAGCGGCGGTCGGGCCCATCTCTTCCGTGGTCGGCAGCTTCCGGGGCCGCCTGGGCAATGTCGGCGGAGGCCCGAGTTGCCTCGGCCATGGCCAGCGATTGCCGGTGCCGCCTGGGCAATGTCGGTGGCTGCCCAAGCTGCCTTGGCCGTGCTCAATGCGACCTAGGTAGCCTCGTCCGTGCCCGGCTCGGTCTGGGCCGCCTCGGTCATGCCCGACGCAGCCGTGTTCGTGCCCGAAGCTGCCGTGTCCGTGTCTGACGGTGTCTTAGCCGGTGTTGCCTTAATTTATTTGTAATTATAATTAATTAAGCTATTTTTGAAATTATTTATAATTAATTTGATTTATTTTTTATGTTGTAAGTTATTGTAGTTGCTGCCTTTCTTCGACACGTGTACTTCATTTCAGGTATATATTTTTATTATGTAGTATCTTATAATTATATCATTTGTTAGTAGATTTAATTATGTTATTAATTTAGCGTGTAAATTTATAATTTATTAAAATATGTAGCAATTAGAATCGTAAGTATTTTATATTATTAGTATCATGATATTTAGAATTATAAGAGTTAGTATTTACAACTAATTATCTAGATTTATCTTATTCATCACCATGATTGATTGCTTTAAACATTTACTTAGTGTTAAATTATGTTAAATGTTTAATTTCATTTAATTTATTTGATATTATCACCATAAATGTGAATTACTCTTTATTAGAAGAAATGAAAATATAACATACATCATATTATCAGATAATTTGATTCAATTAAACTCATGATATTGTTACTAGAAACTCATGATATTGTTACTAGAGTTAGTAATTTACTGTATGCTACAATTGAACATGAATTCTAGTAACTTTTACTGTTTAATTTATTAAATTTATAAAAAAAATAATTTTTCAAATTATATTCTTTTAGGCAACAATGTATATGAACAAAATTTGGATGTACAATCGATTAGAAAATAGATTTATTAGAGATGATTTTGTTTCTGAACTTGAATATTTTGTGAACTTTTCTAAGAGTCATCCAGAATGTATGAATGGTGTCGAATTACGATATCCATGTAATGTCAAGAAATGCAGAAATAGAGTCTTCCGTGATGAGGATATTATGAGAGTACATGTATGTAGAAATAAGTTTGTGTCAAATTACTACAATTGGTACTGTCACGGAGAACCTTATGTGTATGAACCAATTGGACCTTCTGTTAGTTCAACATATGATAGAATTGTTGTTGTGTCTGATTCAACAACTAATATTGAAATGTAAATAATGGTTCAGGATGCGATGAATGCAATTCACTATTCTAATGTGGATGAAATATCAACACTTGAATATCAACAATTATTTGAAATGTTAAAGGCCAGTGAAACAGAAATGTGGGAAGGCATTCCTTCGGATAATTCCCAACTATCAGCTACTACAAGATTATTAAATTTGAAAGCAGAACATCATTTTTCAGAAAGATGTTACGATGATATATATCAATTGATGTCAGAGTTGCTTCTTGCTAATAACATAATGACCGATAGCTTTTATAATACAAAAAAATTGGTCAAAGGTTTAGGTTTTCCAGTTGAGAAGATTGATTATTGTGTAAATAATTGCATGATCTTTTGGAACGAAAACAATGAACTAAGTGAATGTAAAATATGTAGTCACCTTCGTTATAAGCCTCTTACTCGCATACCAGGGAAGAAGAAGAAAAAGATTGCTTGGAAGTGATGTTTTACTTTCCATTAACTGCTAGACTTCAACGTTTATATGCATCCATTGCTACAACTAGCCACATGATATGGCATCATGAGCATGAGAACGAAGGAGGTCTAATGTGTCATCCCTGTGATTCCCCTGCATGGAAATTGATAGAGTGTTTCCTTTATTTCATATGGAACCACGTAATGTGAGATTAGGACTTTCTGCAGATGGATTTCAACCATTTGGTCAGTCAGGACAACAGTATTCTTCTTGGCCACTTATATTAACACCATATAATTTACCGTCATGGATGTGCATGGAAGATGAATTTATGTTCCTTACTATACTGATTCCGGGTCCAACCAATCCAAAAGAGAAGATAGATATTTTCCTCCAATCTCTGATTGCTGAGTTGAATGATTTATAGAATGTAGGGTCGTTGACTTATGATGTTGCAAGTAAAACTAATTTTACATTACATGTTGCATTATTATGGGCAATCAACGATTTTCCAGCATACTTGATGTCGTCAAGATGGAGCACATATGAAAAATTAGCATGCCCACATTGCATAATGGAGTCTAATGTATTTTCATTACCTTGCAGTGGGGAAGTATCTTGGCTTGATAATCATCGTAAATTTTTACATGTTGATTACCCTTATAGGTGAAATAAAAAAAAAATCCTAAACAATGTTGTAGTTAGAAAACCTTCTCCAGTGATTGCTTCAGGTGAAGATATCATTGAACAAATTGACAGTTATGGATTTCTACCAGTTTCTCAACTTGGTTCCAATGATATAAATAAGTACATTGTTCGGATGTGCAAGTATGAATGGAAGAAAAATAGTATATTTTGGGAGTTGCCTTATTGGAAGTATCTGCTCATTCAACATAATTTAGATGTTATGCATGTTAAAAAAATATCTTCGATAATATCTTCAACATTGTGATGAACGTGCCTGGAAAAACTAAAGACACTGCAAACTCACGTGAAGAATTTAAAGAGTTAGTTAACAGACCAGAATTGCATCAGGATCAAACATCTAATAGATTTCCAAAGGCTTGTTATACATTGGACAAAGATGGAAAGCAAGCTTTATGTAGTTGGTTGAAAGAAATAAAATTTCCAGATGGGTATGCTTCTAATATGGCTAGATGCGTCGATATAAACAGATTAAAGATGTTTGGAATGAAAAGTCATGACTGTCATGGGTTCATGCAAAGACTTATTCTAATAGCTTTTCATGACTTACTTCCTCAAAATGTCTGGGAAGCACTCACAGAATTGAGTCTATTTTTTAGAGATTTGACAGCAAGGTGTATTATGGTGGATGATATGGTTCGTCTAAAAATAAACATTCCTCTTATACTATGTAAGCTGGAACGAATTTTTCCTCTTAGTTTTTTTTTATTCAATGGAACATCTACCAGTGCATTTACCATACGAGGCACAAATAGCTGGTCATGTTCAGTACAGATGGATGTATCCATTCGAACGATTTTTGAGGAAATTAAAGAATAATGTTCGTAACAAAGTAAGAGTTGAGGGATTAATAAGTAATGCTTATCTGTTTGAAAAAGCATCTTCTTTCTGCTCCTATTATTTTGCTGATCATGTAAAAATCAGACATCATAAATATCCTAGAAATTTTGATGATGCTCGGCCGATAGACCCAATAATGCTTGCTATTTTCAAATATCCCGGCAAGACAATTGGTGCATCTTCATCTAGATGGTTAACTGAACAGGAATATCATGTTGTAAGAGCATACATACTTTTAAATTGTCATGAGATCAAACCATATATAAAGTAAGTTTACTTCTCTAATAAAACTGTCATTCATTTTAAAATGTTACTATGAGGATTTAAAATGCCTTATATCTAAAATTCTTTGTCAGCTTATATGAATAACAACTATATCTGCAAAAACCATCAATTGGTGCAAGTGAGATAGCTGCAAAGTTAGAAACCGAATTTGTATTATGGTTCCAAATATATGTAAGTTAAAGCAATCTTTAATAATATTTGAGTCATAAGTTATTATTAAATCATTTAATTTATGTTAAAATTAATTTTATAGGTGAAAGATCGTAGAATTTCAAATGTCGAAGATGATAGGATATTGAATATTGCATCAGGTCCTCTCCGTAAAATAATGGTTTACTCTGGTTACTATGTTAATGGCCTTAAATTCCACATCACACATCAAGAATTAAGCAGGTTAACCTACAATTCTGGTATATGCGTCAAAGGATGTATGAAGAATAGTAACATTAAGTTTGATTATTATGGTATACTTGACAAAATCATAGAGGTTAAATACCCTGCATTACCTTTAAAAAGATGTGTGTTGTTCAAATGTGCATGGTATGATCTGACCCCAAGAACAGGTACTAGAATACATCCAAACTATAATTTAGTTGAAGTTAATGGCAACAAAAGGTTCAATAAGTTTGAACCTTTCATCTTTAGGGTACAAGCGAGTCAAGTTTTCTAACTTGAATACTCTACAAGGAGACGAAGATCCGGACAATGGTTGTCTGTTTGTCGAATGAAGGCTCGCTCAACCATAGTAATGCTGAACACCCTCACTGCTCAAAACCATGATGCATTTCAGAATGATTACGTGGAGAGATATTCAATTGATTCACAACTCCAATCTACATATCAATTACTTGTAGATATTAACATCATTTACGAGGATATAGATGATGGAGATATATCCAGCAGTGATAAACTTGTTGAACTAATAGTGTCTAGCGATGAGGATTTAGAAGCTGCTACTATTGATTAATGTGATCTTAATGATGACAGGATATCATGTTTTTTTATTTATCATGTAAGTTATACATTCATTTTATTTCTTATTTATATGATCATGTCTTCAAACTTTATTATGATGTGTTATAATTTTTTTTGTAGATACTATTATGGCACAGCAGCAGCAAGAGTAGCAGCCAGGTCAGCAACCAGTAGCACTCCGTGGCTACAAGGTTCTCAAAATTATTGGAGAATAGTAAGTATTTTTTATTATTAGTAATTCATGTTCATATCTGACTTTAGTTATAATATATTTCTAATATTTTAATAATTTTTATGCAGATTTACTATGGATAGCCATCGAGTGTCCTCTTATATCACCGAAAAATTTAAAGAAAGAGTATGTGTTGTTGGTCTTACATGTGTTGGTGCAGGAAGCACCATATCGAACCTTGTTTTGATATTGGCAAAGAATTCAAAGTTAAGTATTATTTGTTATCTAACAAAGTTACTTGAGTGTGCAGGAAAAGTCCTAGCAAAGGGCTGCTAGGCACCTGGCGAAGGACTGCCAGGAAACAAAGTCCTAGCGAAGGGCGGCTAGGCACCTGGCGAAGGACTGCTAGGAAACAAAGTCCTAGCGAAGGGCTGCTAGGCACCTGGCGAAGGACCGCCAGGATACAAAGCCCTAGCGAAGGACTGCTAGGCACCAGGCGAAGGACTGCCTGGTACTAAAGACCTGGCGAAGGGTTGCTAGGCACCTGGCGAAGGAATGCCAGGATACAAAGACCTAGCGAAGAACTGCTAGGCACCAAGCGAAGGGCAGCTTGCTACTGAAGACTTGGCGAAGGACAGCTAGGCACCTGGCGAAGGACTGCTGGGCAAAAGTCCAACCGGAGGAGCCGGTTGGCATCAGGTACATTCTCCCGAGAGGAGTAGGTGAGGATGCGTTCCCCGACGAGGGAACAGTAGGCGTCGGTTCGACCTAGGGCTCCATTTTAGAGGCCCAAAGTCAGAACCAAGACTGCTAAGGCTGTATAAAATTAATATAATATTGCTTTATGTAGTTTTGGACTAACCATGGATGCAGGACCGAAGGAACGAGTGTCTGCAGCTCAGAGAGCCTCAAAGGAGTGAGGCAGCAGCTGACTAGGGCGCCCGGAGTGTCCCGGGTGCCCCCAAGGTGAAGACAAAATAAAGTAAAGCAAGGTGAGCTTCGGAAGCTTATGGGCGCGGCGCCCCCAGGTGAAGCCAACGAAGCAAGCCAGCGAGAAGCCAAACCGATCGGCTGACACGTGGGGGGGTGCCCCCGACGTTCCGGGCACCCCCAGGTGCTATAAAAAGGGCCCTCAACCCCAAGGCTTCAACACTCAATCCATTCAACGCAATCACGCTCTTCTACTCCCGCGCTTCGCTCCAAAAACCTCCCGACTCGAGATACAAGCACCGACGACGTCCCTCTGCTCCGAGAAACATTCCACACCGGACGTCGGTAACGAAAGAGAGATTTTTTATTTTTATGTTTACTATACTGCAATTGTAACATCTATTTGTAAACCTTTTTGTGCAAATATAGAGTTGCCCGCAGTAAACGGTCAACGACCGTGGGCCTTGAGTAGGAGCCGACCGCGACTCCGAACTAAGTAAAAAACTTGGTGTTTGCGTTTGATTGTTTTAATTTCCGCTGCATAACTTCTCTAATTCTTAAATCCGAATGTTTTTCGATATTCACCCCCCCCCCCCTCTATCAATTCTCTCGATCCAACAACATGGAGATATGTAGATGAGGAAACAAAGTCATTTTACCATAATAAATTTGTGGTAAGTATATTTAATATATTTACTATTCTAAAATTTGATAAACTAATTTTAATAATTTGCATTGCAGAAAAAATATACATTGGAGGACGGACATGAGGCAGAATTTATTAATACTTGGAATATTTATTGTGCCAAGTTGTATCGAGACCACATGTATTATTTAAGAAAGAAGGTGACGCGATCGTCGTATGTAGATGTTGTGACTTGGGGTGTATGGACGGCCACCTGGGCTGAACAAATATGGAAGGGCAATGCTGAAAAGGCTCGAGCCAATAGATACACAGAGTTAAGTGGCCCGAGCACCGAAATAGTCCGGCATTCATCTAGATCTAAATCTATTGTTGAGCATACATTGGATTTGGTGAGTTTAATTCGGAGTTATGCAAGTAAATTTTGTATTTATCAATTACAGAACTCATATAATTTAGGCATAATAAATTTGTGTATACAGGAACGAGATCTTGCCCGCCAACCCACTTGTATGGAGTGTTGGTTTTGATGGTTGCGCATGGAAAACCTCTCCATGCCCCCAGATTAAAATTTCTTCAATCCGAATGGAGAACAATTTCCAAACAACCGACTCATTATCGTGCTAACCGATTCGAGTGACCACTTGAACAAACTTGTTGTTCAAAAAATCTAACTCGTCTAACCGACTAGCCCCGAAATAGACGATGAATAAATCTCCAGTTTATCATCGGGGCCATGACAATAATTGACATACAATATAAACCTATGATAATGAATCAAGATCAAAGGAACCAAAACAAGATGTTATACCTCTTGTTTACCCCAACCTCTTCTTGGACATCGAGTGGGCGACGATCTTCCAAGAAATGAAGTCACCAAGGCAACTTCTTCTCCTTTTGATGCTTGCGCCGAGAACCTTCAAAGAAAAGAGATGTATCTCTTTTCTTTCTCCAAGCACCGGAAGCCTCCACCCTTCTTTAAATATGATCGCATCCAAAGGAGGAGGAAGAGAAGAAGAGAAGATAAGAAAGAAACAAATCCTTTCTTCCTCCCCAAGCCCTTGCCGCCACCTTCTTCTAACCTCTTCTAGCCGCCAGCCACAAAGAAAAGGAAATATTTCCTTTTCTACTTGTTGTTGTTGCAAGTCTCAAGAGAGAAGAGAAGGAGAAGAGAGAAGAAGAAAACCAAGAGTTTTCTTTCTCCCCAACACCTTGGCCGAACCTCTTCCAAGACTCCTTGCGCCGGCGCCACCAAATAAGAGAGAAAGTGAGAGAGAGGAATAAGGTCTTTAGGTTATTTGGTATGCCTTGGTCTCATGCCTCATGTGGTATATATAGGCTACAATGGGGACAATGAGGAGAAGTTGGGTCTTGGCCACCTAATGGATCAAAGTCTGATCCATTAATGATGATCCAATCCACTAAAGGATCACCATTAAACTACCTCACCAACCCCCATAAATAAATATGGGTTCTACATATTATGTGTAGAAAATCTCCCTGTGTTTAAGATACTGAATGTCCATTAATTAATTAAATTACTGACAATTTAATTAATTAATATCTAACTCATGAGTAGTACCACTCAACCTTATCATCATGTAGGACCAAGTCCACCTGTAGGATTTTCATGATGAACTTTATGAGCTCCTCAAGGGGACATCATCAACCTGACGCATCAGGACACAGTTTCCTTCTATAATCAATGACACGCCATGTAAATAATATTATTTCCCAATTTACCGGGCCTATCAATTTAACAAATAAATCTTGCCCATTGGTAAATTAAATAAATAGATATTAAGTACATGTACCCGTATTATATCGGGATTAAGAGCATGTACACCATAATATCTGAGGTCTGATTCAATTATATAGTCAGTATAAATTGAATCACCTCTATATTAGTCCTGCTAAATACACATAAAGTGTACTAGTGTAATTATATGGTCAAGATAAACCAATATCAAATTACACTATAACGATGCCAATGGTTTGTCCAAAACTATCTAGGTTGTGAGCCTCTACTTATACTCTACAAGGGACTGATAACATGATCTTCTGTGTAACACCACACACCATGTTATCTACAATGTAAAGTATTAGACAATAGCATGTATATATCAAATATAAAATACAAACAATGATCATGTGATTCTCATTCCAAAATGTAGATGTCTATACAAAAGCTAGGCTTTTAGTATACATCCTAACATGGAGATCTTTTTGAAGACCCGTAAGTAGAAGGATGAGACATTTGTCGATTCTCGATTACAGGCGATACATGTACAATTATTATCTTTATTATATTTAAATGTTTTTATCTTATTAACTATAGTAATTGTATTCAATTTGAATATTAATCCGATAATCCTTTTTCATACAGAATCAAATTACAAATAGAGTGGTCGAGGCATCTCAGCCATCGATAGAGGGGGGGTCACAGACTTTATCCACCGACCAGCTGAATGAGATCTATTATGATGTTGTCGGTGGATGATCGTTTAAGGATGCCCAGGGGTCGTGCCACTTCGACCGCTCCTTCTTCTAAGGTGCAGTCTTTACGACAAGAAAATCAAGAATTGCGCTCTCAAATTGCCTCAATGGATCAGAAGATGGATCAGTGGATAGCCACTGAGGAGCAGAGGAGAGCGGAGGAGGATCGGAGGAGAGCGGAGGAGAGAGGCCAGTTATAAAGCTTTCATGGACCATATGATGGCGGTCATAGCTACTTTCACCCCTCCAACACAACACGGTTTTGAGTCACAGGAGACTCAAGACCCAACAGACGGTGGCGAGTAGATTTTTTCTGAGTTATGTTAAACTATAACATGTGTTTTATTAAAATCATGTAAATTTATTTATTCTGTAATTATATTCTAATATATTATATTTTTGGCTTTCAGGATTCTTTATTTTCTAGCTAGGCATCCTTATCATATTCACCAAATTTATATCCAGGTATTAAAATTTATTATTTATATATAATTATTTTAAATTTTAGATAAATTTTATAATTATTCTTTTTATAATACATTGTTATACTTATTTTGTAGTCATCATTATCATAACATATTTTATTTTATTTTTTCTTACAGGATTTACAAATATAGGGATGTTTTCTATTATTTTTTATCATGCATGATATGTAATTTGAATTTGGATATTGATATTCTAATTTGTTTATATTATTGTGATAGCACTTGGATTATATTATAGTTTATTGTCTATTGTAATTTATAGTTTGGTTGACTTGGATTATATTATTGTGATAGGACTTGGTTTATATTGTGATAGGACTTAGTTTGAAATGTGTGAAATGTGATTATGAAATATGAAATGTGATTGTTTGTATGTATTGTGATTATGAAATGTGTGAAAGGTGAGAGTTTATATTTTGTTTGAATAATTGTTTATATTGTGTGAAATGTATATTAGATCGGATTAAATTTATATTATATCCTTCCTATTTTTTTTAAATTGCCGACGGAATACCAACGGAAAAGGATATTCTGTCGATGATGTATCGACCCAGATATCAGCCAATGTTCGATATTTTCTGACGAAAACCTTGGTTCCGTCGGTAATTACCGATGGAAATATTCCGTTGGTAAATATATTTACCGACAGAATAACATTTCCTTCGGAAATATTATCCCGACAATTAATATTCTAACATTTTTTTTCGTCGTAGTTCCGTCGGTAAGGATCATTCCCGATGGAATTCCATCGGTAAATTCCATCGGTAATGATTAGATTTTTTTGTAGTGTATATACCTGGCACCTATGTTCTTATGCATGTCCAAAATGTGCTATGGATACCGATAGCATATTTTTCTCTTGCAATTTTCAAATGAATTAGTAATTTCCTCATTTATATTTGTAAGTTTCTCCCTTTGTTGGCATAGTTCGATATCTATTTTTTAGTTTTCTGTGAAAACTCATTGTTTGCTTTCAGGCATATGTCATCAAGGTATGTGCTCCTATTAGGGTTTTCGCTCTGATTCCCCGATTCAAAAAAGGCGAAACGCTCGCCCCCAGCGCCCCCGCCAGCCCGCCCCAGGACCAACACGGAGGAGGTAAATCACGATTATCACTGGTGTGGTGAGGTGCCTAGGGTCGAGGGAATTTAATGCTAGTAGACCGGGGTTTTATCCCTGTGCGCAACTGACGACCGTGAGGGCAAAAATGTAATGGGTAAACTTTTTATAGTGACTAGCCCCACCGCTGAAACGAACCCCTTTATCAGAAACCCCCTTCCGGGATTTCTGGAGGCATAGTACCACTGATTGATAAGAGCATAATTATTGGAATAATATCGAGCATATTATTGAAATAATATCCCGCATATTATTGGCAATAATATCTCAGTCAATAAATATTAGTTACTAAGAGGACTCGAACCCGGAACCTCAGGTAACATATGTCTCCATGCTTACCACTTGGGCTAAGACACTTTGACAAAAAAAATGTAATGGGTAAACTTTTTATAGTGACTAGCCCCACTGCCGAAACGGTCCCCTTTATCAGAAACCCCCTTTCGGGATTTCTGGAGGCATAGTACCACTGATTGATAAGAGCATAATTATTGGAATAATATCGAGCATATTATCGAAATAATATCTCGCATATTATTGACAATAATATCTCAGTCAATAAATATTAGTCGCTACAGTTGCAGTTGTGCTGATTATTAGTTTTTTTTTTTTTTGCTAGTGCACTCAATCTTGATGCTTCTATGCTGCTACTCTTGTAAGAGAAAAAAATAATGTTGAGTGTTCCAGAAGGAATCGACATCGACCGTTAGTCACCAGAGTTCAGCCCACGAGGATGATGACGAGCGAGGAAGAGCTCCCACCCGGCGAGATTAATACGAGTGTTAAGGGGAACACATCGGAGATTGTCCAGCAAAGCCCACTCCGATGCTCAAGTCAGTGCCTGAGTCTCTTAGATGGAAGAAAATAAGGAAAAGTGTGAGTCAGAATGAGCATACCCCCTTTACTTGGGGGGTTGGAGTACCTTTTATACCTAAGGCGACAGTCACATGTGTCTCCACCTTCTTCTCCACGCCACCTCAATTGTCGGTTATTGGATAATCCTTGTAACGGTTCTCGCAACCATTAAATCTGGGTCATTGCAATAATTAAGGCTTTAATGGTCGCGTATTATGGGTCATGATTATCTCGTAATTATTAGTGATGATTAACCACAGATTCGAAGAAAGGGGCAGTTACTTGAGATCGAGTGATCTTTGGGCTCCACTACCCCGAGGTGATCTCGGGGTCCTTTGGCCTGGGTGGGTCCCGAGCATTCACCTTCCCGGGGTGATCTAGGGGACCTGACCTCCCGAGGTGATCTCGGGCGTGTGTCCTCCTAGATCGATCTCAAGAGTATGTCTACCCGAGGTGGTCTGGGAATCCACTTTCCCAAGGGGGTCTCGGAAGTTAAGGAAAGAGAATCGTCCAGGCTCGGTAGATCATGCCACATAGCTTCTTCAGTCCACGTGTCAGCCACGGGGTGTTCAACCCCATCACAAGTTCCTCCCTTTTAGTCTAATCGAAGGAAGTGTGGCTAATTGATTAGACTAGTGTTGTAACGAAGAAGCTATGTTATGGTGAGTCCTTGCACCCATTACTACTTCATTGGCGGCACGTTGGGTTCGAGGAATCGAAACACTCATCTCGGGGTCCGAGGCAATCTCTTTTTGAATTAGCCTTCCTAAAAGGTTTCTGTGATTCTCAAGGCACAGCAATAATAGTGTCCATCACCCATAAAAGTGCATGGAGCCCTTTAATGGTGACAAAACCCCCTTGTGAATTCGCCCTCGCCACGTGCCCCAACTTCTCTCCTCGCGATCTCTTGCGGACCTGCGCAGCTTCGGCTGACATGCGTGACAAGTTCACATCAAATGGTTGCTTGGTAGTGACGCCTCGATGTAGCTGTCTCCCATCGTCCACTGTCTTACCACCATTGTTCACACACAGGCGGCTTCCTCCCCATAAAAAGGGGAGGCGAAGACATTCGGCCACCTTTCGGCTTCATCGCTTAGCAGACATCATCTTCGTCTTCTTCTCTATGGACTCCTCCTCACGCATAAGTCTTCTGCTTCCTTCTCGTCTTCTTCCTTAGGAGCCAATGCCAGGGTAGGAGAGAGGTTCCAGAGGAGGGCTACCAAGCGGAGTGGTACGAGTCCGCCTCTTCTAGAGTAAGGTTGGAAGCTCTACAAGAGGCTGGTGAGGCTTTACATTCCGACCGAGATGGCGGTGGTGATCCCTAGGGTGGACAGTCGCCGGTGAACCTCCTCTAGGTTTATTTACCTTCTTCCTAGGGCAAGTAGAGTCAGGGCTTCGTTTCTCTATCCCCTCTTTTTTCATGAATGTATCCTCCTATTTTGATATCCCTCTCCACTAGATGGCTCCCAACACCTTTGCTCAGATGGGCGGGGCGTACATGATCTTTAAACTCTTCGACATCCCCCTGACCCCTCGTCTTTTTCATTCCTTCTTCGTTCCAATTGGCTCGCGAGGGGTATTTAGCCTTACAGTGTGCCCCAGCCATAGGTTCTTAGGGGGGTTCCCTTCTTCTCATAAAGGGTGAAAGGAGAAGTTTTTCTTCATCCGACTATCCCACCGTCCTTTCAGTTCCCATCGTTGGACGGAGAATCTGCCTACTCCCCCTGAACTAGGGAACTTTCAACAGGATTCCACCTACCAGTGAGCCAGGAGCATTCTCTCTGGCATGGAGTTCAGTGGCCCGGGTCTGGTACATAGCGATGAGCTCATGTACTGAGTGGGCCTCAGTCCTAAAGTCACCCACATCAGTCCCAACCTCGGTAAGTTTGTCATTTCCATCAATGCTCATTAATTCTAACAGATGATATGTTGTCTATCTATTACAGAGAAAATCATGCTCTCGAAGGCAATGAACCGACTCATCAAGTGGGATGAAGCCAACAAGGAGGCCCTGGATCCTCCTCCAGCCCCTCTCGCCTCACCCTCTGTTGGCCGAGGCCTCGGAGGAGACTGTCGAATTGTCCGGGGAGCATGCAACGCCGGAGCGGACAGAGGCTTCTGTCGTGCCTCAGACACTTGCTGACCAAGGGACTCCAGGTCTGTCTATCAACCCGGAGACTGGCGTCCCTTCGGGGAATGATCCACCGCTAGCTACCGTCTATACGGGGGAGGCTGTAGAAAAGTCATCGCCTCTCGTCGACCCATAAATACTCAAATTGTCTGGGCAGCAAAAGAGGAAAGTCTCGGAAGACATGGCCCCGAGACGGAAAAGTTGTGTCACATCGACCCCAGCACACTCCCTTCCATCCCTGAGGAGGGCTTCTCATCTTCGATGATGAGGGTACCGTCCCCCCGTCTCCTCCTTCACAGCGGACTGCCCCTACAAAGACAGGCGGTCATGCCCCGGCACCTCCCCGATCAACTCTTTCGAGGCCCCAAAAGGCAAGCAAGCATTGCCTGCCCAACCTCGGATGCAGCTCGACCACCTACGCAAAAGGCTTGACGCAATCTTCGAGGCTTCCACACAGTCTTTTCCCTCGGTGCACTTTAAGGAGGTACCTGCCGAGGGCCATTCTTCCGAGGGGGCCTCCAATTCTGAGGAGGATGAGTCTGACCCTTCCACAATGCCACCTAGAACTCCCACTGTCCAGCCACTCCCCACGCACAGAGACTCCTTACCCTCCGTGAGCTGAGCTGACACCCCAAGAAGTCAAGGAGTCTTAGGAGGGGAGGTCATGCGGGTCTCTGTCGGGCCTCTCACCACCCTCCGTGAGTCTCTTTTGAAGGTAAGTGTTCCAGATTTCATAGGTTACTTCCCTTTATGTTTTATAACTCCTTTGTACTATGACAGGCGTCTCAAGACTGTCTAACGATCGGCCGCCACTTGTACTCCTAGCTAGAGGTTGAGGCCTTGACCCGTCGAGCACTAAGAGCAGAGGTCGCAGTTGACCATGCCCATAGGGTGGGACTCATGCAAGCGGATGTCAGCAGAGCTCTTCGAGTGAAGGTGGAGTATCAACAGGACACCCTGCTGGCTATGGAGTCCTCCCTACATAGTTCCCGTCACCAGGAGCGTATGATGTCCAAGAGAGAAGTGGCCCTCACAGACGACCTACTCTGGATGACTCAAGAGTGAGACCGGCTCCAAGTGAAGGAGAAAAAGCTGTCGGGGGATGTTCGACTCCTGAAGACTTCGGCCAGAAGGTTGAATGAGTGCATCAAAGACCAAGCGCACCAGCTAGCCTAGAAGGAATATGACATCATGGCGGTAGCTAATCGCTTGACTGACCTCGAGGAGGACGTGGCCTAGGCATGATCGGAAGCTTTGGCCACTTCAGAAAGACTCAAAGAGACCCTGGAAGACCAGGACAAAATGTCTTCTGAGGTGGCTCGGCTAAGGATTGCCAAGGAGACAACCGAGGCCAAAATGCGCAATCTCCAGGTTGTCGAGGCCTCCCGTCTCAAGGAGGCCGAGGCAGAATTCAAGACCAGGTTCCTGGAGTCAGACGAGTTTGGCGATATCCTTGTCGGCCAGGTAATGAAGTGTTTGAAGCAGGGCTTCCACGGAGCCATCGATCATCTGAGGAAGCCCAACTCTTGTCGTCGGACGCTGACTTGAGTTTCATGAGCATTGGCCGAGTCTGGGTGGAGCTCCCGCCAGAAGAAAAGGAGTTGTAGATAATATAGAACTATTTTCCACCCTGGACCTCGCCTTTTTTTCTGTTCGTTCTTACTATCGTCTCCATCATTCCTAATGTAATCATTTTGATCGTAATGAAAATATTTTTTTGACTTACTGTCCTGAGTATCTTTTTTGTTTGGCTCCGTATGTATTATTTGTCCTCGACATGAGGACCAAGGAAATTGAAGAACAAGTGTTCTTCCCTGACTCAAAGAGTAAGGACGTTGACAAGCAACACTTCAGCCTAAGGAGCAAGGCACCCCAAGGGAGGCCCCAGGCGAAGCCGAGTAGGCTGGGAGGACCCGGCCAAGACTAGCGTCGACCCCGCGGAGGAGCTATAGTAGATGTACCTTCTTGTACTTTGCTTTGTTGTCTAAGAGTGTAACTACTAAATGTACCCCAGAATTGTTAAGGGAATACTGTGTTCTTCTCCTTTTAGTATTTAGAGTCTTTAATCTCTGTCTACTTATGCATTTACATGATCCCCCTTTATCTCCACAAGTGAGATCATTTTAGTCTAGCCACGAACCAAGGGATCACCAATGTAAGAAGGGTGGCCTTCGACTCAAAACCTAGAGCGCAGAGGTCGGTCGAGCGTTGCACGTCCATATGGGTCTTCGACGGATAGCCACAAAGAAAATGACTACCATCACATTCATTCTCATATCAGCTCTTGATCTGGCATCTGCATCCCCCAGACCAAGCCTTCTCACCTTGGGTATCCGAAGCACCCCGAGATAGTAGGATTTTAACAACTCTTGGTTGGGCATCCGCAGCACCCGGACCAAGCCTACTCACCTCGGGCATCCGCAACACCGCGAGATAGTAGGGTTTTTACCGCTCTTGGTCGGGCATCTGCAACACCCAAACCAACCTACTTACCTCGGGCATCCGCAACACGGGAGGTAGTAGGATTTTTACCACTCTTGGTCGGGCATCCGTAGCACCCAGACCAAGCCTACTTACCTCAAGCATCGCATCACCGTGAGATAGTAGGGTTTTACAGCTCTTGGTTCGAGCATCCGCAACATCAGACCAAGCCTACTCACCTCTGGCCACCCGCAGCATCGCAAGGTAGCAAGGTTTTAGCTGCTCTTGGTTGGGCATCCGCAACACCCGGACCAAGCCTACTCACCTCGGGTATCCGCAATTCCACTATGTATAGGGTTTATAGCTCTTGGTCGGTCATCCGCAACACCCAGACCAAGCCTACTCACCTCGGGCATCCGCAGCACCGCGAGGAGTGGGGTTTTAACAGCTCTTGGTCGAGCATCCGCAACACCCAGACCAAGGCTACTCACCTCGGGTATCCGCAGGCACTAGGAGGTAGCAGGGTTTTACGGCTCTTGGTTGGGCATCTGCAGCCCCCGGACCAA
>JAGFNQ010002869.1:0-268444 GCA_024364735.1 Boesenbergia rotunda
CCTACTTACCTCGGGTATCCGCAGCACCACGAGGTAGTAGGGTTTTTTCTTGGTCGGGCATCTGCTGCACCCAGACCAAGCCTACTTACCTCAGGCATCCGCAGCACCATGAGGTAGTAGGGTTTTAGAAAGATGTATTGACACTTTTACGTTGAGATGTCTCATTTATTTCATGGCCATCACTGCAATGAAGCAAGAATACATAGACAACTACATAGCATGTCTGACAAATCTTACCGGGTGTGGCAGGGTTGGAGATAGTTGACATGTTGTGGCCTCTTCAGCTCTACATCCCTATCTCCCTTTGGGGGATTAGCGAGATCGATTTGCAAGGCTTCATGCGACTTCGGGTTCTTGCAGAACTCTGATCGGACTTCGCCGTTGTAGCATCGCTGAGACACCAACTGGTCTCCCTTGACTTCTGCCACTTGGTCGCCTACCGGGAATTTGATCTTCTGGTGGTAGACCGAGACCACTGCCTGAAATATACTGAGCGCTGGGCGTCCCAAGATGGCATTGTAGGATGAGGGAGCCTCTACGACCTGGAAGGGAGTCCTCCTAGTCCTCTCCAGAGTGTCATTGTCGTTGATCCTCTCCAAAGTGTCACTGTCCAACGATAACGATAGGGTAACTTGCCCTATCGGTTGTACTCGATATCCGGTGAATCCGAAGAGTGGAGTCGAAACTGGATGCAGTTCATCCTCGTCAATCTGCATCTGGTCTAGAGCGACCTTGTATAGGATGTTAATGGAGCTACCTGTATCCACGAAGATGTGCTTAACCTTGTAATTTGCGAGGCGTGCAAGAATTACCAGAGCGTCCTCATGGGGAGCTTCTACGTCTTCCAAGTCCTTTGGGCTGAAGGAGATCGTTGGGCCAAGATGTTGGCTCCAGCTTGTCCCGATGGCGTAGTTCTCCAACCGCCGGGTGTGGGCCTTTCTTTCCCGGTGGGAATCTCCTCCGGTGGGTCCCCCTTAGATCACCCCCACGTGTCCAGAAGGCTGGCCACGTGCAAGGGCCTTGCCCTTCTTGAGGTCTCTTTCAAATTAGGGAGACCTACGGGGTGCAGCCTCCCGACTCCTCCCTCTCGAACGTGACCGAGACCAATGCCAGGTCTTGTTCTCTACCGACGACCGTTGTCGGGGAGATAAGCTTCGCTGAGGGGACCTCCGGCGATACCCCGTCTTCTTCCACTTCCTCTGGGATTTGGTGTCTGCTTCTTCATTCACTTTTCTCTTCAAGGCATGGCACTCCTCGGTGGAGTGTGTCGTACTGCCGTGGAATTCACAGTACTTCAACAACGGCTCTGGTCGCTCGGTGTCCACTGTGTTAGGATGTATACTAAAAGTCTAACTTTTATATGAACATCTATATTTTGGAATAAGAATCACATAGTCATTGTTTACATTTTATATTTGTTATATATGCTATTGCTCTTTACTTTACATTGTAGATAACATGGTGTGTGGTGCCACACAGAAGATCATGTTATCAGTCCTTTGTGAAGTATAAGTAGTGGCTCACAACTGAGCTAGATTTGGACAAACCATTGTGTTGGTGCAAGATACATTAGTGATATCCTCCTCTAAGTGTTTTAATGTTTGACAATATGCTTAAGTCAGTGATACATTGAACAAGGGAAGGGTGAGTGAAGAAAACTGGACCAAGATGAACCAAAGTCCTAGTAAACCTAGGCAATAAGTCCTGGTTCGAAGAATTGGGCATTAAGTCCTGATCATGGATTAGGCACTAAGTCCTGGCAAAGGGCTGGGCACCGAAGACCTGACCGGAAGTTTGGCACTAAGTCCTGGCAAAGGGCTGGGCACCGAAGACCTGACCGGAAGTTGGGCACTAAGTCCAGGCTGAGGGTTGGGCACCGAAGACCTAGTTAGAGGAATTTGGCACGAAGTCCTGGACTAGGGTTTGGGCACGAAGTCTTGGTCCGAGGGATTGAGCAACTTAGCTGAGAGATGACTAAGGATAAAAATAGAGACAGGTCAGGGTTCGGACGTCTCGAGATCCGAGAGTATCAGAGGCTAAGCAAAAGTCCACCTGAAGGACTGGGTGGCAACCGTCTCCTGAAAGAAGTAGGTGAAAGGCGCGTTCTCGGGGGTGGGAACTTGCGTCGGTTCGACCTAGGGTTTCATGGGAATTCGAAGTCAGAACCAAGTCCTTAAGGTTAAGAATGTGTGTACATTTGCTTTGTATTTTTGTATCTTGCAGGTACCTAGAATGGAAGACAAAGCAGGCGATGGGGCTGGAAACCAGCCAAGCTAGGCACCATTGATGGGGGCGCCCAACAGGATCCAAGTGCCCCCATCAACAGGGGAGCCTAGGTCAAAGAAGAAAACAAGCTTAGTCGAAGGAAGGAAGAGTAGGCTTCCATTCAGGCGCCCGGGATGATACAGGCGCCCAAGTTGAAAGTTGTATTTGCTGCTGCGAGTTTGAACCAGAGATAAGCTTTCATTTAGGCGCCTGGGAGGTCCAGGGCACCCTGGTCAAAGGTTTTATCAGCTGCGACGAGTTCGGCGCGGAGATAAGGTTTGACCAAGCCCTATAGGGCGCCCCCATCAACACTGGCGCCCGAATGAAGCCTATAAATGGGGCTTCGTCCCCAAGGCTCAATACACAACTTCCAAACACGATTCTAAGCTTTCCAAGTGACAACAACGCGCAAAAGATGAGGCTCTATGACCGGGAGGCTCCAGGAGGAAGTGCACGGCACTTTGGAGGTCCAGATCGGTCGAGTTTCAGATCTTGTTTGTTCGGGTTGAATTTACAATTCCGTACATATTTTTTGTTGGGTTCTCCCGGCACAAAACAATAAAAACGCAGCGGAAACAAGAACCCACGAGCGATCCATGCGAAAGAAAACTCGTACAAAGCTATCTATCTAATAGATTTATCTACTGTTTATACCTTTGAAGCGTGCCCTTCGGTTATCCCGCTCGTCCAAGATGCGCCGGATCTCCTGCACGTTCAAGCGTCCATGCCTCTATTCGTATCCACACGGACACAATCTCTTAACTTCGGGAGAACTACCTTAGTTGTGCTAGAAACTTGAGGTAGCTCGAAAATACCAAGAACCTTACAGTAAGGTTTCGGCCAAGAGTGGAGGAGAGGAAGAAGAGAAGAAGGGAATGGGAAAAACTAAGGCAAGAAGAAGGAGAGGTCATCCAAAGTCACAAGGCCCTCTTTTATAATCATCCCATGAATATGAAGAGGTTTGTGTCTCTTTGGCTTCCCAATAAAGAGCACATCTTTTTATGTGACTCTTTATCATTTCCCATGCAAGAAAAGAATCTTTTCATCCAATGAAAAGAGACTTTTCTCTTTCTTCCATGCAACTCCGACCGGGCCTCTCAGGCTTCCGACTCGGTCTCCCGACCAAGTCTCCCGAGTGGCGAGCTCCCGACCCAGTCTGCCGAGCTCCGACCCAGTCTGCCGAGTGCCGACCCAATCCGTCGAGCTCCGACCCGATCCGCCGAGCTCCGACCGTCCGCCGAGCTCCGACCGGTCCGCCGAGCTCCGACCCGGTCCGCCGAGCTCCGACCCGGCCCGCCGAGCTCCGACCCGGCCCGCCGAGCTCCGACTCGGCCCTCTCGAGTTCCCAACTCGAGTCCCCCGAACTGACCTCCCGAGTTCCCAACTCGGGCTCAGGTCTCCCGAGTTTCCAACTCGGGCTCAGATCTCTCGAGTTCCCAACTCGGGCTCAGATCTGTCGATCAACCTTCCCGAAGCATTGTGTCCTTTGTGTGTGACCCAATAGGTTCTCGTGACGTTGGCAATGCGCCTAAATACTTTAGACACATAAACAATGAGCGGCATCTAGCAATGCATCATTGCTACCCAAGTAACAAGAAAAGTCGAGATCCGACTAAACCTCCGTGACTATGATAGTGTATGACCTTGTCCTTCTATCCTTGATATCTAGATTGATCAATGAGGCATAGACCGTGTCATCCTCAATCAATCTTGTGTTTCTTGATCCCGAGTAGACTCACTCAAACAAATGAGCTCAATATCTCATATTGACTCACTTGAGCATGGTCATGCGTTTCAGTAGTCCTACTCGATCAAGGGGCCCACAGATATCACTCCCGTCATATGGGAGGGATAGATCCCATCTACATCACTCACATCCCTCCGCATAATTCATTACATACCCAGTGATCGCCTTTATAGTCCACCCTGTTACGGGTGACGTTTGACGATACCAAAGTACATAACTCCTTATGTAGGGAACCGTAGTGACTTCAGGTCTAAGGACTATTCATACCAATAGTCACATGAGAAAGTCTATGACACTCATATGACAATCTATGAAACTTTCTCATGGCGGGTCATTCAGTACATATTCTCCAATGTATACCCATGTGTCAACTTGATATCACATATCCATGACTTGTGAGCTCAAGTCATCAGTTGACCTACATGCTAGTCTCCATGCATCAATATTATCCCTGAATAATTGATGCTTGACTAGGAATAATTTAGTGTAGTATTCTCTACATTATCTCACTATCGATTCAACCAATCGATATAATGTAGATAAGAACCTACTACACAAGGACATTATTATATTTAGTCATTCGGCATAGAATACAAAGTAAGTATAATAACCAAACATTCCTTTATTAATAATAGAATATGATACAAAATGCCCCTAGTGAATCATCACATAATTGGCTCTAGGGCTCCTACTAACAATCTCCCACTGGCACTAGTGCCAATCACCGTAGTATCTAATACCCAGTGACCTGGTATGACCATCATGCTTCTTTTGTGCCAAAGCCTTGGTCAAAGGATCTGCGATGTTAGAATCAGTGTGTACTCTGCATATCCTCACATCTCCTCTATCGATGATCTCTCGAATGAGATGGAAGCGTCGTAGTATGTGTTTGGTCCGCTGATGTGAACGAGGTTCCTTAGCCTGCGCAATAGCCCCATTGTTGTCACAATAGAGGTCTATCGGGTCTGCTATGCTAGGAACCACACCAAGTTTTGTGATGAACTTCCGGATCCAAACAGCCTCTTTTGCCGCCTCAGATGCGGCAATATACTCGACCTCTGTTATAGAATTTGCGACTGTGTCCTGCTTCGAACTCTTCCAGCTCACAGCGCCACCATTCAGGCAAAATACATATCCTGACTGCGATCTAAAGTCATCCCTGTCTGTTTGGAAGCTTGCGTCACTGTAACCCTTTACAGCTAGCTCCTCATCACCTCCAAATATCAAGAAATATTCTTTCGTCCTTTGTAAGTACTTAAGAATATTCTTGACAGCTATCCAGTGACATTCACCTGGATCTGACTGGTACCTGCTCGTCATGCTCAAAGCATACGAGACATTTGACGAGTACAAAGCATGACGTACATGATAGACCCTATAGCGGATGCATAAGGGATCTGATCCATACGGTCTCTCTCCTCCTTAGAAGAGGGACATTGAGTCTTCGAAAGACTCACACCATGTGACATTGGCAGAAATCCCTTCTTGGAATTCTGCATGGCAAAACGATTAAGCACCTTGTCAACATATGTACTCTGACTTAGCCAAGCAATCTCTTAGATCTATCTTTATAGATCTTGATGCCTAGGATATAGGCTGCTTCACCTAAGTCTTTCATTGAGAAATAATTCCCGAGCCACGTCTTTACAGACTGTAGTGAAGGGATATCATTCCCAATGAGAAGTATGTCATCTACATACAGGATCAGGAAGATAACTGTGCTCCCACTAACCTTCTTGTAGACACAGGGTTCATCTTCATTCTTGATGAAACCAAACGCTTTGATTGCATCATCGAATCGAAGATTCCAGCTTCGAGATGCTTGCTTTAGCCCATAAATGGACCTTTGCAACTTACATACCTTTCCAGCATGCTCTGGATCTACAAAACCCTCAGGTTGTGTCATGTACACATCCTCGAGTAGATTCCCATTCAGGAATGCGGTTTTGACATCCATCTGCCAGATCTCGTAATCATGGTAAGCTGCTATAGCAAGCATGATCCGAATAGACTTAAGCATCGCAACTGGTGAAAAGGTTTCATCATAGTCGATACCATGAATTTGCTTGAAACCTTTAGCTACCAATCGCCCTTTATAGGTATGCATGAGTCCATCCATGTCAGTCTTTCTTCTAAAGACCCACTTACACCCAATGGGTTTAATCCCCTCAGGTGGATCAACCAAAGTCCATACTTGGTTAGTGTACATGGATTCCATTTCGGACCTCATGGCTTCTAGCCATTTCTCATAATATGGGCTCATCACAGCTTCTTGATAGGATGTGGGCTCATTCAACTCAATGAGCGTAACGTCATCATGGTCAGACAAGAGAAAAGAGTATCTCTCAGGCTGACGACGTATCCTATCAGATCTGCGAGGAGGTTGGTCTACTTGAACAGCTTGTTGTTCCACAACTTCTTGTGCAACAACCTCATGATCCACAACATCTTGTGGTGCCTGTTCAATGCCCATTACGGCCTCAGTGTTATTTGTATCTTGAACTTCTTCAAGATGAAATTTACTCCCACTAACTCTACTAGAAATAAACTCCTTTTCTAGAAAGACGTCATTTCTGGCGACAAACACTTTGCCAAGTGTGGGATTGTAAAAGTAATATCCCTTCGTTTCCTTGGGATATCCTACAAAATAACACTTATCAGATTTGGGTCCTAGTTTATCTGAGACTTGACGTCGAACGTAAGCCTCACAACCCCAAATCTTTATAAAAGTCATCGTGGGACTCTTCCCAGTCCATATCATATACGGTGTCTTTATGACGGCCTTTGATGGAACTCGGTTAAGTGTGAAAAGAGCTGTCTCTAGAGCGAATCCCCAGAAGGAAGTAGGAAGATCTGTCTGACTCATCATTGATCGTACCATATCTAATAGGGTACGATTTCTCCGCTCGGACACACCATTCCACTGTGGTGTTCCAGGTGGAGTGAGTTGAGATATGATCCCACACTCTGCTAGATGGTCACGAAACTCTTGGCTAAGGTATTCACCGCCTCGATCTGATCGAAGCATCTTGATACTTTTGCCAAGTTGGTTTTGTACTTCACTCTTGAACTCTTTGAACTTTTCAAAGGATTCTAACTTGTGTTTCATAAGATACACATAGTCATATCTACTGATATCATCAGTGAAAGTGATGAAGTACTGATAGCCTCCTCTAGCTGCGATATTGAAAGGGCCACATACATCAGTATGTATGAGTCCTAACAACTCTGTCGCTCTTTCGCCGTGTCCACTAAATGGAGTCTTGGTCATCTTGCCTAGAAGACAAGATTCGCATGTCTCATATGATTCAAAATCAAATGAGTCCAGTAATCCATCCTTATGGAGCTGGGATATGCGACTCTCATTTATATGTCCTAAGCGACAATGCCAGAGATATGTTTGGTTCAAATCATTTGATTTGAACCGTTTGGTATTTATGTTATAGATTGGGTTCTCTAGATCTAGAACATAGAGTCCATTCATCAATGGTGCATTACAATAGAACATATCATTCAGCATGATAGAACAACATTTGTCCTTTATGGTAAATGAAAACCCTTTCTTGTCCAAACAAGATACTGAAATAATGTTCTTAGTTAATGCGGGTACATAAAAGCACTCTTCTAGTTCTAGGATAAGCCCAGTGGGCAAGGAAAGGAATATGTCCCTACAGCAATAGCAGCAACTCTTGCTCCGTTGCCTACTCGTACGTCCACCTCGCCCTTAGTCAATGATCTAGCTCTTTGAAGGCCCTGCACATTAGTACAAATGTGAGAAGCACATCCGTATCTAATACCCAAGAAGAAGAGATAGATAGATTGACTTCTATAACAAAAATACCTGAGGCAGAAGTCTCACTTCTTTTCTTCTTTGCTTCCTCCAGGTAGATTTTGCAATTCCTCTTCCAATGTCCGGTCTCACCACAATGGAAGCAGGTCCCTTCCTTAGGCACTTTGCCTTTGGCCTTGGATGCAGTAGAATTGGCCTTGCCTTTGGCTTGGGTCTTACCTTTGCCTTTAGGCTTCCATTTGCCTTTGCCCTTGTTAACCATCAGTACATTACTGGTCTTGGTCTTCTTGAGGTTGGGCTCAGCAGTTCTCAACATGCTGAGCATCTCAGGCAAAGGTTTATCAATTTCATTCATGTTGTAGTTCATGACAAATTGATTATAACCCTCCGGCAACGATTGCAGGATAAGGTCTGTTGCCAATTCTTGGCCCAGTGGGAATCCTAATCTTTCAAGGTTCTCCACATACCCAATCATCTTGAGTACGTGAGTCCTACAGGAGTTCCCTCTTGCATCTTGCATGCAAATAGGGCTTTGGACACCTCAAACCGCTCGTGCCTAGCTTGCCCTTGATACAGTTGTTTCAGATGCTCAACCATATCATGTGCATTCATGTTCTCGTGTTGCTTCTGAAGCTCAGAGTTCATGGTGGCAAGCATGAGGCATGATACATCCAATGCATCATCCTGATGCTTCTTATAAGCATCCTTTTCGGCACGGGTGGCGGTAGCGCCAGGTGCTTCTGGAAGGGGTTGCTCTAGGACGTACAGTTTTCTTTCTTGTTTGAGGACTATCCTCAAGTTCCTGTACCAGTCCAGGAAATTAGCTCCGTTGAGCTTGTCCTTCTCAAGGACAGATCGCAGAGAGAGAGTATTCGACGTATTAGACGACATGGTGATCTACAACAATACAACATGCAGAGATAAGTATCATATCTATATCATTTAATTAGGCCTTTAATTAAATGATGCTCCCACTAAATTGTAGAGCTTTTGTAGGGGCTAGTCATGGATGTAGGCAAACTCATTTTGTCCACACTACTAGCTCCAAACCAATTAGCGACTACATTTATGTGGGACAAGATCCAAATTGTACTACATCTTGAGTTAGCTTTGGCTAATCGCCCAAGACTTGGTACATTTCGGTAGGTAACATTTTACCAATTACATCGTATGCAACTCTTGAAAAGGGTCAAGATCCACGTCATTACACATCATCTTGAGTTAGCTTTGGCTAATCGCCCAAGACTCAGTATAATTTGTTCTCTTACCCAATTTTCCCAACTATTGGGATATGCCTCTAAGTTTCTCAATCCAATTGAGGTGACTTAGTTAAGTCTCACCCAAAGTTCGATAGCGGGACATCACAATTGTCCTCTCGCACTCTACCAAGATAAAATGTGTTGCTTCGCTTTGGCAGAACCCAACAACAAATGATCGAGGTAGTTTATGAGTATCAAACTTTGGTAGGCATACAGAGTTGACTTAATTAAGATAAACATTTTATCTAATCATGCATCACATACACACATAGCATATATCAACATATAAGCAAGAAAATGTGACATGGTTATGGCCTACTACGATCTTCTCAAGCCAATGAGAAGATCGATGGTCAACCTAAGGATAACTTCTTCTCCAGAGCATCCTCCGGTCATCATGTGTGGTTGGCATCCTCCTTGTAACTTCATTCTTCAATGGACACTCCATTCCTCTTTTGTACATTACAATATGGGAGAAACTTGAGTTACATTCGAGTCTAAATCTAATTTTACAATTAGGAAGAATAGATACAAGACACGACACGCAGGCCGTATTATGAATTACAACATGCACACCACACATACATCCAATCACATTGGGGTTAAGACCATAACCATTCACCATGTTATCATACACAATAGATTTAGGACATTTATTTTATTATGAGTGCAAAAACAAAATCTGCCGCTTGAGCAGAAACTCACGGCGTTGGCAAGTCCCCGAGTGAGCCGCTGCTCTGGATCCATCAACATGAATCCGAGTCGGTCTCCCATTCCCGAGACAGTCTCGGGGTCTCCTTCCTCGGGATGACCCGAGCGCCTGTTTTCCCGAGTGGCCTCGGGAAGCCTCGGCTCGGTATGACCACAATGGTCTGTCTTCCCGAGTGGGAGGTCGGGAGCCCGACTGCTACAACAAACAGTTATATGCAACTCATAAAATCTTGTCCTACTTCTATATCACATATAAAAGCACAAAAACTTTGTACGATCTTTCGCAAGTGGCTCTGATACCACTGTTGGGTTCTCCCGGCACAAAACAATAAAAACGCAGCGGAAACAAGAACCCACGAGCGATCCATGCGAAAGAAAACTCGTACAAAACTATCTATCTAATAGATTTATCTACTGTTTATACCTTTGAAGTGTGCCCTTCGGTTATCCTACTCGTCCAAGATGCGCTGGATCTCCTGCACGTTCAAGCATCCGTGCCTCTATTTGTATCCACGTTGACACAATCTCTCAACTTCGGGAGAACTACCTTAGTTGTGCTAGCAACTTGAGATAGCTCGAAAACACCAAGAACCTTACAGTAAGGTTTCGGCCAAGAGTGGAGGAGAGGAAGAAGAGAAGAAGGGAATGGGAAAAACTAAAGCAAGAAGAAGGAGAGGTCATCCAAAGTCACAAGGCCCTCTTTTATAATCATCCCATGAATATGAAGAGGTTTGTGTCTCTTTGGCTTCCCAATAAAGAGCACATCTTTTTATGTGACTCTTTATCATTTCCCATGCAAGAAAAGAATCTTTTCATCCAATGAAAAGAGACTTTTCTCTTTCTTCCATGCAACTCCGACCGGGCCTCTCGGGCTTCCGACTCGGTCTCCCGACCAAGTCTCCCGAGTGGCGAGCTCCCGACCCAGTCTGCCGAGCTCCGACCCAATCCGCCGAGCTCCGACCCGGTCCGCCGAGCTCCGACTCGACCCCTCTCGAGTTCCCAACTCGAGTCCCCCGAACTGACCTCCCGAGTTCCCAACTCGGGCTCAGGTCTCCCGAGTTCCCAACTCTGGCTCAGATCTCTCGAGTTCCCAACTCGGGCTCAAATCTGCCGATCAACCTTCCCGAAGTATTGTGTCCTTTGTGTATGACCCAATAGGTTCTCGTGACATTGGCAATGCACCTAAACACTTTAGACACATAAACAATGAGCGGCATCTAGCAATGCATCATTGCTACCCAAGTAACAAGAAAAGTCGAGATCCGACTAAACTTTCGTGACTATGATAGTGTATGACCTTGTCCTTCTATCCTTGATATTTAGATTGATCAATGAGGCATAGACCGTGTCATCCTCAATCAATCTTGTGTTTCTTGATCCCGAGTAGACTCACTCAAACAAATGAGCTCAATATCTCATATTGACTCACTTGAGCATGGCCATGCGTTTCAGTAGTCCTACTCGATCAAGGGGCCCACAGATATCACTCCCGTCATATGGGAGAGATAGATCCCATCTACATCAGTCACATCCCTCCGCATAATTCATTACATACCCAGTGATCGCCTTTATAGTCCACCCTGTTACGGGTGACGTTTGACGATACCAAAGTACATAACTCCTTATGTAGGGAACCGTAGTGACTTCAGGTTTAAGGACTATTCATACCAATAGTCACATGAGAAAGTCTATGACACTCATATGACAATCTATGAAACTTTCTTATGGCGGGTCATTCAGTACATATTCTCCAATGTATACCCATGTGTCAACTTGGTATCACATATCCATGACTTGTGAGCTCAAGTCATCAGTTGACCTACATGCTAGTCTCCATGCATCAATATTGTCCCTGAATAATTGATGCTTGACTAGGAATAATTTAGTGTAGTGTTCTCTACATTATCTCACTATCGATTCAACCAATCGATATAATGTAGATAAGAACCTACTACACAAGGACATTATTATACTTAGTCATTCGGCACAGAATACAAAGTAAGTATAATAACCAAACATTCTTTTATTAATAATAGAATATGATACAAAATGCCCCTAGTCAATCATCACATAATTGGCTCTAGGGCTCCTACTAACATTTTTATCTATCTTTGATTGTAATTTCTGCACTGTAAGATGGGTTTCTCCGCCTCCGGAAAGTCCGGAAAGGAGACCAATAGTGGACAGGCGTTCCCGTGCATAGGCCTTGGATGTACTGACCCTGGGGGGTTGGGAACCAAGTAAAAATCCCGCGTGCACTGTCATCTTTTATCTTTCTATTTTACTTTTCCGCTGTGCTACTAACACTTTGATTAGAACGATCAAAAGTTTACGATTTATCGCGAAGATTTCTCGGTCGATATTCACCCCCCCTCTATCGACGGCACCGGTCCTACACATTGGAATGGTTGTAGTGTAATTTGGCATTAGTCTATCTTAACTATAAAATTATACTAGTACACTTTGTGTGTATTGAGCATGACCGACTTAGAGGTGATTCGATTTATACTGACTATATAATCGAATCAGACCTCAGATATTATGATGTACATGCTCTTAATCCCGATATAATAACGGACACATGTACTTAATATCTATTTCTTTAATTTACCAATGGGCGAGATTTATTTGATTAAATTAATAGGCCCGGTAAATTGAGAAATAATATTATTTACATGGTGTCTCGTTGATTATAGAAGGAAATCATATCCTAATGCGTTAGGATGATGATATCCCCTTGAGGAGGTCATAAAGTTCATCATGTAAATTCTACAAGTGGACTTGGTCCTACATGATGATAAGGTTGAGTGGTACTACTCATGGAGTTAGATATTAATTAATTAAATTGTCAGTAATTTAATTAATTAATGGGCATGTGATATCTTTAATATGGGAAGATTATGTACACATATATGATGGAGCCCATATTTATTTATGGGGTTGGTGCGGTAGTTCAATGGTA
Source organism: Boesenbergia rotunda (assembly GCA_024364735.1). Taxonomy (NCBI): domain Eukaryota; kingdom Viridiplantae; phylum Streptophyta; class Magnoliopsida; order Zingiberales; family Zingiberaceae; genus Boesenbergia; species Boesenbergia rotunda. The sequence goes on from JAGFNQ010002869.1 coordinate 12,735, forward strand.
ACTCATTAGTGGAGCGGGTTATCATTAATGGATCGGGCTTAAGATCCATTAGGAAATCAAAACCAACTCTTCCTCATGGTCTCTATTGTAGCCTATCTATACCTCATGAGTCATGAGACTAAGGTAATAGAATTAACCCTAAGCCTCTCTCTTCTCTCCCTCTAATTCTCTCTCTCCTAGGGTTGTGGCCGGCGGCAAGCAAAGGTGAAAGAAGGGAGGTGGCGCAAGGGTTAAGGAAGGAAGAAGTTCTTCTTCTTCTTCTTTCTCTTCTCTTCATCCTTCTCTTCTCTTCTTCCCTTGAGTGTATGGCAACAATAGAAGAAGAGGCAGCGCCACCATTGCTCTTGAGGTTGGCCGGCGGCAAGCATAGAGGAAGAATAGGAGGTGGCCGGCTAGGGTTCAAGTGAAGGGGAGAAATCCTTTTCTTCTCCTTCTTCTTCTTCCTCTTCTCTCCTCCCCTTAGTGGCCGACGGGAAGAAGGAGATCCATCTCCTTGGTGGTCGGCGCAAGCAAAGGAAGGAGAAGTCTCATTTCTTTGGTGGCCGGCACACCTCCATCTTGGTGCTAGGGTTACTGGCGCAAGAAAGGAGAAGGAAGAAGGTGTCTTGGTGGCTTTGTTTCTTGGAAGACTGTCACCCACACGACGTCCAAGAAGAGGATAGAAATACAGTAGAAAATCAAGAGGTAAACAAGAGGTATAAATCTTATTTTGTTTTAATCTTGTATCTAGTTTAATTCTTATCATGTTTTGTCATGGACTCCGAAGATAAACACCAAAATCGGCGATCTAATTCATCATCTTTTCCACGGCTAATCGATGAAGGAGTTTGAATTGCTTGAACAACAAGTTTGTTCAAGTGATCGCTCAATGAATTAGTACGATGATGAAAAAGGTCGCTTGGGAAGTTTCTCTCTATCCGGATTTATTTTGATTAATAAAATTTTAATCCGGGGACATGGAGAGGAATCCCGATGCAACCGAAACCCAACACACTGTCTCTACCAGCTTCCACCTACTAGTCTACGGGTCTTTCCCCAGGCGAAGATCTTTTCCTCGTGCTGGAGCCGGAGGTTCCCTCCTTTCCGACCATACCACGGTTTGAGTAGGGACCCGGTTGGCTCCTTGCGGCGGGCGTGTTACACTTCTTCCATGTTGACGTGCTTGTTAGAATGCCCTAGCAGATCATCGAAGCTAGTGGGTGGCTTCTTCACCAAAGATCGGAAGAAATCCCCTTCCGAGAGCCCTTGAGTGCAGGCACTGACGAGGATCTCCGATGTCGCAATTGGCACATTCTGTGCCACTTGGTTGAACCGCTTGATGTAATCCTTGAGTGGTTCCTTTGGCTTCTGCTTTAGCGCAAATAAATTTAATGTCGTCTTCTGATAGCAACGGTTGCTGGCGAAATGATGGAGGAAGGCAGTTCTAAAGTCCATAAAAGAGTTAATAGAACACTGGGGTAGCCTCTGGAACCATCGCTGGGCTGCTCCTGATAGGGTATTCAAGAACACCCGACACTTTACACCGTCTTTATACTGGTGCAGGAGTGCCGCGTTCTCGAACTTGCAGACATGATCTTCAGGATCTATCTTCCCATCATAGTCGGCAATCCCAAGCCCACGGAACTGCTTCGGCATGAGATCTTCCACGATCTCCAATGAGAAAGAGGTGGAAGGAGTCTTTGAGGAGGCCTTAGGTTCTTCCCTCCTCCCTGGTTCGTCCTCCTGTCTTATAGCGCTAGAGGCTACTGAGTTGGCCTTCTCCACATCTCCTAACGAATCCCGTTGGTGGACTGGGACTGCTTCGGCGTGTCTCCCCGGTGGTGAGACAAATCTCTGTTGTTGGGGGTGCGAGGTAGAGATTCTGGAGATCTCCTCTTACATAGAAGCGACTCGCCGCGAGGCGGGCTTGCTCGATTTGGTGTTGTTCGAGTGTGCCTTTAACAATGTTAGCCACCAGGCGGTCTAACTCCTCTTTCGTCTGAACGATGGATCGTCCCTCTGACTCTGTCATCGGTGCTCCTTCTGGTGCTTTAATAGCAGTTTCCCACAAACGGCGCCAAACTTGTTCCGGAAGGAATCGACGTCGATGGCCAGTCATCCAGGTTTAGTCCACGAGGATGCTAACGAGAGAGGAAGAGCTCCCACCCTGCGAGATTAACACGAGTGTTAGAGGAAACGCCGGAGGTTGTCCGGTAAAGCCCACTCCGACGCTCAAGTCAGTGCCTGAGTCTCTTAGGTAGATGGAAGTAAATAAGGACAAAAGTACGAGTTAGAATGTGCGTAACCCCTTTACCTAGGGGGTTAGAGTACCTTTTATACCTGAGGTGACAGTCACACGTGTCCCACGTTCTGCTCCATGTCCCCTTAACTATCGGTTACAGGATAATCTTTGTAACGGTCCTCGCAGCCATTAAATCTGAGTCATTGCGCTAATTAGACTTTAATGACCGCGTATTATGGGTCGTGATTATCCCGTAATAATTGGTGATGATTATTCACAGATCCGAAGAAGGAGGACCATTACTCGAGGTCGAGTGCTCCTTGGGCTCCGCTACCCCAAGGTGATCTCAGGGTCCTTTGGCCTGGGGGGTCTCGAGCGTTCGCCTTACTGAGATGATCTCGGGGACCTGCTCTCCCAAGGTGATCTCGGACGTGTGTCCTCCTGGAGCGATCTCAGGAGTATGTCTACCTGAGGTGGTCTTGGGAATCTACCTTCCCGAGGGGGCCTCGGGAGTCCAGGAAAGAGAGTCATTTAGACTCGGTAGATCTTGCCGCATAGCTTTTTCGTCCATGTGTCAGCCATGGGGTGTTCAACCCCATCAATAACAATGCTCAAGAAAGATTTATAATGGTACTCAAGAAGAATGAACTCACTTGGGAAAAATTGAAAATCTACTTGAGAATTCAGATATTAATATGAACCTTTAGGGGTGAGTATTTGGTTAAAACTGAACCGAACCGAACCGAATAAATCGAAAATTGAATAAATCGATTTTTTTCCCAAAAAAAACGAACCGACCGAATTTCTTAATAAAAATCGAGAAAACCGAACCGATAAAATATCGGTTAATTCGGTTTTTAACCGATTTAATCGAAATTTTAAAATTTTATTTGATTATAATAAAAAACAAGATTTAATTTAATTTAATTATATTTTTAAATAAAAATAATTAAATTAATATTCTTATTCAGTTAATTCGGTTTATTCGGTTTAACCGAATTACAAAATTCAAAACCGAAAACCGAACCGAATTAATCAAAAATCGAACCGAATTTTGAGAAAATAACCGAAAACCGAATTAACCGAACCGAATTTCAAAATTCGGTCGGTTCGGTTCGGTTTTTTCAAATTTTTGCTCACCTCTATGCTCCTTGGGAATTGAAAAAGATCAATCAATTTTTGATATTTTCAAAGATTTTCTTAGTATTTAAAAGATGATAACTCTTTAATGTCTTTGCATATTTATTTTAATTATTAAACACATCTTTTATTTTGGAGGCCCTAGCTAGGAAATATAAATTGCATTTAAAACGCCTTGACACAGCTGGGCGAGTTGTTCCAAGTCTCCCCAATAAAGGGTCATTATTTGTATTGTTGCAAGCAGATTTGTTTTGAAGACTGAAATATATTTGAGATTTTTTAGTGTAAATATATTTGAGCTTTCAAGTTTGTTAGAAGATTTATCTTTTTGTTATTTCTCTAAATTCTTAGTGGATTTCTTATAGTGGTGAAAAGTGAGTGTGCCTTGTAGTATATCTCTTACTTCTACACTTTTCAGTGTTAAGTTGGCATAGAGCTTTGGTTCTCAATGATTGGTCATAGAAAATAAAGGCGAAATGATGATGATCCTGCATGGAGCTGTCAAATAGTTCAACCCATAGCAGGGTGAGCCGACCCGTGGCATAGTGGAACAACCCAACCAATCATCTTGGCGGGTTGGAAAATCCCCAATCCATCCTAACCCATAGCCGATTGTGGGTTAGGTGGACCCACCAAAAAATAAAAAATTTATAGAAAAGATTAAAATTTTAAAATTTGGGTTACAGATTAGACGAGTTTAGGGCTTATGGCTTTCATGGAATCGTAATTAAGTAGATTTTTGTGTGTTTATTGTTTTCGAGGATTCTATGTTCACAAATAAAATGTGGAAGGATCGATGATATGGAATACTTGTTTGGTTATGGTTTATTTATTTTATTTTCAATGAAGTGTATAATTCATATTTAATTTTCTAAAATAAATTGCATAAAGGAGCAACTCTAAATCTCTTATTCTTGTTTATTCTCTATATTTGAGAAAAAAATTCTTTTTTCTTCTCTATTCGAGACTAACCCAAGCCTATCGCGGACTGACTAGCATAAGTCGTGGGCCCAGGCAAGTCAGTCCACCTACACCCGCCTTTAAATGGGCTGATAAAATTTCAACTCAATTTACTTAAATTACTTGGCAGGGTAGGCCAACCCGGCAGATTCTAACACAAATTGGCGGCTTTAATCCTATAGCTCAAAGAGACCTTCGTGATATCGTGTTGGATTAATTAAGGAGACAAGTACAACAACTCAATCAACGTCTCGAATGTGGCGAACCTTTGGAGCATGATGTCGAGGGTTATGGTTCGAAGGTTGATTCTACAAATTATGGGATGTGTTTTAATCCATTTCATAGTAATGTAAGTCATGATTCCAATGATGATAGACCCTTTGCTACAAATTGTCCAAATCATAGGATTATTACTCTTGTTGATAAAGAAAACGACAAGGACTCTTATGAGGTAGCACCTATCTACGATGAAAGAAGGAAAGATTATTTATGAAGATCATGGAGAATCTTTGGTGATATGACGTAGTCTCAATGTTACTTATGTTGAAGAAGGTCATGCTGTCCATTTCCAAGTGTAGTCTCTTTTCCATGAATTTCAAGAAGTGGTGCCAAAGAAATAAGGTGTATGACACGTGTACATTGATAGTAAAATGGTGAACAAAATCACTATGAAGTATCGCTTTCTTATCTCCCTACTAGATGATCTTTTCGACCAACTTCATGGGTTCAAGATTAGTTTCAAAATTGATCTTCAAAGTGACTATCACATAGATGCAACAAGATCGATGATAATGCTTAGAAAGTTAAGTTGCCAATTGGGTATGGTGTTTCCACAATTTTAATGTTGTTGTACCTTTTTCCTTATGTTTAATCTAATTTTGATTTGAAGGCAAATCTTTTTCAACAGAAGGAGAATGACACAAAATATTTCCAGAAACCATCAGATTTTGTGTCAACTTTAACTATTAATTTGATTTCATTGGGAACAAATTATAGGGAAAATCATATATCATTGGAAAGCCACTGATATAGTTTCCAACACCAAAAATTGGTGTTAAAAATAATATTTCCACATGAAGTTATGACCATTTTGACTTAAGTCTGTTAGGCTGGAAATGCTACTCGGGAAACATTTATAACAATGCTCAGGAAAGATTTATAACGATGCTTAAGAAGGATGAACCCACTCGGAGAAAGTTGAAAATCTACTCGGGAATTCAAAGATTAACATGCTCCTTGGGAATTAGAAAAGATCAACTAGTTTTTGGTATTCTTGAAGATTTTTTTGGGTACTTGCAAGATGATAAGTCTTATTAATGTCTTTGCATGTTTTGTTTCATTGTTAAACACACATTTCAATTTTTAGGCCCTAAGAAATATAATGCTTAGGAAAGATTTATAATGGTGCTTGAGAAGGATGAACCCATGCGGAGAAAGCTGACAATCTATTCAAGAATTTTTAAGATTAACATGCTCATTGAGAATTAGAAAAGATCAACCAGCTTTTGGTATTCTTGAAGATTTTCTTGGTACTTGCAAGATGATAAGTCTTTAATATTTTTACATATTTTATTTCATTGTTAAACACACTACAAGAAATTTGGGATTTAACTATATTCAATAGATAATGATTTTTTAAAAACTATTATTTTTCCAATTTAACAATAGTTTTATTGAAAACTGTTGTTGTTGTCTATTTTTTAAAAAAAAAAGGACAATGATTTTTAAAAAATTGTTATCTTATGTATGTCTAAGATAACGATTTTTTAAACCTATTATCTTATGTATATCTAAGACAATGATTTTTTAAATCCATTGTCTATAAGCTTTTTTTTATCTAAGATAATATTTTTTTATTAATCGTTGTCTATTAGCGTTACTTGCATAGTAATAGACAATAATTTTATTAAACTGTTGTCTATGTGAAATATATTTTTCATGACTCAGGCTTCAACATGTCTAAAATAAAAAAGATATTTTTTGGATAAAAAAATATTAAAGTAATTTTTAATTAAAAATTCTAGTCAATTTTTTTGGATTTAATCCCCATGAGATAGGGGGGATTTTTCGATTAGACAGAATCAGGGATGTGGATAAAAATAAAATTCAGGGGTGAAATGACACGACTAGTCGCTATCCCAGACATCCGCTGTTCGATCCCCAGCTACGAAGTATTTGCAGGAATTTTTCCTCCAAATGGGGCGCGAACCCTGGGACGCTGGTCTTCTAAACCGCCCACCGCGAGCGCTTTCCGATTTACCCTAGTGGCCGGTCGGAAACTTCCGTGAGGCCAGGCCAGTCGGCCGAGGTTGGAAAACCCTTGTTAATCATTTTATTATGATATTTTCGTGCCCCCACGGACATGACACGATTGGTAATGATACACTTGGGGTGATCCCTTACTTCCCAGATTCGATTCCTCCCTGGTAGAGCGCGCAGTATGTTTACGGAAGAAATCGCCACAAGCTGCTACGTGGTCGGGCCATCAGGTACTGATATCATCAATGGTGAAGTCGCTACGTGTCTCCGTCCCGCGATTTACCCTCGTTGACCGATGGGGACTCTCGTTGAAGCCTGTAGGGCAGGGTCGGTCAGCCAAGAGGATTCGCTACGTGTCTCCGTCCCGCGATTTACCCTCGTTGACCGATGGGGACTCTCGTTGAAGCCTGTAAGGCAGGGTCGGTCAGCCAAACGGATTCGCTACGTGTCTCCGTCCCGCGATTTACCCTCGTTGACTGGTGGGGACTTTCGTTGAAGGCTGTAGGGCAGGGCGGTCAGCCAAGCGGATTAGTCGGGCGTGTCTTCGTCCCACAATTTACCCTAGTTGACCGGTGAAGACTCTCGTTGAAGGTTATAGGGTAGGGCGGTCAGCCAAGCGGATTAGTCAGACACAAGCCTGGATACCTTTTGTAAATCAAAAAATATATTATGATATTTTCGTAGTGATACTTAATTTAAAATGTCATTATAAATAATTTTTAATGACACTTATTAAAAAAATTACTTTTAAAATTAAAATATCATATTAGACTCTCAATGTCATTACAATTTAATTCAACCTATTTGTTTTCATTGCCCTAAACTTCTCTTTCCCCTAAGCTGTTCCTTTATTCTTCCCTTCCTTCGTACCTTTTTTCTTCGTAGCTCCTTCCTTCACTGCGACAAGCAGAGAGGATCCCTTCTTCCCTCTCCCCGACTAGTAGGGAGGATCCCCAAACTCTAGCCGAAATGATGATCCTAAATTGGAGATCCCATCATAATTCTACGACGAGGTACTTCTTCCACCGCATGATTGACATCTTCGCTGCTGCATTCTTTATGTCAAATACCAAAATACATATAAAAATTAAAATAATTAAAATTGAATATAATCAAATTTATTTAATTTTTTTGGGTTTCAAATGAATTATTTTATATTTTAGGGTCGGTTTACCTATTTAATTAAATAAATATTTGAATTATAAATTTATATTTATTTTTCCTACGGTAAATTACAGAAAACTCCCCAATTTTAAATATTCGCTCCCTGATGAATTGAGTATAAAAGAGTAAAAATTGAATATATATTGTAAAGATTTAGTATAAATTATTTGAGATTGAGTACTAATATAGGAAATTTGAGTATACAGTTTTTTGATGTGGTGGATGTAACCTTACATACTCAAATTTCTAACTTTTATATTTAACTTTCTTCAAATAATATTCATAAAACTATCTTGTCAATCCATCGGGGACTACATATAAAGAAAATTTCGAATAAGGTCTGCATACAAAGATGAGTTTGAGATTTGGGAGTTTAAAAAAATTTCCCCATTTCCTAACCCTGAAAATCGCCGAGCCCATTTCCATCGCGAGTCTCCACCCTCTTCGCGAACTCCTCGTCCCCGATGCCCTGCGGCCGTCGCCGAGATGGCTGCTTGCGAACCCACCGCTAGCGCGCTTCCCCGCCACTGCCTCCCCACTGCCGGCCATCTCGGAGGCCTGCGGTCGTCCCGAAGGCCAGCCGCCGCCCATCCTCTCCCGCACGCCGCGCGACCGACAGAATCCTGGCCGCTGGTCCGGCCCAGATGCCACCCACTGTCCAGGCGAGCAGCCAACGTCGGTGGCTCTGCCCGCTCCTCTCGCACGCGCACAATACCGCCGCCACCATTCCGCGCACCGCCGTTATCATCGCCGCCTCGCGCCAGTGAAGCTTTTGTTCGCGCGTGCCAACAGCCGCGTCTTCATGCTGAGCGTGGCACTTCATGACTGTTGGCATCTTGCCATGGTTGCCTGCCGCTGCCGCGTCGCCGCCGTCGCCGTTGCCGTCGCGATAGTTGCCAACCTTTCCCGCGCCGAGGAAATCCTTAGCAGCGCTCCGAAGATGGCTACGACACCGTTGGTTTCTGTGCCTTGATCCCGTTGCCTTCCACCCGTCGATCGTCGGCCGCCGCCAAGAGTCGTTTGCTGCCGTCGTAGAAGTAGAAGAGAAGAAGAGTCAGTAAGGTATATGATTCAGTAAATGCGATTGGTAATTTAGTTTGATTTATTAATCAAATAATTATGGTTAGGTTAATGAGTTATTGATTATTCATTAATTATTGCTTGATTAGAGAATGATCAAGTAACTAATTGCTGGATTAAAATAATAGGCTAAAGGAATTAACAGTAGTTAGTAAAATTATTAATCACATTGATTTGATATCAATTAAGTATTACTTGAACTAACAATTAGTTGATTAATTTAGTATTACTTAGAAGATGAATACATAGAACAAGAAGATAAAGTCACAGAAGAAGAAGAAACAAAATCATACAAGATACATGGATTTTGCATAGTTTGACAAGTTCACCTATGTACATAATTACATATTTGCCATCATGAGGCATGGAGATCAAAATCTAGCAAAGCCAGTATACCTGCCCTCCCTATGTACTAGTCACAATATCCGGGCTAGTAGTCCCTGTGATTTACTTCCTCCGTGTTGACGGGTTGACAGAGACACTAGGGGCGAGCGAATTGTCTTTTGCCACCACAACTGCATAAAGAGATGTTGTTTGTCTCCTCGTTACCACATATTATATGACCAATATTTTTCATGCTCAAACTGCTACTCACTGTGTGATGGTTTGCCTCTTATTTTATATGCTAAAGTGCTTAGAGAGCATGTAGTTTCATTGTTATTGGTTCCTATGATATCAATTGACAAGCCTAGAAGCCTGGAATGGTAAGTTTGGGTTAAGATAGAACAGCATGATGGGTTGGTAAACATATGGTTTGCAAACTAGAACCTCCAAGTCAATAGCATTTGGTTAAGGTGAAAGGTTTGGAAGTGTTATCAACTTCCTCTAGAACTTCTGCAAAGAACTCTTTGGGTCGAGTCAAGAGTGTAGCCCTCAAACCCTTAATAAGTGCATGTTGTCCCTTCACACCTTTAGCTCTTCATTGGGAGATGACACATGATAACTTGTACAGTGCATTCATCTTGTTTCAGATCTTCACTTGAAAAATTAGTTTTACTAGTATAATTAGCAATTTTTTTTCTTTCAATGCTGAGACTAGAGAGTAAAATAACTTATTATTTTGATTTTTCGTCAAATTGTTTTAGTTAATATTTAAAATGTGTTAGTGAAATAACTTGTTATTAGGATATTTGTTCCAAGTGATTTAGTCAGTATTTAAAATGTGTTCAATGCAACTCAGATTTGGAGCTATTTAAATCATCATGCATTATCTCAAGCAAGGGACTTTATTCCCATATGACTATATAAATAGATGTTTGTCATGAATTGCTTTAAAAATTAAGATAATTGATCAATTAACTTGTTAAATCCAAATATTAACCCAAAGTACTTAATCCTAACATAAAGAATATAAGCTTATAAAGCTGCTTTATTAGACTGCAACTCACCATGTGAAACTAAATCGAAATGATAATTTTTTAGGTTAAGGATTGACATCCACTCTTAGGTTAGAATATCATAATCTTGGTGTAGTCCAATGGTGGCTACACATTTACATAGATTGCTCTTTCCAACACCAAACCATACCTGAGATTGGATTCCTTCGCATACCAATTTTCATAACTTGGCTTCAATAAGAGAACTAACCCATTAACTTGGTGGACCCAACCACCAACTCAAACGAGCAAATATAAGTTAATATGATCTTGCTCATCCAAGCTTTTAAAACTCCTTTGTTAGATCGTAAGCTATTATATTACATTAAATTGAGGTTTCATAATTTAGTCTATCCAAATATTTATAAAGATGTAACTTATGTGCATTATGCTCTGCATTCATGTAATAATCTTCACAATCCTAAGAAAACAGTTTATCCATAAACTTCTCTTTTTTTTTTTTTTTTGGTATTGAACCACGTAATTCTTTATGGTTGCATTGTAATTTTAATTATTCTCTTTTTTTTTATTACAGATACCATTCAACATGCATTTCTTCTTGTTAGTGTTCCTTATTTGTTGATGAACTTGCTGAATGATCCCAGACCAGTTTGCGTATAGTTTGGCCCGGCAGCCTGGCGTCTAGTCAGAAGGAATACGGTTGATGGGCTGGAAAGGCCTGTTGGATAGGCTTCGCCTGGATCAAGGCCCTTGATCGGACGCATGGCGCCCCACGCTCCTCAAGATCGGTTTGACCCAAGCTTAGACGTTCATGCCCCAATACCCCTCCAGGTTTGGCTCCCCGCCGACGCGTGGCGGACCACGCTCCGGGGGTAAGCCCGAACCCGGGGGGGGGGGGGGGGCGTTACTCAACACCTCGTCATTCAGTGCCCCCGTCGGCACCTTCGTAGGCCCTCAGCTGGCCTCGTCCTTCAGTGCTCCAGTCGGCACCTCCATAGGCCCTTAGCCGGTCTCGGCATGCAGTGCCCCCGTCGACACTCTCTCTCTCTTCAAGGGTTCTCAGTTGACCCTAATATGCCCTAACAGGCAACACAACCACTCCCTGACACCAGACTGCTAGTAGCTGTACGGGGTCGGTGCAGAACTGAAGTCATCCTGGTCTCAAACGACGGATATCTCGCTGAGGTATTGATCTTCCTACCATACCTTATCCTCCCGTACCATGACCACATACACTGGTGTCAGGCCGAGCTGCGCCAAACGACACCAGCCATTAAGTTGACAGTGACCATTTCCTTAACATAGTATGCGCTACTTTATCCTGCCACCTCTGGGCATGCATCACCTTGTCCTCGCTATATGACAATCGGTGGCAGACGGGGCAGGAACTGTCAGCTTCCCTGGCTATATAAGCCTCCGCACTCCGCTTTCCTCAGGTACGCGCAATAGTGCAATTTTCTACTGTTCTATTGCTTTCCATTGCCACCGTCGAGTACTGACTGTTGATGCAGTCTGACCCTGATTGTTGTTTTGGTGTTGACACCGATTTTAGTTTAGGTTGATAATTATGATGATTATGATTAAGTCCTGATCGGGGATTAGGCATGGTATGGAAAATCCTAACTTGAAGGGCTAGGTGTTGGAAAATCCTAACCTGGAGGGTTAGGTGTGGAAAATCCTAGCTTGGAAGGCTAGGTGTTGAAAAGTCCTAATTCGGAAGGGTTGGGTGAAAATTCCTAGCTTGGAGGGCTAGGTGAAAAGTCATAACTTGGAGGGTTAGGTGAAAAGTCCCAACTTGGAAGGTTAGGTGAAAAAGTCCTGGCTTGAAGGGTCAGGTCCTAGCTTGGAGGGCTAGGTTTGGAAAAGTCCTAATTCGAAAGATTTGGGTGAAAAGTCGTAGCTTGGAGGGCTAGGTGAAAAGTTATAACTTGGAGGGTTAGGTGAAAATTTCCAACTTGGAGGGTTAGGTGAAAAATCCTTAGCTTGGAGGGCTAAGGTGGATGAAATCCTAGCTTGGAGGGCTAGGTTTGAGTCTCTGGATTGATCTGGTGACCGATCAGGGATATTGGCACGCTGCTCCTTCGTGGATCGGTCTGGTGACCGATCCAGCGATGACTGATCGGTCTGGTGAACGATCAAGGAGCGCACAGTGAGGTTGGGAACCTACTGTGTGACTCCTGATCGGTCTGGTGACCGATCAGGGATCAGGCCGTTACCTCGTTGCTTGGCTCCTGATCGGTCCGGTGATCGATCAGGGAGCAGGCAGCTTCCTCACTGCCGTTCTCCTGATCGGTCTGGTGACCGATCAGGGAGCCCACAATGAGTTGAGTTCCCCCGTTGATCAGTTCGTGAACGGTCTGGTGACCGATCAAAGACTTAGGATTTGATTTCCGCGGTTACTGTTCAGACCGATCATGCTTGAGCCTGATCGGTCTGGTGACCGATCAGGCTTGTGTCGCCGCGAGAGCTGGGAATCCCAGCTAAGCGGTGGATCGGTCTGGTGACCGACCCACGAGCCCCGGATCGGTCCGGTGACCGATCACTTTAATTCAAATTGCACTATCAGACGCTCTGATCGCGTCTGACCGTATCTGATTCTCTGCACTTAGTCTCTGATGTTTGATTTTCTGGTTGATACACTACTCTAATGCTCTGATTAAGCTGCAGTTGACAGGGATGGATTCAAACACTCAAGGAGAGTCAATGGAGACCTTTCCTTGGAGCAGGTTTGTCCGTTTTCCATCTCAGGTTGCAATGGCCGGAGCTGCAGACTGGAGCTGCTGACTGGAGGTTGGCTGAGGGAAGCTCAGAGAGTCCAGGGAGAGCTCAGTGGTAGCTGGCGTTGGCAGGTGAGCAGCTGGAGGCTGCAGGGAAATGGTGTCACCTGGTGCTTAGTGGAGAAACAAAAGGGCGCAAGAAAGCTTCGTAGAAGCAGTTTTTCTGGCTTGTTCTTACTGCGCGATTGTGTTCTCCACATCTTGCTTGTGCGTTCTAAAACTTCATCATCTTGAGCAAGCATCTGCAATCAGTGAAGCAACCGTCCCTTGCTTGAGCACTTGGAGGAAGGAACAAGAGGCTTTGAGTCCGACAGCGAAAAGATATGGAGAAAGGTTTCTTGCGTGAGATCGTCACTAGGTGGAGCTCGGGAGAAGCTTGCTGTGTTCTTGTCTTTGCTAAGTGCTAAGTAAGATCTTTCTTGTGTTTCATTGTGCTTAAACTATATCCTTGATTGAAACGCTGTGGAGAGGTTACTCCACCGAGAAAGATGTTGCTTTCTATCCGGTGTTCACCGGGGCTTGATCTGCCGACGATCAAGGGATCACCCACCTTACGGGCACGCCAAGGAGTAGGGGCAAGTTATCCCCGAACCTTGTAAACTCTCCTTGTTAGCGATCTTGCTAGTTGTGTTAGTTTGTTTTTGTTTTCTGTTTTTCTGCATACTCTGTTTTCGATACTTCCGCTGTGCTACTAACAAAGTGAAGTGCAGAAATTCAATAAGTGCTTACAGTCCAAGTGATTGGCTATATTCACCCCCCCTCTCTAGCCATCCGGGTTCCAACAAGTGGTATCAGAGCTTGGGGCTCTGTTTTTGCGGATTAACAACCGAGAGCTATCATCCATGGCGTTGAGAGAAGACTTTAGCACCACCCGACCTCCTTTTTTAATGGCACTGACTTTCAATATTGGAGATCAAAGAGAAGTATTACTTAAAGATGGACATCAACACTTGGTTCGCGGTGAAGGAGGGTTTCACTCCTCCAAAGGATGATGAAGGCAAGAAACTTGAATCGTGGCGGTGGACTGCCGAACAAACTCGAAAGAGTGAAGCCGACGCGAATGTGGTCGTCACTCTACAATGAGACATGAACAAAAACCAGCTCATCAAGGTTGGTCCATTCACAAGTGCAAAAGACTTGTGGATCAAGCTCATCAAACTCCACGAGGGCACTCGAGATTCAAGAATCGTTAAGAGGGACTTGTTCCTCAATCAACTTCAAAATCTCTCCATGAAGGAGAATGAAATCGTAAGTGAGTTATATAGCCGGTTCAAGGAGGTCCTCAATGGGCTTCATTCGATTGATGAAAAGGTCGAGAATCGCGACCTTGTGAGGTATGTGCTAAAAGTATTTCCAAGGAATGCTTTGTGGTCATCCATGGTGGATGCCTACAAAGTCTCCAAGGATTTATCCATTGTTAAGTTAGATGATTTGTTTTGTGAAATGGAATTGCATGAAATTGCTAACAAAGGCCCCAAGGAGAAGGGGATTGCCTTAGTTGCAGGGGATCGTTCCAACAAGAAGAAGCAGGAGAAGAAGAAGGAGAAGGAAGTCTCCTCATCCTCATCCTCATCCGAGTCCGAATCCGATTCCGAGGAAGATAGCAGCGGGTCTTCTTCCTCTGAGATGGCTAATTTTGTGAGAAGAATGATGAGAAGGGGTCGACGCTTCAAGAGTAAAGGTAACCCTAGTGAAGCTAAAGTTGATAAGACTAATGCTTCTTGTTATGAGTGTGGTAGGAAAGGGCATTTCAAGAATGAATTGCCAAAGCTAAAGAAGAAGGAGGAGAAATCCAAAAGGAAAGAGGAAAAATCCAAGAAGAAGAAGAAGACCTTGAAGGTCACTTAGGATGAATCCTCCTCAAGCTCATCCGATGAAGAGAAGGAGGAGAAGAGCACAAGGCATGTGACACTCATGGCATTGAGAGATCAAGAGAGCAGTGATGAATCTTCCAACTCCTCAAACGCGGCTTCATCATCTTCGGATGATTGAGAGGTAACTTCTCCCGAACTTGAGAAATATTATAGAGCAATTGCATATTTAACCAATATGTTAAAGAAGTCAAAAAATAAGGTTAAAACATTGCAATTGGAAATTGAACACTTGAAATCCTCTAAGGTTGAGGATGTAGATGATTTGCATGATAAATTGCTAGAAGAAGAAAATAAATCATTGAAGAGTGAAGTTGAGAGACTCAAGAATATTCTTGAGAAGTTCTCAACTAGCTCTAAGACCCTAGACATGATATTGAATGCCCAAAGGGCAGTCTACAATAGGGCCGGTATTAGTTACCAACCCAAAGAACCTTTATTTGTGTCTCTTATGTCTAGGACTGATATGAGACAATCTAAGACACCTAGAGTCCAAAAGAAAGTTGTCAAGGCATGGATGCCTAAGACTTGTTTAGTAGGTGCTTTAGGTCCCAAGGTTTGGGTACCTAAAACTTCTATTTTTCGAATTGTGTAGGTTATGATTGAGGGGGAGCATCTATCAACTTGGTTCGTTGATAGTGGGTGCTCTAAACACATGACCGGGTATAGATCATTGTTTACCACACTT
Source organism: Boesenbergia rotunda (assembly GCA_024364735.1). Classification (NCBI taxonomy): domain Eukaryota; kingdom Viridiplantae; phylum Streptophyta; class Magnoliopsida; order Zingiberales; family Zingiberaceae; genus Boesenbergia; species Boesenbergia rotunda. The sequence goes on from JAGFNQ010002869.1 coordinate 28,232, forward strand.
CACAAGAAAAGTAGAGGTAATGTTTCATTTGGTAACAATGGTAGTCTTAAGGTCATAGGAATAGGAGACATTCAAATATCCAAATTTCTTAGAATCTCAAATGTCCTTCTAGTCAAGGGGATGACATTTAATCTCCTAAGTGTCAGTCAATTGTGTGACACGGGTTACACAATTGATTTTCAACCAAGTCAATGTCTAGTTAGACAACATGACACCTTGGACACGGTACTAGTAGGAGCAAGAGTAGACAATATTTATCAAGTTTCATTTAAAAGTGCTACTAATGCTTTTGCTAAGTGTTTCATGTCAAAAGAAGAAGAGTCCACCCTTTGGCACCGGAGACTTGCACATGTTAATATGAAGAACATCCGGAAGTTGGCCAACAAGGGATTAGTTTGTGGCTTACCAAGCATCAAGTATGAAAAAGACAAACTTTGTGATGCATGTCAAATGGGTAAGCAAACAAAATCTGCACATAAAGGTAAAAGCGTTGTAAGTACATCTACCGCTTTAGATTTACTTCACATGGATCTATTTGATTGCAATACTATCGTATCATTGAATGGAAGTAGATATTGCTTTGTTATCATTGATGACTTTACTAGATATACATGGACTTATTTTCTAAAATATAAGGACCAAACCTTAGATGTTTTCATTTCTTTTTGTAGAAGAGTTGAAAATGAAAAATCATCAACTATTAAGACAATTAGAAGTGATCATGGAGGTGAATTTCAAAACCAACGATTTTTAGAATTTTGTTAAGATAGAGGGTATAGACATGAGTTCTCCACTCGTAGAACACCACAACAAAATGGTATTGTAGAGAGGAAGAACCGTGTTTTACAAGAGGCTGCACGAAGCATGCTTAATGAGTACTCACTACCGAGTTACTTATGGGTCGAAGCTGTAAACACAGCTTGCTATGTGCAAAATCGAGTCCTCATCCATAGGTTTTTAGAAAAGACTCCCCATGAACTTTGGTTTGGGAAACCACCTACGGTTAAACACCTTAGGGTGTTTGGTTGTAAGGTGTTCATCCTAAACACCAAGGATCACCTTGGGAAGTTCACGCAAAGGCTGATGAAGGGATACTAGTCGGGTACTCCCTCGTTAGCAAAGCCTATCGAGTCTACAACAAGAAATCTAGACTAGTTGAAGAATCTTCTGATGTTGTCTTTGAAGAAATTCCAAAAGTCAATAGTCAACCAGAAGATGAGGTTCAACTCGAACTTAGGAGACTAAGTTTGAATGAAAATCCAAATATTGTTGATGGTGATGGGTCTGATGACGGTGAGCCTAGACAACCCATAGATCAGCCGGATCCTGAGGCTGAGCTTGTGTCTAGTGAACCCATTCAAGAAGCACCACCAACTCCTAGGCAAACTAGATTAGCCTCTAGTCATCCCCAAGACCAAATTGTTGGAGACATCCATCATGGGGTTAGAACTAGATCATTCTTCTGGAATGAGGCTAATGAAATTGCCCTAATTTTCGAAATTGAACCTAGAAAAATTGATGAAGCATTAAATGATCCCGATTGGATCATTGCAATGCAAGATGAACTAGGTCAATTCGAAAGAAGTCAAGTTTGGGACTTAGTCCCTAGACCTAAGAAGACCACCATCATTGGGACCAAATGGGTCTTCAAAAATAAATTGAACCATAAGGGAGAAATCATTAGAAACAAGACACGCTTAGTAGCCAAGGGCTACAGTCAAGTTGAAGGCCTTGATTATGATGAGACCTATGCTCCCGTGGCACGATTAGAATCCATCCGATTGATGCTTGCATTTGCAACACATCGAGGCTTCAAGTTATATCAAATGGATGTCAAATCAGCCTTTCTAAATGGTTTGATTAGAGAAGAGGTCTATGTCGAACAACCTCCGGGGTTTGAGAGTACCGAATTTTCAAACCACGTGTTCAAGCTCAAAAAGGCACTTTATGGTCTTAAACAAGCACCCCGAGCTTGGTACGAGCGGTTGTCGACGTTTTTAATTGAAAAAGGCTTTATAAGAGGCTAAATAGACCCTACACTGTTTCTACGGAGAGATAGTGATAATATTTTTGTAGCCCAAGTATATGTCGATGACATAATTTGTGGCTCAAATAACAAGGGCAATTTAAATGAGTTCATTGGACACATGGAAAGTAAATTTGAAATGAGTCTAGTGGGAGAGTTGACTTTCTTCCTTGGACTTGAAATCAAGCAAACTCGCGATGGTATCCATGTGCACCAATCGAAATACACACAAGAAATGCTTCGGAAATTCAATATAAGTGATTCAAAAGGGGTAACCACTCCCATGGCTACAAACACAAGATTAGACAATGATGAGAGTGGTAAACCTGTTGATTTGACTCAATATCGGAGCATGATAGGTAGTTTGCTATACCTCACAGCTAGTCGACCTGATATTCTTTTCGCTGTGGGTATGTGTGCTAGATATCAAGTTTGTGCCAAGGAATCTCACTTAATCGCTGTTAAGAGAATTTTGAGATATCTTAAAGGCACAATTGGAGTCGGTCTTTGGTACCCTCATACCGAATCATTTGATTTAATTGGCTATACCGATTCCGACTACGCTGGATGTAAGTTGGATCGGAAAAGCACAAGTGAGGGTTGCCAATTTCTAGGATCATCTTTAGTTAGTTGGTCAAGTCGGAAGCAACATTGTGTTGCTCTCTCCACGACCAAGGCAGAATATATCGCCATGGGAGAGAGCGTATCACAATTGTTGTGGATGATTCACACTCTAGAGGACTATGGATTGAGTTACAAAAGTGTACAAGTGTTGTGTGATAACATTAGCACAATCAACCTAACCAAGAATCCAGTCCATCATTCTAGGACTAAACATATTGATGTACATCACCACTTCATTAGGGATCATGTTGCTAGGGGAGATATTGTACTCTCACATGTAGAGTCCAAGTCAAACCTCGCTGACATTTTCACTAAACCACTCCCTGAAAATGAGTTTAGCTTCTTAAGAAGAGAGTTGGGAATGTGTCGCGCTTCATAGGATCAAAATGCATCCAAAACCCTTTGTGATCATTTCGAAATTGTTGGGATACAATTAAGTAACTTTGGGGACATCTCACACAAACTATAAGGTTTACCAAAACGTTTTTGTTTGCTAGAAATGGGGTGAGATATTAGGATCAACTCAATTTCTCAAAATGTCAATGCATCCCTTGAGAAATTAAGTTGACGAGATAAAAATCACTTCGGTGACCAAGTATGGGGAAAACCAATGCATAACACATGTGTATTTGGCTCCATGATCATACTTGGACATTCCAATCAAGGAAACTTGATTTTGGCACAACCTTGGTTAAAATTTGATTGAATGATTGTTGATTGAGTTTGACTCCACTTGGATGGAGCAAAGTATTTGTTCAAACCATAAGGACCTTTGATCCTTGTTTAGGGATCAATTTTAGTCAAGGGATCACTTTCAAGTTCGACATCTTTCATCAAATCCCCTCAGAAATCGTGTAAATGTCTGAAACTGAAAGTTTCAGATCGTATTAAGGAATTTCAGGAACCCTGATCGGTCACTGGACCGATCAGGCATAGGGCTGATCGGTCCCCGGACCGATCTAGCTCCCTCATGTTGTGATCGTTCCACAGACCGATCAGAGGGGTCACAGAAACTTAACGAAATTCTTGTCCAACCATTCTGTACGTGCCTGGATCGGTCCTCGGACCGATCTGGCACTTTGTGGTGATCGGTCCACAGACCGATCAGAGGGCTTCCCGAATATTATCCGACCCTACTGTTCGCTTCCTGATCGATCAGCCAATCGATCAGGATCCTGCCTGATCGGTCACCCGACCGATCAGGACCAGGCCAGTCCGATTAGGCCAGAGCCTGATCAGTCTGGACGCTCTCAGATCGAACGGTGATTCGTTCAATCGCATTAAAGTCTGGTTGGTGGACCGATCCACCAATCGATTAACTTCGCGAAAACCCCTCTTCTTCCAAAGCCCTAGCGCCGAAACCTCACCCCTTGCGCCTCTTCATCCCGTGCGAGAGCCTTCCTCATCTCTTTCTTCCTCCTCGAGTGAGTTTCTGCGTGTGCGATCCAGAGAAGGGTTCCTACGAGCTCTTCCTTCTTCCTGCGAGTTTCTCTCTCGCTGAAGGTGTTTGCGCTCCTTTCTTGCGCCGAGAGCCTCTTCTGCGCGAGCTTTTCTTCCAACCTTCAAGAACTTCTTCAATGGCACCTAAGTAAGCATTTGTGGTTAACTTCTTTATGGATTTGTTCATAGATTATGTGTTTGAAGCTAACCAAGTTTTTGTGTCTTGTTGTTGTGCCGTGACTCCTCCTTGCCATGATTTGCCTTTTGATAATGTTATTTTTGATCAAATCTTACATTTGTATCAACCTGGTGCCATGATCTTATGTTTCTACCATGACTCTTCTTTGCTGTGTCTTTGATTAAACTATGTTCGTATGATCATGTCTTACCTTGTGATCTTTTGATTATTGTCCCGTGATCAAATCTTGGGTCCTTGATTAATCCATGTTCTTATGATCAAATCGACCTTGTTTTATTTCTATTCCATTCTTTAGAAAATCATCTAAGGGAAAGGAACCATTGGAGGGAAGCTCAAAGGGCAAAGGCCCTTCATCATCTACACCTCCTTCAAGACCACCACCGCCTTCGCATACCCGATTTCAGAATATCCATTTTGCTCTAAACTTTCAATGGCATAACTTCAAACTTATGTCATGTCGATCGGTGGATCAAAACTACATTTATGAACATTGTCCCACAATACGACAAATTGTTGAATACTATGAGCTTCAACCCATCCTTTTCTTAGAGAGGTCATTAAACTTTGCTTTGGTCTCTGAATTCTATAATAATATGGTTAGTGGAGAGGGCACGGGGTGGAGGACCCGTGTCGCTGGTGTTGACCTTGACTTTACTCTATCTGCGTTCACTACCTTTCTTGGATGTCGCCGGTCCGAGAATGTCTTTTCACTCTATCCCTATCTTCCGAATCCCTTACCAGTTCCCTTTGCTGGAGTCACTCCTGACTCCATCTATGAGTATTTTCTAGGCCATCCCAGGCCAAGGGATTCCAGTGAGCGTGACCGTGATTTTCCTACATTTCCTGCTCTTCGTCTTTCCCCCGTTGATTATGTTTTGTTTAAGGTTATCACAAATTGTCTTATTCCTACCACTACAAAGCACCTAGATGAAATTCATCCATTCCACTGCTTGATGCTCTACGGGATGCATCAGCAGTTAAACTTTAACCTAGTGACTTCCGTCTACTTCTCCATCATTGTCCACACTCTGATGTACAGCCAAACAGTCTACATGTCATTTAGCCATATCATTACTGCTTGGCTGCAGTCTGTAGGTATCGATGTTTCACAGGGCCGCATTGTGCCCATGGTTCGACAGGACTGCCGCTTGGATCGTCGCATGCTCGCTCAGTCCGGCATTGCTGTCGGGCCGCAGGGGCTACGGTGGAAGGATCGAAGACGAGTGGGGGAGTTACCAGGAGCAGACCATGCTCAGGAGCGGCCCGCTGTTACAGCTGATTACGATGAGTGGGCTCCTGACCTCCGTTGGCAGGTTGCGGAGCTAGAGCGGATGCTGCAGCACGAGTTACACATTTCTGAGCTCTGGCGCCAGGAGGTCAGATCAGAGTTTCAGTCTTTCGATCACCGTCTCGATGTTCTAGCATCTGATGTCTCTGAGATCAGCGCACTACAGGATACATGGCATGAGGAGTGGTATCATCATACGTTTCTTGATGGTGCATCCCCCAGCAGCCCTCCGCCAGGGGGTGTTATATATATTGCTGATTCTTCAGACGATGACCACGCGGGGGATTGATGACATTGATGAGTGTTATATTTGATTGTACTCAGTTCTTTTGAGGTGTCTTGACCTTGCTGTGACATGTTTTTGCCATGATATTTTTCTTGTAATTCATACTTGGCTTACCATGTTTTGATTGTTATGCATGCTTATGATTTTGCTTATGATGTCTTGCCCATATGATACATATGTATGTTTTTGCCATGCCCTACTCTTGTCATATGTATTCATATGTTTGTCAAAATAAATCAAATCATATCCTTGTTGTGTTGGGAAACCCCTAGGGTTGAGGGAGAGTATGGTTAAACTTAACAGCCCCTCTAGACCCTTTTCGGTGTTCGATAAAGGGGGAGAGTGTGGTTGGTTAAGTTTAGGTTGATCATGTTGTAGGGGGAGGATCCTGATTCCCCTATAATTCTAAATTTGAGAAAATTGATTGAGAATCCCTAAACTTAAAATCGGGTTGTCAAACAACAAAAAGGGGGAGATTGTTGATGCAGTCTGACCCTGATTGTTGTTTTGGTGTTGACACCGATTTTAGTTTAGGTTGATGATTATGATGATTATGATTAAGTCCTGATCGGGGATTAGGCATGGTATAGAAAATCCTAGCTTGAAGGGCTAGGTGTTGGAAAATCCTAACCTGGAGGGTTAGGTGTGGAAAATCCTAGCTTGGAGGGCTAGGTGTTGAAAAGTCCTAATTCGGAAGGGTTGGGTGAAAATTCCTAGCTTGGAGGGCTAGGTGAAAAGTCCTAACTTGGAGGGTTAGGTGAAAAGTCCCAACTTGGAGGGTTAGGTGAAAAAGTCTTGGCTTGGAGGGTCAGGTCCTTGCTTGGAGGGCTAGGTTTGGAAAAGTCCTAATTCGGAAGAGTTGGGTGAAAAGTCCTAACTTGGAGGGCTAGGTGAAAAGTCCTAACTTGGAGGGTTAGGTGAAAATTCCCAACTTGGAGGGTTAGGTGAAAAATCCTTAGCTTGGAGGGCTAAGGTGGATGAAATCCTAGCTTGGAGGGCTAGGTTTGAGTCTCTGGATCGATCTGGTGACCGATCAGGGATATTGGCACGCTGCTCCTTCGTGGATCGATCTGGTGACCGATCCAGCGATGACTGATCGGTCTGGTGACCGATCAGGGAGCGCACGGTGAGGTTGGGAACCTACTGTGTGGCTCCTGATCGGTCTGATGACCGATCAGGGAGCAGGCCGTTGCCTCGTTGCTTGGCTCCTGATCGGTCCGGTGACCGATCAGGGAGCAGGCAGCTTCCTCACTGCCGTGCTCCTGATCGGTCTGGTGACCGATCAGGGAGCCCACAGTGAGTTGAGTTCCCCCGCTGATCAGTTCGTGAATGGTCTGGTGACCGATCAAAGACTTAGGATTTGATTTTCGCGGTTATTGTTCGGACCGATCAGGCTTAAGCCTGATCGGTCAGGGAGTTACCTGATCGGTCTGGTGACCGATCAGGCTTGTGTCGCGGCGAGAGCTGGGAGTCCCAGCTAAGCGGTGGATCGGTCTGGTGACCGACCCACGAGCCCTGGATCGGTCCAGTGACCGATCACTTTAATTCAAATTACACTATCAGACGCTCTGATTACGTCTGACCGTATCTGATTCTCTGCACTTAGTCTCTGATGTTTGATTTTCTAGTTGATACACTGCTCTAATGCTCTGATTAAGCTGCAGGTGACAGGGAAGGATTCAAACACTCAAGGAGAGTCAATGGAGGCCTTTCCTTGGAGCAAGTTTGTCTGTTTTCCATCTCAGGTTGCAACGCCCGGAGCTGCAGACTGGAGCTGCTGACTAGAGCTTGGCTGAGGGAAGCTCAGGGAGTCCAGGGAGAGCTCAGTGGTAGCTGGCGTTGGCAGGTGAGCAGCTGGAGGCTGCAGGGAGATGGTGTCACCTGGTGCTTAGTGGAGAAACAAAAGGGCGTAATAAAACTTCGTAGAAGCAGAGTTTCTGACTTGTTCTTACTACGCGATTGTGTTCTCCACATCTTGCTTGTGCGTTCTGAAACTTCATCATCTTGAGCAAGCATCTGCAATAAGTGAAGCAACCATCCCTTGCAAGAGCACTTGGAGGAAGGAACAAGAGGCTTTGAGTCCGACAGTGAGAAGACACGGAGAAAGGTTTCTTGCGTGAGATCGTCGCTGGGTGGAGCTTGGGAGAAGCTTGCTGTGTTCTTGTCTTTGCTAAGTGCTAAGTAAGATCTTTCTTGTGTTTCATTGTGCTTAAAACTATATCCTTGATTGAAACGCTGTGGAGAGTTTACTCCACCGAGAAGGAGGTTGCTTTCTATCCGGTGTTCACCGGGGCTTGATCTGTCGACGATCAAGGGATCGCCCACCTTACGGGCACGCTAAGGAGTAGGGGCAAGTTATCCCCGAACCTTGTAAACCCTCCTTGTTAGCGATCTTGCTAGTTGTGTTAGTTTGTTTTTGTTTTCTGATTTTCTACATACTCTGTTTTCGATACTTCTGCTGTGCTACTAACAAAGTGAAGTACAGAAACTCAATAAGTGCTTAAAGTCCAACTGATTGGCTATATTCACCCCCCCCTAGCCATCCGGGTTCCAACAGTTATATTCATATCCAATAAATATATAATCAATAATTTTTATCATATTTTAATCATTTTTGGACCAAACACCAAAACTTTATCAAGATACCCAATATTTGCAAATATTTATAGGATGAATGTCTTCCATTTCATAACTCATAAGAGCTCATATCTGTTTCTTTCAAAACATATTATTTAAAAGGTAATTAGTTATTAACATAGCTTCCCCTCACATGAACTCTGACAGTTTAAAGCTCAATAAAAGTGCATTCATCATTTTCTTTAGTGTGTAATTCTATTGCTCAGCAATACCATTTTGCTGAGGAGTATATGAAGCTATTATTTTGTGTCTGATCTTATGTTCAACATACAATTTAGTGAACAGTGATATATATTCACTGCTTCGGTCACTTCGAACTACCTTAATCTTTTTATTTAAGTTGATTTTCAATCTCATTATAACTTCATCTTTACTTTTGAGAAGGTACACATACCAGTATTTTGTGTTATCATCTACAAAAGTGATAAAGCACTTATTCCCACCACGTGTCAGTATACCTTTTAGGTTGTACATATAAGTGTGAATTAGATCAAGTGGTTCATTGCTTCTTTCAACATATTGAAAGGATGACATTGTTATTTTTTTTCTTTAACGCAAATCTCATATTTGTGTTTCAGATCAAGGTGGAATGTAGGTATACTTAATCAATCTATGCAATGCATCAGAGTTAACATGTCTTAATATATCATGTCACAAATATCAAGACTCTAGTATATAAACGAAAGAGTTTTTAATTATATTGACCTTAGGCCTAATGGACATTATATTGAGCTTGAATATCTCATCTGTTACATAATTTTTTTCTAAAATTTTTGCATTTTTAGATATAACAACTTTGTCTGACTCAAAAATAATATAGAAGTCATGCTTGCTTAATAATGATTCAAACACTAGATTCTTTCGAACCATCGGAACATACAATATATTGTTCAGAGTGAGCTCTTTGCTTGAGGTCATCTTAACACTACTTTTCCTTAGCCCACGATGTTTGAGGTTGTTAAGTTTTCCATAAATAGCTTGTCTCTATTTTGACTTTTCAAAGTTGCAGAATAGCTCCTTATTATAGCATATAGTCTAGTGGCACTGATATCAATCCACCATTATTGCAAGTTTAAACGCACTAGGTTCAATTCAGAGAGTGCGACGTAAAGGTCCTCCATTTCTAGTTCATCGTTCAAGTTGCCCACCTACTTCTTCTTTGACTTTCTGCACTCCAAAAATTTGTGACCGATTCAGTCATAGTTGAATCACTTCCCAGAGAATTTCTTTTTTCTAATGCCTCCTCTAAGTTCCATTTTGAAAGATTTGAGATTTTTCTATTTCAAGTTTTAACCATGCTCAACCACGTTGGCTTTACAGTAGCCTAAGAGAATAACTTTTTCTCTGAACTCTTGTTGTCTTCCTCAATGTGAAGTCTAACAATTAGTTCTTCTACATTCATCTCCTTTTGTTTACGCTTTAGGTAGTTCTTGAAGTTCTTTTAGCCAGGAGGCAGCTTCTTGATGATAGCTGCCACCTAGAAAGTTTCACTCAACACCTGAAGCTCTAGGTTTAGTTGATCATCGCCTTGTAGTCGGCCATCTTATAGTCCAGGAATCGATCCACGATGAATTTGTTAGTCCTCACATCCTCTGTCTTATACTTCTTGTACAGGGACTCCTATAGTTCCTTCGTCATCTTTTCATATTATATACAATGTATAACCAGTCGGCAAGACAGTTGAGGATATAGTTTTCACATAGAAACTCAAAATGAGTCCATGTCTCCACTGCATTGATAGTTTAGACATTAGTAGCATCCTCAAAATACTTGGGAGGTTCCTCGGTCAAGAACTGAACCAAATTTATCATGGTCAGATAGAAGAGCATCTTTTGTTGCTTTCGCTTAAAGTTCAATCCAATGAACTTCTCTGACCTTTTCCTATGAATGATTGAAATATTTCCAATCCGGGTAGAAGGGGCCTTCGACGCATTGAGCTGGTTGCATCTCTACCGTTTCCATGGTCATCTTAATAGAACAGATCTGTTTTAAGACTGTCAGATAATCTTCCACAATAAAATTGTGTAAGTACTTCGGGTTAGTTTTGATGTGGTCAATCGATTTAAGTTAGGTCATGTATATTTGATATCTTATGTCTAAATGTGCAGGGACTTAGGAACATATGAAGTTGAGCGAAAGACGCAATGAGCGAGAAGGATAACACAGGAAGAGAGTCAACAGACTCGTTGCATCCGAGGGACGAGGAGCAGTAGAAGAGTACATAAATAGAGCGAGAAGGACATACATAGTGCATCTGAGGGATGAGAAACCGAGGGGATGTCTATTCGAGGAGAAAGTCCGAGTTAAGTTTTAGTGAACTCAACTCTGGATGGTTGGACCATCACCTAGCCTCTGATGGATTGGAGATGCCTTACCGAATTAAAGACCTGAGGCGCCTCCAATAAACTAAGGCATCTCGGATGAACAGTGGTTGAGGCATCTCAAATCAACTGAGGCACCCAGATGAGCTAGAGCGGTTGGCGAAGAGATAAACTGTAGAATCCAGCTTAGTCGAGCTGAGGCGCCTTCAATGAACTAAGGTGTCTCATATGAACAGTAGCTGAGGGGTGCCAAATGACTTGAGGTGCCTTCAATTCGCTAGATCAGAAAACCATCATTGCGACGAGGATAAAACTTTATCCGACTAGAGGTGTCTCCAAGTGTTCAAGGTGCCCCGAGTTGCCATGTCAGCAATGGTAACTTTTTGATCAATGGGTTATAAATAACATCCTAGAGTTAAGAGTTAATAACACTCTCTGTAATCATCTTCTGTATTTTGTGTTGAGCTTTCAAAGTTTGTAAGAGGCTCTCCATCTTCACGAAAAAGTTTGATAGTGAGCTTTCATTGCCTTAAATTAATAATCACCTAGCAAGAGAAGAGTCGTAATTTTGATTGCAAGACTATTCACCCCTCTAGATTCTCCACTAATCCAACAGATTGCTCATCGGATGATTATCGAGGTTGGATAACGTCGAACCTTTGGTGATCAGCCTGGCCCCAGGGAAGTTTCCCATCGACCGCCAGGGTAAATTGAGAAGTGCTCACGGCGGGTGGTCCAGAAGTCCAACGTCACAGGGTTCGCATCTCATTTGGAGGGAAAAATGATTAAGAAGGTTGGATAAGGTCGAACCTCGGGCGATCAATCCGACCCCATGGAAGTTTCCCACCTAGACCAGGGTAAATCCGGAAGCGCTCGTGGCGGAAGGTCAAGAAGCCCAGTGTCCCGGGGTTCACGCCTCATTTGGAGAAAAAATTCCTGCAAAATACGTCGTAGTTAGGGATCGAACTGCGGATTCCTAGGATGACAACTAGTCGCCTTTTTGTTGCACCAAAGCCCTCAAAATAAAAAGGATTAACGAGATTAGGTAACGTCAAACCTCAAGTGACTAGCCAGAAGCCAGGGTAAATCGGAAAGTGCCTTTTTGTTTTCTACCAACTGCCAGGGTAAATCGGAAAGTGCTCGTGGTGGGTTGTCCAGAAGCCCAACCTCCCAAGGTTTGCGCCCCATTTGGAAAAAAAATCCTGCAAAATACGTCGTAACTGGGGATCGAATCACGGATGCATAGGATAACAACTAGTCACCCTTCCGCTGCACCATAGTCCCAGGGGTAACATATCTTTCGAACATGTTGAGATAACCTAAGATGATAATCTCAGGCTGCCAAGTAGGAAGGAAGAGTTGCTTGGAAAGCTAGACTGTCTTGAAGACATGCTAAGATGTCTGAGGCCATGACCAAGATATTCAATGTAGCTAATGTTAGGACTGGTAGGAGAGCTAGAGAGGAGGTGATTAGCTCCGATCTTTTCTCGATGAAGATTTGTTGCGGCGGAAACTTGAGCAATGCTAACACCTTGATTTACTTGGTATCTACCTCCTTGAGGTAACTAATACAAGGATCTGCTCTCCTCACTCTCTCAATCACTATGAAAGAGTCCTTCGTGGAGGTGGAGAGATCTCGTATAAGCTCTCAAGAATATAGAACAAGAATACAAGCAAATACAAAAAAAATCATACAAGATTTACAACAATGAGCTCTCTTTGCTTTTCTTGCTTTCTTCTAGCTTGAGATCGCCTTAGAACCTTGGAAATGCAGTAACACTATGCTCCAAGACTTCTCTTGAAATGACGATGAAGGAGGCGAAGAAGTGCTAAAGAGTTGCGCTTCAAACCTACGTGAAAACCCTATATACCCGCGACCTAGGGTTCCCTTAATCGATCACCCAATCGATTACCACGTCAGACTTAGCTGTTCAATGACTATTTTTTGAAGCTTAATCGATTATTCAATCGATCTTAATCGATTGCTGAATCAATTTAGCACCTCTCTGTTCCTTGCGTAATTTCACTGTAATCGATTGACCAATCGATTACTATCATCCTTGATTGATTGTTCAATCGATTAAGAGGATGCTGAATCGATTGCCCAATCAATTCAGCATGCTTCTGTTCTCGCAACCCAACTCTCTCAATCGATTCACTCCTTCCTTAATTAATCACCCAATCAATTATGAAGGCTTCTGTTCGCGAGAAACCGACGCTAATCGATTACTCAATTGATTAATCCCAACCCTAACTTGTGTGCACAAATCTAGGGTTCCCTTGCCTAACCCCGGTCAACCATGACCTGTTATGACTTCCTCACTAAGTGTCTGATCAAACCTTTGACCGACTTAGATTTTCCCTTGACTAGTTCCCAACTAGGACTTAACCTAGTTTCCAACCAGGTTTGCCTAACCCTCGAGTTAGATCTTGTCTCTCGGTATACTTCCACCGTGCCAACGTGTGATCTCTCCGATCCACCTGGACTTCACCTAGTCCCATTAGGTATGCCTAGTCCTACTAGAACTTTTCTCGTGCCAGTGTGCGATCACTCCAATCCACCTGGACTTCACTTAGTCCCACTAGGACTTTTCCCGTGCTAGCATGTGATCTCCCCGATTTACCTGAACTTCACCTAGTCCCACTAGGTGTGCCTAGTCCCACTAGGGTTTTTCCCGTGCCAGCATGCAATCTCCCCGATCCACCTAAACTTCACCTAGTTCTACTAGGACTTTTTCCATGTCGGCGTGTGATCTCCCTAATCCATCTGGACTTCACCTAGTCCCACTAGGTCATTCCTAGTCAAGTCTCCAATCAACCTTGACCCACTTAACTCACACGATATTTAAACATCATTATCAAAGATCGAAACTTACATCGAAACTTAAGCTTACCAAACATAAACTCTCTAGAGCCTAGTCAAACTAGGTCAACTCTGACCTAACAAAGATTGCACCAACAGGTAAGTCAGTTGGGTGTTGAGACACCGAGATAACCTAGTGCTGAGACGCCGAAAAAGTATAGAGTAGAGATAGCCAAGTGTCGAGATACTGAGACAACAGAGTATCGAGACGTCGAGATAGTCGAGTACCGAGACAGGAAAGGAAGATGTCAAGGCCTATATTATACTTGCATTTAATGTAGTTTCTTTAAAATAGATTCGTCCCCCTCTGATAGTGTTTCGAGGTTATAATGGGAGTCTGTTTTCCATAATACAATAGAAAAACCCATTGCCAACCAAGCACGTACGAGTTGTTCATGGCAAACTAATTCAGTACCTGAACGCTATCACGAGTAGAGTAGTCAAACTGGAGCTCCATACTTTTCTTATGCAACACATACAAAAAATAGGGGAACAAAGGTGGAGGAGTTTCTTTGTTTATGCATCTCTATTTTCTAAGATTATGGAAGGCCTTTTATATAGAAGCTCCATTCCTTTATTGCAATCAATGCCTTGCACTTGGCAATTTTGTTAAATGTTCTATTTGAGAAATTTTATCTCGACTGATTCGGTATTCGACACGTGTAAGTCCTGTTCGAGCATGCGCTAATTTGGTTCGATACATTCCGCGAGTCTTGGATTTACACCCTTTGCGAGCAACGTATGAGAGAGAGTCTCTCCTCATATATTTGTTTGCAACATCAATGCTCGTGAATCAATATAAACTAACTAATATGCTTTTAAACATCCAATGTGAGACTAAATTAAGTCTCATTTATAGTGAAGTCTTTTTCCTCTTCACCTTTTTTTCATTCTAATATATCTAATCTCTACTACGTGTAACATCTACTAGTATACAACTATAGCCCTCAGAGTTATAGTGCAGTAAAAGGGTGACTAGTTGTCTCTCAAACACCCACGATTTGATCTTTAGCTATGATCAATTTTGTAGGATTTTTTTTCTCCAAATGGGGTGCGCAACCGTTAGATGTTAGGCTTCTAGACAGTTCGCGGCCCGTATTTCCCAATTTACCCTGGTAGTCAATGAAAAACTTCTATAAAGCAGAGTTGATCATCTCAGATTCAATATTATCTAATCTGATTAATTATTTTTTACTAATATACAACTATAACATGTGTATAACTCGAATCAATAATATATCATAGCAATAATTGATCATAACGGTTCCAACATGTGCAAATATCTTATTAATTATGGTTAATAATTGTAATATAAAATTTAGAATGTGTAAATAGTAACTAAAGTTTATCTAATCCCAAACATAATTGGATTCAAATTTCAAAAATACGCGCTAGATAATACTAATTGTATTGTATGGGTCGAAGTGTAATTCCCAAGAACGAAAGGGGAATATCGAAAACTTATGAGAAGAAAGTAGAGGAAAAAATGATAATATAATACATGGGATTTATTGTGATAGAAATATAGCATCGAAGATTAATTAATGAATTGTAGACAATGAAATGAGCCAATTGGCCTTGAAACCTGCCAAATTTGAGATCGCAATCAGCGACTGCCATCGATGATGACGTTAACTCGATCAGTTGTGGCCTTGTTGGGCAATTTTATTGTTATTATTATTTTATTTTACAATAAAATTCATTCTATATTATATTATATTATATATTTATTATTTTCAGCAGACGTCCCGACCTGCAACTGAATCAAATCTACATGCAAGCCACACACACGACTACCTAATCATAATTATTATAATTATAATAACTATAAATTTATAGTAATTATAATTATATAATTATAATAGCTGTAGGATTACAATTTCTATAATACAATATTAATTTGGGTCAATGAAAATAAAATATAAATTATGGTGTGGGTTGGGGAAAAAACCACTATTAGTTAGTTAATATAGAATTTATAACGATGGATTTAGTTTCGTGTGAAAGTTTTTTTTATTTTTATGTTCGTTGGAATAAATCAGGAAATATTATGGTAAACAGTTAAAAAGTTGATATCTCATGATTATATATTTTATTTGATTATAGGTATTTACGTGACAACTTGACCTTATGATATTCTATAGTTTCAAGAACTATGATATGTTTTGAAAAAAATGATTAACTAGGTTGAATAGCGTTAAATTTGGAGTAACTGATCTGACCCAAAAGAAATTTTCCATTGGCAATCAAGAGAAATTGAGAAGTACTTACGGCGGACGATCTAAAAATCTAAGGTGACATTTGGTATGTTTGTTTTTCATTTTCATTTTATGTAAAAAATATGATTTTTTTGAAAAATATGTTTGATTTGTATTTTTCAACTATGTTTTCCAAAAAAATAATATTTTTTGAAAAATTAGAGAATAAATTAAAGTCATTTTCTATAAAATGAGAAAATATGGGGGCGTTTGGTAGGCTTGTTTTCTATTTTCACTTTCTATAAAAAAATACAGTTTTCTGGAAAACGTGTTTGGTTTGTATTTTCCAGCCTTGTTTTCCAAAAATGATATAGCGTTTTCTAGAAAACTAGAGAATTAAATAAAGTCATTTTTTAAAAAATGAGAAAATATGGTTTTCTGGAAAATGAAAATAAAAAACGGAGCAAACCAAAATTTTCTAGAAAATAAAAATAAAAAATGGACCAAATCAAATACCCCCTAATATTTCACATTTGCACGCCTCATTTGAAAAAAAAAAATTCTTATAAAATTCATCATGGTTAGGAAACGGACCATCAATATTTAAAAGATAATTAATTATTTTTTTGCTGTATCATATCCCATGGACTTATGATGTGTATTTATTATAATCTAGTGTTAATTAATTTGATTAGATATAAAATGATAATAGTCATGCTACTGTTATATCGCAATGTTATGACTATTAAAAATTAAAATATTATTATAATATAATATTGATCGTGACTCATTACTATTACAATAATATAAAAAATATGGGTTGCTTCAAATAATAACAAGGACATCCTTTGCATTATTCCATTGAAATAAATAAAGCGTCCTTTTATATTTTTAAATTAAATTTTTTAAAAATTTTAAAAATAAATATTTAAATTATTTAAATTTAATTAAAATAAGTTTAACTTATCAAAATTACAAGCATTATACCCAAATGAATAATAATTGGGATAGTGAAAATAAGAGAGTGAAAATCATAATAAATAACATGACACCTTATATGCAGGATCTTCGACCGGTTCACCGTGTCCCCCAGAGTATAGTTTGATTCGGGGCGGCTGCCGAAGGCCGCCGATGGTGTCCAAGCGATAATCGAACATGTGCATATAAAGTATCACATCATGCCACGTCATTCACTATGATTTTTACTCTCTCATTTACACTCTCCCTATCATTGCTCTATCTAAATACTCTTTTATCAACCTAATAAAAATACTTAAATTTCATCAAAATTATTCTAATTTGATTAAAATCAATTTAATACTATTGTAACAATAATGACCATAATATTAAAGCTATTTTAACTTAATTACAACATTTTTTAATTTTAACAATTTTATTAAAATTGATAAAAAAAAACATTTTAATGTAAGAGGGCTTCTTGTGTTATAATTTCGATAAGTTGAAATCTTTTTACTTTAAGATGCAATAACACATTTTTTTTTAAAAAAAACCCTTTGGCAAAATAGAATAATTTGAGAGAAAAATATTTTAGGTAAATGGTAATGAATCAAATAAAATAAATTGAGCGAGAAAAAATAAATATCAATTTTGAGTAGTTTTAGATATTGTATTTTTCGATAATTTTATTTTTTTGTTATTTTATCTTTGTTTTTGGGTGGGCACGGGGAAGAGCCTGGAAACGGGCCTATAACTGTTTGCTATGCGCTTGATCTCATGCTTTTGGTTTGGGTGATGTGAGGTAATGCATGCGTCATCATAATCAAACAATGTGGGCCCACTAATGCATACGTGTTGTTCAAATATATTTGGATTTAAATGTTTTTTTATATTTATAAAAGTAAGGATATTTTATTAATGGACTCAAGATCACGGCCCAAAGCCCAAGCCCAAACCCTGTTTGTTTTCAATGTCCAAAATCTCGGTCATCCACGTCACCCACAAGCCCGCGTGCCAACTTCGAAACGGGATCCTCTGTCCTGAGATTCTCTCTGTCCCCGTGTCCTAACTCGCGGCGATGACCGGCGAGTCCTCCGATCGCCAATCGAATATCATCATTAGTCTCTGATCGTTGTCCATAATCAAATGATATCATGGGAGAACAGTGAATCGGCCGGATCGTTGTAATTGTTATCTCAACGGATTCGATGATGAATCCGGCGAGATCGCAATTACGACGATTCTTGACGGGTTTACCGTACCCTCCAGGGTATAATTTTATTCGGAACGGCGGTCGAAGGCCACCGGTGATATCCGATCGATGATCGGAGGATTCACCTGTCATCGCCGGCGAGTTGAGATACAGGACTGAGAAAATTTCGGGATTATTCTCGCCAACTTCTCGGATAAATAAAATAAACGAGACAAAGAAACGAAACACATAGATTCTCTGACACGTGGATAAAGCCAACCAAGGGCAGACGTGGAGACCTGACCGCGCTTGCTTACGTGTATACGACGCGGCAATTATAGTAATCTTATCCAAAACAACAAGATTCCGGTTGTGGGCCCCACCATTTTTTTTTTGTTTTTTTCCGGCTAATGTTATCGGATCTCTCAAATTTATACCTGGATTTGCTAAATTTGACTTGCAGGTTGAAATGCACAGCTGGATCCTCGTGAGAATCCTTATCCCCATTAATCCATCAACCGCTATAAGTAAACTCACTCCCCCATTCCTCGACTCCATTCCCATTCCCATTCCCATTCCCATTCCCATTTGATTCCAAGACAGGAAATCGAAGATGTTGGCAATCTTCCAGAAAAACTTTGCCCGCCCTCCGCCGGAGCTCATCTCGCCGGAGCGAGCTGGATGCCAGCGCCACTCCAAGAACCCCGACGAGATCCTCCGCGACTTCCACGCCGCGCACCCCGGCCACTCATTCGGCGCCACCTTCGCCGGCGGTGCTGCCCTCGCCTCACTCGGCCCCCGCGCCCCCCGCCCTTCCTTCCTCCACCAAAGGTCGAATTTTGAAACGGAATCAGCAATGTTTGCATCGCGAATCATCCGAAATTAACTGAAATTCAAACTTTTTCTTCTTCTATTTTTGCAGATTGTTCTGTAGCTACGACGACGTTTACTGCGTGTTCGTCGGGAGCATCCACAACTTGAGCTCCCTGGTGCGCCAGTACGGCCTCTCCGGCAAGTCCGCCGACGAGGCGCTGCTCGTGATCGAGGCCTACCGCACGCTGCGCGACCGCGGGCCCTACCCGGCCGACCAGGTCCTCAAGGACCTCTCCGGCAGCTTCGCCTTCGTCGTCTACGACGACGCCACCGGCGCCGTCTTCGCCGCCCTGGTAATTGCATCCCTCCCCTGTTCGACGTAATTCCTAACTAGAAACGCCGTGTTTAATTTTCGACTCGGGCGTCGCTTGTGTGGCTGCAGAGCTCCGACGGCGGCGTGCCGTTGTACTGGGGCGTGGCGGCGGATGGGTCGGTGGTGATCGGCGACGAGGTGGAGATCGTGAAGGGCGGCTGCGGGAAGTCGTACGCTCCGTTCCCCGCAGGGTGCATGTTCCATAGCGAGGGAGGGCTGAGGAGCTTCGAGCATCCCATGAACAAGGTGAAGGCGATGCCGCGAGTCGACAGCGAGGGCGTCGTGTGCGGCGCCGGCTTCAAGGTCGATTCCTCGGACAAGGTCAACGCCGTGCCACGGGTCGGGAGCGCCGCCAATTGGGCCTCCACGTGGGACGCTTAGAATCTTCATGTCGTCTAGCTGTCGCGCCATGTTCTGATTGTGTATTTGTGTTCGTTCATTTGAAAATGTTAATGCTGGTGACTTCTCCAAATACTGAGATATCCTTTTGTTTTCTTTACGCCCAAAATGTAGAACTTTAATAAAAATGGCGAGATCTGTGTGATACAAAAGGGGGGGGGGGAAAAAAGCAAAAATTAAAAGGCGTTTTAAATTTTACAAATCGTGAAGGTATCCTTTTTAAAAAACAACATAAACCTCTTCAATATTTTTTTCTCAAAATATATCTATATCCAACTTTATTATAAGAGCTATCAGATAAATGCTGCAATATGTAAAAGCTACGAGTAATTCTTATATTTAGATGTTTAAAATTTATATATTCAGCAGTTGTTATAATATGGAAAAGTTATATGTAATTATTATAACCTATAAAAATTACCTAACAGCTATTGTAACGGTTATAATGTGTTTAAGATGAACGTTTAGTAAGTAGTAATCAGTCTTGTAATATAATCTTAATTACATTATGTTTCGGAAGAAATCGATGTCAATGGCCAGCCACCGAGGTTCAACCTACGTGGATGCTGACGAGCGGGGAAGAACTCAGCGCCCTACGAGATCAATACTAGCGTTAGGAGAACACGTCGGAGATTGTCTGGCGGAGCCCACTCCGACGCTTAAGTCAGTGCCTCGATGGAGAAGAATAGAAGGCAGAAGAAGGTACAAGTAATAGAGAGTGCATACCTCTTTACCGGAGGGGTTGGACTACCTTTTATACCTGTGGCGGCTACTTTGGTGCGTCCCCATGATCTATGCCACGTTCCCCCCTTTAGCGGTTACTGGATAGCCTTTGAAACGGTCCACGTCGTCATTACGTGTTTCGACCCGTTGCGACATTCATGGGTCGTGATGACTCCGTGATAGCAGGGATGCTTATCCGTGAATCCGCGATGGAAGGGGGAGCGTTGCTTAAGGTCGAAGGTAGCTTGGCTTGGGCTCCGCTTCCCCGAGGTGATCTCGGGCTCTTTTGGCCCGGGCGATCGCGGGTGCTTTACTTCCCCGAGGTGATCTCGGGACCTGACTTCTCGGGGTACTCCCGGGAGGGGTTTTTCGGATATGATCTTCCATGGCGTATTTCCCGAGGGGGTCCCTGATAACTCTAAAAGGCGAGTCGCTCAAACTCGTCGCGTTTTGCCACGTAGCTTCTTCATCCCACATGCCCGCCACGGGCTATTCAACCCCATCACAAGTCCCTCCCTTCAAGTCTGATCGAAGGAAGTGTGACTGACTGATTGGACTAGTATGGTGGTGAAGAAGTTGTATCTCGGATGAGATGACGGTGGTTATCCCCAAGGTAAACCAGGCGCTAGTGGAGCCTCCCGCAGGCTTTTCTAACTTCTTCTTGGGGCAGGTAGAGTCAGGGCTCCGTTTCCCCATCCCACCTATCTTCATGAACGTAGCCTCCTATTTTGACATCCCCCTTCAGCTTTTGCTCAAATGGGGGGGGGGCATATATTATCTTCAAGCTCTTCGGCCTCCCCCTGATTCCTCGTCTCTTTCATTCTTTCTTCGTTTCGATCAGCTCCTGAGGGGCCATTAGCTTTTCGATGCGTCCGGGCCATAGGTTCTTAGGAGAGTTTCCTTCTTCACACAAAGGGTGGAAGGAGAAGTTTTTCTTCGTCTAACTGCTTGTGTTGCCCTTCAGTCCTCTTCGTTGGATAGAGGCTCTACCAACTCCTCCCTTTCTAGGGGAGTTTTTCCAGAGTCCTACGTGCAGCGCGCTAGAAACGTACTCTCCAGCATGGGGTTCAGTGGCCCTGGACTGGTGTAGAGTGAGGAGCTCAAGTACCGGGCGGGCCTTAGTCCCAAAGTGACCCGAATCAGCCCCAGCCTTGGTATGTTCGTCTTTTTCATCAATGCCCGTTAGTTCTAACTGATGTTTCCTTGTCTAGCTATTGCAGAGGAAGTCATGTTCTCCAAGGTGATGGGCCGACTTATCAAGTGGGAGGAGACCAACAAGGAGGCGCTAACTCCTCCCCTGTCTGATCCGGATGCCGCCCCTATGCCTGCCGAGTCCTTGGAGGGGACCGCTGAATCATCCCGCGAGCCTACTTCGCCTGGAGGGGCAAAGGCTACTGTTGCATCCCCGCCTGTAGCGATCCAAGGGCTTTCCGACCCGTCAGTTGACCCCCCAGGAGGGTCCTCCTTCGGGGGGGGTGACTCTACCCCGGTTGTTGTTCCTTCAGATGGGGTCACCGAGGGGTTCTCCCCCCTACTGCTCCCCCAACAGTCCAATTCGCTGGTCGGCAGAAGAGGCGAATTCCGAAGGGCTCGGGCCCAGATGCAAAAGGTTGTGCTCAAGTGGTCCCAACCCCCTTTCCTCAGTCCCTGAGGAGGCTGTTTCTCCTTCTAAGGGTGAGGAATCTGTTCTCGTATATTCCCCCGTTCCGCCAGCTGCAGTTCCGAAAGCGGGCGTCCCGACCCCCGGCTCTCACTTGATTGACTCGGGCGAGGCACCGAAGGGTAAGGAGGTATTGCGCACCCAATACCGGATGAAGCTCGACTGCATTCAAAAGTGGTTGGATGCAGCATTGGAGGCGTACATGCAATCTTTCCTCCCAGTACAGTTTAAGGAGGTTCCTGTCGAGGGGCTCTTATCCGAGGGGACTTCCAGCTCTGAGGAGGGCGACTCCTGATGGATCGTCTTGGTGTGCTAGAGGGGATGAATAGTAATTCTCGAACCCCTTTCTTCCTACACGATTAGTTGCACAGTGAAATATACAATAAAAATAATAAAACAAAGACTAACCAATGCTAACACAGAAGATGTACTTGGTATCCACCCGGACGGGTGACTAATCCAAGAATCCGTCGGTGGATCAATCCCCGGATAACCTCCGGCTAGCTCTCATCGCTCCTTGTGGGTGGAGAAACCTCGCCACAATCCAAGCAAAGCTCTGAGCATAAAGACTACTATCTTGTCTTTAACCAAGACAAGATTCGTCAAGAATCTCAGCCACCATGAAGTCCTCTTTAAATAGGACTCGGGCTGAAACCCTCGCCACCAGTCGACTGCTCCCAGGACAGTCAACTGGTGCCACTGAAATTCGACCGTCAACTGGTCCCAAGCTGAAACCCTTCCCGAGTACATTCACTCCGTACTCGAACCCTCACGACTCGACTAACTCCTCCTCCGCACCCTCGACTGTTGCCTTCGCGCCCTCTTCATCTTCGGCTCCCGTCCCTCGGATGCATGCAAGCCTCCAACTTGCCTCCATGTCATCCTTCACGCATGCCTCGAAGTCCGCGCCCATCAGCTCATCGTCCCTGCTCTCCAAGGCCCCTCGGATGCGCACGCAAGCCTCCAGCTTGCCTCCATGCCACCCTTCACTGTACTGAGGCCGTCCAGTCAAGTCCATATGTGTAACCTGTACAACCTGCACACTCAACATACACATATAAGATCACAAGGGTAAACCTAACTTAAACCCTTTGCCCAAACATCAAAACACTTGGTCGCTCCGGACCACAGATTGCCTCAACAACTCCGACCCCTCTTGCCTGCCTCCTGAAGCTCCTGTGGTCTAGCTACTTCCTCCGCGTAGGGGCTCATTGCCTTCTAAGGGCCAGGCCGACCTCTCGAGGTCTCAAGGAGGAGAGGTCGTACGTGTCTCTGCGGGGCCTCTGATCAACCTCCATGAGACCCTTCTGAAGGTGCGTGCTACTGTTGCATAGGATGTGTTCTGGTAGGTTCTACAATTCCTTGGTGCAATGACAGGCAGCTGACGACTGCCTAACAGTCGGTCGTGGCTTGTACGCCTGGCCTCAAATTGAAGCCTTAATCCGCCTGGCCCTGAGAGCAGAAGCCACGACTGACCACGAGCATCAGGCGAGACTTATGCAAGCGGGGGTCAGCCGAGCTCTACGGGCGAAGGTGGAGCATCGGCTGAATACTCTTATGGCGACCTCGACCGAGAGGCTGAACGCGCGTGTTCAAAATCAAGCGCAGCAACTCAGCCAGAAGGAGTCTGACCTCCTGATGGCGCCTGATCGCCTGGTTGTCTTCGAGGATAATCTGGCCCAGGCTTGATCGGAGGTATGGGTCGCGTCAGACAGACTCAGGGAGGCCCTGGCAGAGCAAGATAGAATGTCTGCCGAGGTGGAACAACTGAAGCGTGCCAAGGAGGCTACTGAGGCCGAGCTGCGCGACCTTCGGGCGGCTGATACCTAGAGCAATAGAGATGCCGAAGCGGACTTCAAGGCCAAGTTCCTGAAATCGGATGAATTCGGTGCTATCATCGTTGACCAGGTGATGAAGCGCTTGAAGGAAGGTTTCCACGGAGCCATTGACCAGTTGAAGAAGTCTCGATTTCTGCCTCCAAATGTGGACCCAAGTTTATGAGTGCAGGTCGAGTTTGGAAGGAGCTCCTTCCATAGGACCACGAGTCGTAGGATCATGTGTTTACCAGGGAGCTTGACCCTGCAGTATCAATTTTAATTAAAATGATCGTATTTCTTTACCTTATTATCTCGTGCATGCATTTGTCTTTGCGTCAAGGGCTCAGAGAGTAGCGAGATCGGGATATTTCGGGTTTTATCCTGGGTACAGATCTCCTAAGATAACCTCGCAAGCTCAAGTACCAGGCCTGCATTTATTCTCTTATGAGGCCCCCGTCGACTCTTCTCTTTTGGAGAATGTTGGTGGCCTCCGAACAGTCGCCTCCGCATCCCACTCAATCTCCTGAGTTAACTCATAAAGAGTTGTGGGTTCCCAGGCGCGGTGAAGGCATGCCAATCGATGCGACGCTTTAGAATTGGTGTCTGTTGTTATTCCCGCGTCATGCCTGCATTAAATGCACAGAGAGGCAGTGGTCACTATAAATAGGGGGAGAAGGGTGAACCTTCCCCATTCATTTCGCTTTCTTTCTCTTTGTAGACTCCTTGCGGCGAGATGTCAGTGCCTTCACCTCTGCCACTGTTTACGGCAGGAGTTGCCGACACCACCGGGGAGGATAGCGGAGACGTAGTAGTGTTTCTTACCGAAAGGCCTAGCAGAGATGAAACCCCATGTTTCACACTACTTGCCAGGAAGCATAGCGGAGATGATGTCCGGGGTCTTGCTAAAGATCCTGGCAGAGGTGGGACTCCGGGATTAACCGAGGAGTCCAGAAGAGACATCATGTGCTCGCTGGGGAGCATAGCGGAGATGACATCTCCTAATGGTTCATTTTTCGCCCCTCCCCGAGTGGTTCGCCCGCTTCAAACGTCATCCTCTTTCGACTGCTCGTTTCCCCAAGTTTGGGGCTTCAGATGGTGTTTGTCGGGGATGGTGCAGCACCGTCCCCCGGGAGGGGGGGGGGAGGGGTTGCTACCACTGCTTCCTCTCCTCTTCCTTCTTAATGTTGTAGTCATCCTTGTTGTTGGATGCATCTTTGCAGGAAGAGTTAGTCGGGGTATCCATGTGTTACCCCAAGCGTCTTCCTTTATTAATGGTTACGCGGATGAAGGACCGAGGGGTCTCCACTACGGTCGAGGGTTCTAGGATTTTGACCCTAACGCACGTGGATCCCTGCTCACTGGCTGTTGGAGGACTGTTTCAAGCCAAGCAATTCTGCGGGAATGATGTAGTGACGAAGAAAAGCCCGAGTAGAGGAATGATTCCCTTTACCGGTTCTTCTGATTGTATCTTTGGTGTTTCTCTGAGATGTTGGCATCAATGTATTTCCCATATAAATGAAGGAAAATATTTGTTACCTTTGGTGTGTGTATGCCTGTATGAATGTTCTGATGTCTCGCTTATTCCCCTTTTGTCGGGTAGATCATGTTAACCTTTACCTTCGCGGTGCAACTTGTCCTGGGCCAGAGTCTCGACTACTTGGTCGGGTGTTTGCACAGTCCAGCCTAAGTACCCTAGGCGTCCGCAGTACCGCGAGGTATTAGGGATTTTATTCTTGGTTGGGAGTCCTTAGCACCTAGACCGAACCTAAGTACCTTGGGCATCCGCAGCACCGTGAGGCATTAGGGTTTTTATCCTTGGTTGGGAGTCCGTAGCAACCCAGACCAAGCCTAAGTACCTCGGGCATCCGCAGCACCGCGAGGCATTAGAGTTTTTATTCTTGGTTGGAAGTTCGTAACAACCCAAACAAAGCCTAAGTAACCCGGGCATCAGCAGCACCGCGTGGTATTAGGGTTTTTATTCTTGGTTGGGAGTCCGTAGCAACCCAGACCAAGCCTAAATATCTCGGGCATCCGCAGCACTATGAGGTATTAGGGTTTTTATTCTTGGCTGGGAGTCCGTAGCAACCCAGACCAAGCCTAAGTACCCCGGGCATCCACAGCACCGCGAGACATTAAGGTTTTTATTCTTAGTTGGGAGTCCGTAGCAATCCAAACCAAGCCTAAGTACCTTGGGCATCCGTAGCACCACGAGGTATTAGGGTTTTTATTTTTGGTTGAGAGTCCGTAGCAACCCAGACCAAGCCTAAGTACCTCGGGCATCCGCAGCACAACGAGGTATTAGGGTTTTTATTCTTGGTTGGGAGTCCGTAGCAACCCAGACCAAAGCCTAAGTACCTCGGGCATCCGTAGCACCGCGAGGTATTAGGGTTTTTGTTATTGGTTGGGAGTCCGTAGCAACCCAAACCAAGCCTAAGTACCCCGGGCATTTGCAACACCGCGAGGTATTAGAGTTTTTATTCTTGGTTGGGAGTCCGTAGCAACCCAGACCAAGCCTAAGTACATCGGACATTCACAGCACCGTGAGGTATTAGGGTTTTTATTCTTGGTTGAGAGTCCGTGGCAACCCAGACCAAGCTTAAGTACCTCAGGCATCCGCAGCACCACGAGACATTAGGGTTTTTATCCTTCGGTAGTACACTGATATTTTAGAGAGTGCAACTTCCTTTATTACTTGAATTCGCTGCAAGACAACAGAGATACATAGGCGGGTACATAATATGCAAGGTAAACCTTACTGGGACCGGAAGGGTCAGAGATAGTTGGCCTGCTCGGGCCTCTCGAGCCTTTTGTCCCTCTCCCCCTGTGCATGAGCGCTTACTCCAGCTAGCCTTCTGAAGCCCTTGGGTTCTTCCGGGACTCTGACCTGACTTCCCCGCTGTAACATCGCCGAGACACCAGCTGGTCCCCTCTGACTTCAACCACTAGGTCACCTACAGAGAATTTTATCTTCTGGTGGTAGACAAAAACCACCACCTGGAAGACACTGAGTGCCGGGCGGCCCAGGATGGAGTTGTAGGAGGAGGGAGTGTCCACAATCAAGAAAAGCGTCCTCCTGGTCCTCTCCAGTGCGTCGCTACGTACCTAATGAAAGCGATAGGGTGATTTTCCTTATCGGCTGTACTCGATATCCCGTAAAGCTGAACAAAGGGGTCGAGACCGGGAGTAGCTCATCCTCATCGATCTGCATTTGGTCCAGAGCCACCTTATACAAGATGTTCACGAAACTTCTTGTGTCCACGAAAATGCGCTTAACCTCGTAGTTGGCAATGCGGGCTATGATTACTATGACATCTTTATGGGGAGCTTCCACCTCTTCCATGTCTGCTGGACTGAAAGAAATTGTAGGGCGTGCTCTTAGCTCCGGCTCGTCCCAATGGAGTAGTTTTCCAGCCGTCGGGTATGAGACTTCCTTGCCCGGTGGGAATCTCCTCCGGTGGGTCCCCTGGAGATTACTCCAACATGCCCCAAGGGCGGGCCACACATAGGGGTCTTGCCCTTCTGGAGATCTCTTTCTAAGGAGAGAGATATTCGGGGTGTCGGCCCCGACTCCTTCCTCGCGACCGTGACCGAGACCGATGTCGGGTCTCGTTTCCCCCGGCCTGCCGCCGCCGAGGGGAAAGATTTCGCCATAGAGATCTCCGGTGATACCCCGCTTTATTCCACTTTCTCCGAGGTTTGGTGTCTGCCTCCTCACCGAATCTCTTCTTCAAGGCGTGACACTCCTCGGTGGAGTGTGTTGTGCTACCATAAAAACTGCTGTACTTTGGCACTGGCTCCGGCTGCTCAGTATCCACCATCTCAACCAGCCTTCGCCTACCCGCCCACTGGTTCTTCCCGAGGTGAAGGTCTTTTCCTCGAGTTGGAGCTAGGGGCTCTCTCCTTTCAGACCGAGGAACGACTGGAGGGAGGACTCCGGCTGGTTCCTTGCGGTGGGCGTATTGTACATCCTTCACGTTAACGTGCTTGACAAAACACCCTAGTAGATCATCGAAGCTGATGGGGGGCTTCTTCACCAGGGATCGGAAGAAATCCCCTTCCGCGAGCCCTTGGGTGCAGGCGCTGACGAGGATTTCCGACGTTGCACTAGGCACGTCTTGCGCCACCCGGTTGAACCGCTGGATGTACTCCTTAAGCGGCTCATTCGGTTTCTGCTTGAGGGCGAACAGATTGTGTGTCGTCTTCTGATAACGGCGGCTGCTGGCGAAGTGGTAGAGGAAGGTAGTTCTAAACTCCGCAAAGAAGTTGATAGAACCTTGTGGCAGCCTTTGGAACCATCGTTGGGCTGCTCCAGACAGGGTGTTTAGGAACACCCGACACTTTACACCATCATATACTGGTGCAGGAGTGTCACGTTCTCAAACTTATAAACGTGATTTTCGGGATCCATCTTCCCGTCGTAATCGGCGATCCCAGGCCCATGGAACTGCTTCGACATGGGGTCTTCCACAATCTCATATGAGAAGGGAGTAGAAGGAACCTTGCGGGAGACTTAGGTTCCTCCGTTTTCCCTTGTCTTTCTTTGTGCCTCTGCGCGCTGGAGGTTACCGAGTGGGCCTTCTCGATATCTCCGGGAGAGTCTTTTCGGGGACCTAGGGCTGCTCCGTCCAGTTGTCCCACTGGTGTGACGGATCTCCGCGAGTGCGAGATGGAGACTCTAGGGATCTCCTCCCGCGTAGGAGCCTCTTGCTGTGAGGCAACATGTTCAACTTGGTGCTGCTCAAGTACTTCTTTGACGGTGTTGGCCACTAAGCGATCCAGTTCCTCCCTTGTCAGGACAATGACTTGTCCCTCCGGTTCTGCCATCGGTGCTCCTTCTGGTACTTTACTGGATTCCCACAGATGACGCCAAACTTGTTCCAAAAGGAATCGACGTCAATGGTTAGCCACCGAGGTTCAGCCTACGTGGATGCTGACGGGCAGGGAAGAACTCAGCGCCTTTCGAGATCAACACGAGCGTTAGGGGAACATGCCGGAGGTTGTCCGGCGGAGCCCACTCCGACGCTCAAGTCAGTGCCTCGATGGAGAAGAATAGAAGGCAGCAGAAGAAGGTACAAGTAGTAGAGAGTGCGTACCCCTTTATCGGAGGGGTTGGACTACCTTTTATACCTGTGGCGGCTGCTTTGGCGTGTCCCCATGATCTATGCCACATCCTCCCCCCTTTAGCGGTTATTGGATAGCCTTTGAAACGGTCTACGCCGTCATTACGTGTTTCGACCCGTTGCGACTTTCATGGGTCGTGATGACTTCGCGATAGCAGGGATGCTTATCCGTAGATCTACGATGGAAGGGGGACCGTTGCTTAAGGTGGAAGGCAGCTTGGGCTCCGCTTCCCCGAGGTAATCTCGGGGTCTTTTGGCCTGGGCGATCGCAGGCGCTTTACTTCCCCGAGGTGATCTCAGGACCCGACTTGCCGGGGTGCTCCCGGGAGGGGTTTTCGGATTTGATCTTCTAGGGCGTGTTTCTCGATGGGGGCCCTGATAGCTCTGAAAGGAGAGTCGCTCAGACTCGTCATGTTTTGCCACGTAGCTTCTTCAACCCACATGTTTGCCACGGGCTATTCAACCCCATCACATTACAAGACTGATTACTTTATTTGATACAATTTTAAAATTATAATGTAATGTAATCTGTATTATAAAAGCTAGTAAAGTATTATAATCTGGATTATAAGCCTAATAATATATAATTTAGATTACATTACAGGCTCAATTACCTCACAAATTAGATTATATTATCCATAATCAAACACAATCAGTCTAAGATTCAAGGTTAATGAGAATATTATTATATCAAAATACTATTTATGAATTTATCAAAATTATTTAAACTTAATCAAAATCATTTTATAACTGTTGTAAAAATTATAATGTAATTACCTTAAATATGTTTTAGCAGATATTAAATAGTTTCTACGCATAGTAATAATTATTTGATAGTTTTCACGTTTTGTAAATCCTGAATTTTAAATTCACAGTAAATATATTATAGTGGATATTTGATAGCTTTTATAACAGTGAGGATTAAAAAGAGTATTTTTAGAATAAAATTATTGAAGAACTGTCCATGAAAATTAAAAAAGAATACCGTTTGATGTTTCTCTCAAGGGCGTCTTTTGATATATATACATATTTTTTTTTAAAAAAATAGTGACTTTAATTATTTTGCGATCCATATTATTTTAACTCTCCACACGTGCTACTTCATTTGTCACAGTGGCATTTTTATAATACGAACACGTGAGATTAATGACTCAACCTCAAAGCTCAAGCTACTCTAATCACCTCCTTCGTGTGAGTCTGTGACTCTTAAACGGGTTGAACTCACATGGATGACCCAGAAATACCCGAATCGCTAGCTCTGTACCAGCGGGGTAGCGGCATTACCAACTTCATGGATTCAAATTGGGGGTGGAGTTCTACATCCAAGTTCCGGAACTGATTAGGAGGTGCGTTTTTTTTTTTTTTTTTTTTTTTTTTTTTTTTTTTTTTTTGGAGTTCTACATCCAAGTCCGAACCCCCCCCCCCCCCCCCCCCCCCCCCCTCCAAGTCCGAACTCCGATTAGAGAGGTGCCGTTGCGTTCCAAAAACCCGGACCAATAAAATGGCGCCGTGATGACTGCGACGCCCTACTACTTCCTGACGCCGCCTCGTCACGTGACGCCCGCGAGACCACGACGGCGAATGAGCTGCTGCCACCGATGCCCTCGGCCTCTCCGCCGTCGATGATCGTCTCTTCTCTCTCTATGTCCGCCTTCGCCTGACCTCTCGCCGCCGGCATCGTCCTCCCCATCAGCCGTAGCTCCTGCTTTCGGTCACTCTTCCCAGTACGTCTCGATTCCAAGATCCTTCTCCTCGGCCTTAGTGTGTTCACGAAAAACTGTCTGTGCTAGGAGCCTAGGTATTGGTTTCTTTGCTCGTTTTCTTTTGCGAAGGGGTGGCTTTCTTGCAAGTGTTGTGTTCTTGATTGGGGTTTCTTTTTGTTCCACAGGCGGGGGAGGTGTCAGATTCGCTTGCTCTGGTAGCCGATGATGGATTTAGCTTGTGGCGTTCGGACGCCGTCGATGGCGCTCGATCGCGGCATTGGTTCGGGTTATTTGAGGTTGGGATACAGAGGGCGGAGTCGCTATTCAGTTCGCGAGTCTAGAGTTCATATCGGGATTGGTTCTTTGGGGAGGAATCGTTGCGGGCTTCGTTGCATTCCTGGCGAAGCGCATGGGAGATGTTGGGCGGACTTGTTTAGTTTTTCCGAGCAAAAGGGGAAGGTTTATCTCCTTAGCCATCGGAAACTTTTGAACCGGTCCATGCTATTGAGTTGTCATTCCAGTGAATTCATGGCATATATTGACGCTAGCAGAGAAGATACTGATTTGACTCAAGGTGAATTTGTAGACGAGCATAGATCTGATATGGAGGAATCAGTAGTAGAGCCTGCTGATGATTCTAAGTTGATTAGCTCGCTGGCAGAGGAAAAGGATGCGTGTCAGATGGATGAGCCGAGGGAGTTGCTCCAGAAAGCTATCAAAGAATTGCAGGTTGCTAGGCTTAACAGTGCCATGTTTGAGGAGAAGGCATTGAAGATATCGGAAACAGCGATTGCCTTGAAAGACAAAGCTGAACATGCTTGGGATGATGTCAATTCTGCTGTTTCCACCATTCAGGAGGTTATTATCGAGGAAGATATTGCCAAAGAAGCAGTTCATAAGGCTACCATGGCACTTTCGATGGCTGAGGCCAGGCTGCAGCTGGCACAAGGAGCTACTGATTCCAAAATGGAACAGAAGATATTGCTAGAACCTTCTGTTGATAACAGCAATGAACAAACACTTTTATCTGCTCAAGAAGAGATCAGGAGCTGTAAGGAAACCTTGGAAAGCTGCGATGAATCATTCAAACAAATCCAAAAAAGGAAAGAGGCACTTCAGAAAGAAGTAGAGAGGTTACGTGAAATTGCTGAGAAAGCTCAGTTGGAATCATTAAAGGCTGAGGAGGATGTGTTGAACATTATGCTTCTTGCTGAAAAAGCAGTTGCATTTGAAGTTGAGGCTACTCAACATGTTCATGATGCAGAGCTGGCATTGCAGAGAGCTGAGAAAGCCATCACTTCTACTGATGCTTCAGAGCAGCAACCACAACCTTCTGAAGACCAGTTAGTTAAGGAAGAGACAAGTTCTGTGGAGTTAGCAGGAGCTACTATTGATGAAGGAACTTCTGAAAGAGATGATGTTTTTCTTGGTGATGTAACTGCTAAAAGTACTGAAGAGGTTAAATCATATGATGAAATGAGTGATAAAGAGAATGGAAAGTTAATTTTGGATTTTGTCAAAGATGCTGAAATGGAGGTGGAAAAGACAAAGGCAAAGAAGCAGGAACAACAGAAGGACTTGATTAAGGATGGCCCTCCATCTCTTTATTCCCCTAAGACATTATTGAAGAAGTCATCAAGATTTTTTTCTGCATCATTTTTTTCTTTTCATGTAGAAGATGAAAAATTCACACCTGCCTCTGTCTTCCATGGCCTTGTTAACTTTGCAAAGAAGCAAGCACCCAAGTTGGTTTTTGGGATATTATTTGCTGGGCTAGGGTGAGTTTTATCACGGTAATCCATTAACTTTTGCTACAACACATCCTATGTAATCATTAACTTTTGCTACACCACATCCTATTAAATATATGTATTGACATTGACAGTTAATACATGCTATTTAATCTATAGCTATCTTCATTTCTCATTTCTTCAATGCAGAGTACCCTGTTCTATGGGAATCTTGAATCAACAAAATAAAGATCATAGAGCGTCAACATGACACATTTTTTTGTCTATTGCTTTTGAATCACATGGGACATATTTTAGAACTCTACTGATCGAAAGAGAGATTTGATCGTAATACCAATAACAGCTACTAATTTCCTTGCAAGACAATCATCCATCTTATAAAATTGAACACGATTATTATTACAAACAAATAGGATGGTGTAGATTATACTAACACCAGTCATGATTGTGATGCTCCTCTATGTTAGACGTTCACTCATTTATCTTTATTCTACATCACCTTAGGCCTAGGAAGTGCATGATTTTGGAAGTTGCCTATTGAACAGCTAGGTTTGCATGTGATCATCATAAATCAACTGTTCATATTTATGTTTCTATCGTTTCTTTGTTAAGATGTTGCATTAGGTAGAACATTATGATTCCATTCTCGATCTTGAAAGTAGAATTGTTTGGTGTGGATGATGCAACTTTACAAACACATCATTTCATTAAATTACTATTAAACTTGAACTAGTTACTATGCTATTATGCTTATGGAAGGGTTTACAGACACATCATTTCATTAAATAACTGTGAAATTTGAACCATTTATTATGCTATCATGCTTACGGAAGAGTTAGTTAATAACTGTTTCTTCTTAAAGTGATTCAATTTTCTTCTTGAGTACTTATTTATCCTGGAGAATGTGATATGGCTTGTAATATTACTACCTACTCTTTTATATGAACAAATATTTTGTCAAGAGTTAAGTGATTTTCTTCTCATTACTGCATCAGGGTGTTCTTTATAAGAAATCGAGCAGAAAGGACCTCACAACTGTTTCAGCAACCGGATATAATCACCATTGAGGAAGTTGCCTCATCTTCCAAGCCTATGGTTCGGGCAATAAGGAAGATCCCTAAAAAATTAAAGAAACTTATTCAACACTTACCTCAACAAGAGGTATGCCATTTTGACTGCGGATATAATCTAATTAAATTTGATTTATTTTTTTAGGTGTTCATTAATAAACATTAGCCTACCCCACCTAGTGGGATAAGACTTGGTTGTTGTTGTTGTTCATTAAAAACATTAAACACTGATAAATAAAGCTTTTGAGTAAAAATTTATTTTTAACTTATGTTTTTAGATAAATGAAGAAGAAGCCTCCCTCTTTGACATGCTGTGGTTATTGCTAGCTAGTGTTATCTTTGTACCAGCATTCCAGAAAATACCTGGAGGTAAGCTCAACACCATCCTGTTTGCAGTATTTGATTAATTTACTCTTTTACTCGTGCTTTTTTTTCCCCCTCTCGCAAAAATAAAAGCCTACTAATGGTGGTTGTTTTGAGGAAAAGTGTCTTCTGCCTAATGCCTAATATAAAATTGGCCCCTCATAAATAGTGGGATGCTTTCTTTCTGTGCCTTCATGATTTACCTATTTTCACTTGCATCTACTAGGTAGTCCAGTACTAGGTTATCTTGCAGCAGGCATCTTGATTGGCCCTTATGGGTTGTCTATCATTCATCATGTTCATGGGACAAAGGCCATTGCTGAATTTGGAGTTGTTTTTTTGCTGTTCAATATTGGGCTCGAGGTAGTGTCTCAATTGTATTTTCCATCAATTACTAACATGCTAATGGTTGATTATCTGCCATGTTTAAGGGGCATACATTATTTTTTTCTTATTTATATTGCAGCTGTCTGTTGAAAGACTAAGCTCGATGAAGAAATATGTCTTTGGGTTAGGTTCTTCTCAGGTGAGTCTATAATCTATTGTACTTTTGAAATTTAGTGGAATGTTGCAAAGAACTCTGTTATCAGATGTGATTTCTTTTGAAATTTTGAAGGTTCTAGTCACTGCTGTAGTTGTTGGGTTGGTAGCTTATTTTTTCTCCGGGCTACTGGGTCCTGCAGCAATTGTTATTGGCAATGGCCTGGCTCTTTCATCCACAGCAGTTGTGTTGCAGGTATTCTTTTTTTTTCCATTTTGCCTCACCTCACCTCACCTCACCTCATTATTTTACTTCTTTGTTTAAACGTTTTGTGATTTTAATGCCATTATTTTACCTCACCTCATCTCTTTTATTTTTATATTTTTTTCCATATTTATTTTGTACAATTCAACTAGATTTATCATCATGTACATATTTCTAGGTGTTGCAAGAACGAGGGGAGAGCACATCACGTCATGGACGTGCTACTTTCTCTGTGCTGCTCTTCCAGGTATGCCTCTCCTCTATAGGTCTAACTTTCATATTTGTCTTGAAGAACATGACACTATCCTGGTCATAGTACCACTTAGGTGAGATATCATGCTCTTCGGTTATGCTGTAGTATATACACTTGCCCTGCTATTCCAGTGCTAATTTAGCAGGGTCGTTTCACATAGGAGATTCTCAACTCCTGAGGAAACTTGTTTATTCTTCTTGTAATTGTCTATATTTAGTGCTTCGGTATATATTTTTTTCTTCAATCTGTAAGTTTATGATTTATTCATTTGCAGGACCTAGCAGTGGTGGTTCTTTTGATTTTGATACCTCTCATTTCGCCAAATTCGTCAAAAGGAGGGGTAATCTTCTATAACATATTTTCACATATCTCACATGTTGTTGCAGAATTTGTATTCTTAAATCTTAGTAATAGTGTGATCAGAATATTTACCTTTTTATTGCAAGGTCAACTTTTTAAGCTATAGCATAAGTAGGTATTTTTACACGCAGATCTGGATCTCTAGTTGTTTACGTTAAGAATATAAATATATTGAATAGTTGAAAAATCCCTTTCCTAACAACCCAAGCTTTTCTATTGTCTGCTGATAAAACTACAATATCTTTTGTTATCTTGTCACAATTTTCTTTTTGCTCTTGATTTCATTCTTTTCCAACACAAACATTTTTTCCCTTCAATCCTAATAAAACATTGACAAGAAGTTGTTTATACTGGTGTCCATTAGTCTAACACTTATTATATTTGCATTTGAAGGGTTGAAAATTTTCATGAGGCCCTTCATCTATTCGTTACTGACAATCTGACATCATCTGCAAGTATTGACTAACAAGAGTTTGTACAATCACTTTGTAGAGAAATTGCAACCAATCTTCTTTGTGTTGTTATGCCAAATCTTGTGGATATACTGATTCATTTAGTGTGAAGTTTGTTATCACAGTGTAACTTAGGTTTTCTTTGCCTGTTCTGCATCATCTTGCCGGTCATCTGCAAGCAAATGACATGGATTTCCTTTATTATTGTTGGTGCCCTTACATGCTATGCTTACCTAATTTCTGTTTTGAGTTATTATTGCATCGCAAGTTATTCTTAAGCCCCAAACCCCTTGTATTTATTATTACTTGAGGGACTTCTACGCCCTTCAAACATCATAAGGCAGTTTGTTGTGGATATGTTTTGTTTGCAGTTTTTGTACAATCTTTGTGATTACTGTTTCTTTTCATAGGTGGGATTTCAAGCAATAGCAGAGGCTCTTGGGTTGGCTGCTGTAAAAGCAATAGTTGCTATAACTGCCATAATTGCTGGAGGACGCCTGGTATAATTAATCTTATAATAATCAAATTGACAGTGTATTGTATAATAAATGACCAACAAACATATTACGACCTTTCTATTGGGTGCCATCTTCCTAAGCCAAGCAAAGTTATCATATTCTCTAGCCTGCTTATTTTTGCATGTAATAGTATCTTTTGTTAACACTGTGCTAAGATGTATGGTGTTATTAAAAAGGATTAATAAAAAGTATTATTATCTGGGAGTAATTACACGTAGCTCCATTGAATGAGAAAATGAGAAAAAAAAAGTTAACACAGTGTAGAAATCTTCAAAGATATCAATAGATTCTATAGTCGAACAACTTGAATCAATTGGAGTAGAAGGTATCAGGGTATATGGAGACTAAATGATAAATTTGCAATGAATTAAGTGATTTAACAATCAATTTTTGTCTTCTCTCTCCATAATTCACTTCCATGCAATAGGATCACCAATTTTTTCTACGCACATATTCTGAAAGTCCATACCATTTTTTTAAAATTTTTATTGGATATAGGGATTGCAATGTTGTACTTCTAGAATAAATATTCTTTAGTGTCAGACTGTCAGTGTTGGTACTTATTGTCTTTTGGGTATTATGAACTGGCAGCTTCTTCGGCCAATTTATAAGCAAATTGCAGAAAACCAAAATGCTGAGATATTTTCTGCAAATACACTCCTTGTTATCCTAGGAACAAGTCTTCTTACAGCACGGGTATGCACAACTGTTTACCATAATTTCCAACAATCCTTTGGATTTTGAAATGATGACAAATGAACTTTCCTATACAGGCTGGACTTTCTATGGCATTGGGAGCTTTTCTAGCGGGTCTCCTCCTAGCAGAGACTGAGTTTTCCTTACAGGTTGAGTCAGATATTGCTCCTTATCGTGGCCTTCTGTTAGGCCTCTTTTTCATGACAGTAAGTATATCAGTTCTCATCTTTCAAAATTTCCTTTTTGCAAGTGAATGAAATAAAGGGTCAATGTAGAAAGTGGGCTATGGCAATTGGCATGCCCTTTAATCAGCATTCATGGACATCTGCCGTCCAAAGCAGGGTTGGCATGACATTCTGCAGCATGCACAATTGTCCAGTAGAGGTTGATTAAATGAACGATGCACATTGTCAATTTCCTTGTGCAATAAATGATCTGAAAGAGGAAAAAAAAATACTGCTCCCTTTAACTAGTTCAAAACTACCCTAAAAATTTGATTGATAAGTGATGAAAGCCATCTCCATTCCTTGCTAAGGTCTGTAAATCACTTTGAAAGTTGGCAGCTCAGATTTGACAGTTCAAGTAAGAAAGCATAACTTTTGCAAATTAATCTGCAAGCTATTGACTTCTTTGAAGAAATGGTATTACACAGAATGGGAAAGAAGATCAGCAATATGGATTAACATCTAGAAAGGGTCACTTAAACTCTCCAATATCATTAAGTCTCTGAACTTAGTCTAGCTGATATTTTGATGTATTCTTGACTTGAAACTGAACAAGAAAATCTGAGTCACATCATGTGGTGATATTGTTTCTATATACATTTAGGCTATTTGGTGATAGATGAATGGTGGTCATGGTGCGTGGAGATATTTTTTCTATATACATTTTATGCCACTAAGGATGACCAAAAAATGCAATGAAAAGTTGTACATATCATTTCTACTCAAATCGTGCATCATGTTAATCTTAATTTTCACAAGGCTAATCAAGGGATATAATTCATGCTGTTGAACTCAAAAAGATGGGTCAAACATTTCTTGATGATGATGAAACTAGTAATTCAAA
Source organism: Boesenbergia rotunda (assembly GCA_024364735.1). Lineage (NCBI taxonomy): Eukaryota > Viridiplantae > Streptophyta > Magnoliopsida > Zingiberales > Zingiberaceae > Boesenbergia > Boesenbergia rotunda. Next base: position 66,147 of record JAGFNQ010002869.1, read on the forward strand.
TAGATGCATTGTATTTTGAACTATTCTTGCAAAGATGTTTCTAGATTGTATTATAGATATAGTTTGCTAGAGTTCCTTCATGATCGTTGATAATATTATCCCTTACAATCTTCATGCCCTCTCTTACCATCTACGTCTTTTCAGGTTGGTATGTCTATTGATCCAAAGCTTCTTCTTGCAAATTTTCCAGTTATTATGGGGGCGTTGGGTCTTTTAATTGCCGGAAAGACTCTGGTAGTTGCTCTATTAGGTAGATTATTTGGTATTTCAACAATAGCAGCAATAAGAGTTGGTCTTTTACTTGCTCCTGGTGGAGAATTTGCATTTGTTGCCTTTGGCGAATCTGTAAACCAGGTGATCTATTGACAGCTTCCCTGTTCCATTATTTTCTCAATAGATTTACTGACTTATTTTACTCTTTCTGGAATCTGGATTTAGGTTTTAAACACTGCATAGATTCCTATAGGAGAACTTGCCACTTGTTGTGGTATCTATATCCATATAGCAGATTGTATGTCAACTGTTCCACCTATAAAGTACATTACGGATTGATACCAAATAATGCATTCTAGTACTGGTCCTTGAACCTAGTGAATATGGGTTGGCTGAAACTAGTCCAACCAACATTAGTAACCTTGACATGGACACATTCCATTAAATGAGTTTTTGTTTATGTTGCAGTAGTTTCATACATGCCATCTTGCATTTGCTCCATCAAATAAGATAATTATGCCCTTTTCAGAAGAAAAAGGTTATACCCTTGCACAGTTTAACAATTTTGACTGCTAGATGAAACTTAATCTTTCTTGTTTTTCCCTTTTTTTTGCAGGGCATCTTATCTTCTCAACTTTCATCATTACTGTTTCTAGTTGTTGGTATTTCAATGGCTCTTACACCGTGGCTGGCTGCTGGAGGCCAGTTGCTTGCTTCTAGATTTGAGCAGCATGATGTCAGAAGTCTGTTGCCTGTTGAATCTGAGGTAAAACATTTTTAATCTGTGATATTTTGCAGGTTATTCCTTTTTCATGGCCATCGCATATCCATTTTTTCCTCCTAGTACTGGCCCAGTTTAATTATTGTATGTCTTGTATTTTATTAGTAGTCATGAAGTGGCATTATGGTATCTATCTTCAACCTCTTTCGATCTGCTGCCTTACCTAGATTTGGAACAATGAATTGTGGTTGGAAAAAGACATGTATTCAAGAGGGAATACTAGTCACTCTTTCCCTTGATATATGCCATATCAACTCTATTAAGAGGGAAAACTATAGTCATTCTTTACTAAGAATGATTATAGCTTAGAACCTTACTGTTAGAAACTGGTTAGCTCTTTCTCCCCCCTGTACTTGAGGTCTTGAAGTAAACTAGAAGCCGTCGTTTATCAAATCTTGTTATTTCCTTTTCTAGTTGCATTTATTATGTACTAGTCCAACTTTTAATCTCGATTGTCATCTTTATCTTGTATAGACTGATGATTTGCAAGACCATATAATCATTTGTGGATTTGGACGTGTTGGGCAGGTACTCTTGTTGCACTCTATTTTATTAACTTATTTGCCATGAAGCTGATGGATTCTTGAATCATGAAGTATTTGTTTGGATCTAAATGTTGAATATTTAAACTGACATTTTTTTTTTCCTTTTTCACCATTTAGATCATAGCCCAACTTCTTTCTGAGCGGTTAATCCCATTCGTTGCTCTTGATGTCAGAAGGTAAATTTCCCTTGCACTTCATTCCATGATGTATTTTTTTGCCATGTTTCATGTTTTAACCTTCTAGTTTGTATTTACAGTGATCGGGTAGCTGTTGGTCGGGCACTTGGCCTTCCTGTATATTTTGGTGATGCAGGAAGCAAAGAGGTGAGAATTTCTTTATCATGTGTATTTGATCATGTCATACGTAATAAACTGACATTTTTGACGTATGAAATTCTAGGTTCTTCATAAAATAGGGGCCGAGAGAGCTTGTGCTGCTGCAATAGCTTTAGATACTCCTGGTGCAAATTATAGAACAGTTTGGGCTCTGAGCAAATATTTTCCAAATGTCAAGACATTTGTTCGAGCCCATGATGTTGATCATGGAATTAACTTAGAGAAGGCTGGTGCAAGTGCGGTAAGTATCATATAATTTACACCTTTCCTTTTGCAAGTCATGATAAAATATACAAAACTTGTTGAGCATTGTTGTTTTTCCTTGAACAATTTCTTTGATACATATATTATATTTTTCATGGAAGAAGATCCTCCTGTCTTTCTAACCATGTGTTGTGCTATGAATTTTAAGGTTGTACCAGAGACTTTGGAACCGAGTCTCCAATTAGCAGCTGCTGTTCTTGAACAGGTGAGTTGGTGCATTATGATTGAACATTCATAACCCCAAACATTTGGTACTTAGGTTCAATAAAAGACTGGCTCGCTGCAGTATTAACAGTGAACTTGTGTTTCCTCTCAGGCCAAATTGCCAACATCAGAGATTGCTGCCACAATCAATGAGTTTAGATCTCGTCATCTCTCAGAGCTGACTGAGGTAAGATGCAAGAAAAACAACTGGGTTAGCTGGTCTGTCTTTTTTTTAACCACTCAGTTATATGCTGAAGTAAATTTTGTATTCCTCCTAGAGATTCCTGGTGAGATTGCTTAATTCTCATTAAAATCATACCCCTTCCTGGTGAGATTGCTTAATTCTCATTAAAATCATACCCCTTCCTGGTGAGATTGTCCCCACGGGAGTGCTCAATTGGCTAGATGGCTATAATGGAGCAAGGGGTTAATTCCCGAAAGACGCATGTCCTCGGGGACAAAAACTCCTCTCGTCCTCTAGTCACTTGGCGGATGACTATAAGTTGACCTCATGATTTGCCTTTCTTCACATAACCTAGGGATAGAATGTGATGGGCGCCTAGAATGAGTGTAATCAACTTTTTTATGCTAAAAAAGAAAATACCTGCAACCTCCTAATATCCATATAAATTTAACAATCTGCAAAATTATTGTTCAGAAACTACTGTTTGAGTACCAAATCAGTTGAATGTAGGAGTTCAGAATACTGGTTAATCATAGTTCACTTATTTAAACCTCATAAACTCTGGTCATAGCTCATAATTTTCCTTTTGGTACCAAATTAGAATATGTCCTGCAGTCCTCATGGGGCGCTTTATGACACCCAACAAACAATGGCTTCTTCATTTGCTTGTAGTTTTTTTTTTTAAGGTATACTTTGAAATCATTGATGTTATAATAGAAAATAGGTTCAAACGTGAGAAGTGACTCATTTCTTATGCTTCAGGAAGGTTGTGAGCTTCACCCCTTTCTTTTCTTTTGTTTTGTTTTCTTGTAGTTACTTGAAGCAAACGGAAGCTCTCTTGGATATGGATTTTCACGGACTTTGTCCAAGCCAAAGCCTCCAAGTTCTGATTCCGACGATAATGAAGTTATCGAAGGAACACTAGCAATATAGTCATCACACAACAGATTTCTCGGGAGCAGAATTTTCAACAAATGTATAGATGATAGCTTTTCATCGGGAAATTTCCCTATTGTAAATCTAAAGAAAAGGGGAGAACCAGCAAACCGCAAGTTTTTCTTCATTCATTGGGCTTTGACATAAGGCAATGTGGTCCAATCGTTCTTCGCTATTCCGGATTAGCGAGAGCAGTAAGCACTGGGCTGCCCTTTTATTGGGCAATTTGTTTCCTCTTAGTCAATTTCTATTGTTTTCATTCACAAGGCTTTCTCACTTGTAATACCCCCGTATTCAGATTCAAATTCTCTCAGTTGAAAGGTGTTTGGAATTGAATAAAAGGAAGCCTACAAATCGATGTTAAATGCGTTTTAATAATTTAGGTGTCCACATTTCATCTGATTAATTCTGAATTCTGAAGGCAGATGTCGATGGATTTTTTTTCATTTCTAATTTGTCTATCCGATAAAATTCAAAGTACAAAGTGCAGTTTATACACATTTACAAGTCAACTTTGAGAATATTTATCCTATTTAGAATTCGAATTTCGATCTATTATTATTATTATTATTATTATTTAGTGCTTTAACTATGACAGTGGTAAAAGATAATTCGTTCGTTTCCGGTATCTCGTTAATTCATTCTAAGATTAATACGGAGAAAATAAATTATAGAGATTACTAATTCAAAGAGTTACTAACATTTAAAAGAGGATAGACACTTGACTTTACTAAGATTTGATCTCAGATCTCATGGTAACAACACTCACCTTATCGTAGCTATCCAATAACGTGGTTGTCTAGATCAATAATTCAATCGTGGATTGGATTATATATAAGATTTACTATGTCAAGGATTATTTTATCATGCAAACTTAGTATAAATCTTAATATTTTTTGATTTAAATTTTTTTATATTTAACACTATAACCCAATCATTAAATTTTAAAGATAAAATCTTAAACGACATAATCATGAGCTTAAAAAATTGAATATATTTGATCCGCATGATAAAATCTTAGGATATAAATCAAGACGGATATATAATTAGAGAAGAATAAAATATATCAATTTTATTTAAAGGGTAAATTATTAAAGATGATTATGATTGGGATGTTAACTTATGGCGAACACGTGGCTCGAGGAAGCTGTTTGGCGTAGGTACAACGACAGGGAGAAAGGTCCCCGAGACTAACTCGGGATAAGAGTGCCCGATACCAACCCGAGAGAGCGGAGCTCGAGACCAACTTGGGAGAGAAGTCCCTGAGACCAATTCGGGACAAGAGTGCCCGATACCAACATGGAAGAACGGAGCCCGAGACCAACTCGGGAGAGAGGTCTCCGAGACCAACTCAGGACAAGAGTGCCTGATACCAACTCGGGAGAGTGGAGCCGAGACCAACTCGGAGAGAGGTCTCCGAGACCAACTCAGGACAAGAGTACTTGAGGCCAACTCGGGACAAGAGTACTCGAGGCCAACTCGGGATAGCAGAGCCCAATCCCAACTGGGGGAAGAGTCCCCAAGGGCAACTTAGTAGGAACCATTAATGACGATAACGATAAACTTAATATATGCAACGATAGTTACAAGCGCCCTCCCTGAGTAGGAGAGCGGGCAGGTGACTACGATCCGTAACCCGTGACAATAATGATAGATTCAATATGCGCAGCGATCGTTACCAGTATCCTCCGCTGTGTGACAGCTAGCAGGCGACCACGATCCGCGATGCATGGAAACAGGGGAGATAGTTACAGTAACGTAGGAGTGCTCGAAGAAAGGGGACAGTGATTATATAAGGTGCGAAGGCACCTAGGTAAAGGGGTAAACTTTCTTAACTCTAAATAACGTCTTTTCTTTGCTTCTCTCCTATTGCAAAAGGGTTTCTGACTTGAGCGTCGAAAAGGGCTCCACCGGAACTCCTTCTGGTGTGTCCCTTTAACGCTTGTGTTAATCTCGCAGGCGAAGGCATCCCCTTGTCGTCACTCAGGGTTGTACCACGGTGACCTGCCACCCATGTCGTTCACTTCTGGAATAAATTTGACGCCGTCTGTGGGAACCTTGTCTAGCGACCAGAAGAAACACTGTGATGGCAGAACCGGAGGGCCAACCGATCACTTTGACATGAGAAGAACTAGATCACCTAATCGCTAATGTCGTTCGAGGAGCTCTAGAGTAGCACTAAATCGAACAAGCTACCTCTTAGAGAGCAATCTCGCTACAGGCAGACGCCCAGCAAGCATCAGCCTCGTATGTTCGTAATCAAAGATCCACGTCGCCTCCAGGTGTGCCTGTGAACGTGGTCCCAGGACATTGACAGGATTCCATGGGAGACATAGAGAAAGTGCAGATGTCGCTTTCAGCGTTCTGCGTAGAGAAGGGAGACAAGGAAAGAGTGAGCCTGTAAAGGTTCTCTCGAAGTACATGTCCTCGCCTTTCGTCCGGGACATTGTGGACGATCTCATGCCCAAGCAATTCCGAGGTCCCGGAATTCCTAATTACGATGGAAAAATGGATCCCGAGGATCATGTTTGCAAGTTTGAAAACGCGGCTCTTTTGCAATAATATACAGATAGTGTGAAGTGCCGGGTGTTTTTGAACACGTTGTCAGGAGAAGCGCAGCGATGGTTTCAGAGGCTGTCACAAGACTCCATAAGCTCCTTTCTGGAGTTTAAAATTGTCTTCTTGCACCATTTCGCCAGCAGTAGGCGATATCAGAAGACGACACTTAACCTCTTCACCCTGAAGCAGAAGTGCAAGGAGCCATTGAAGAACTACATCTAGCGGTTCAATCGGGTGACACAGGATGTGTCAACTGCCACTTCGAAAATTCTCGTTAGCGCCTTTATACAAGGGCTTGCTGAAGGGGACTTCTTTCGGTCCCTCGTGAAGAAGACACTGACCAGCTTCGATGATCTATTGGGGTCGTCGATCAACTACGTTAATCTGGAGAAAGTGCAGCACGCCCGCCGAAAGAATTCAGCAGGCACACCTATTCAAATCTCGATCCAATCAGAGAGAAAGGAGCCACCTACTCTTGCCCAGGCGAGGGATTCCAGCTCGGGCAAAGGTAGGGGTGTCAAAAATCAACATAACCCGACGACCCAACCCGAATCGACCCGAAAAAATCGGGTTCGGGTTGAAAATTTTCGGGTTCGGGTCGGGTTGGAGGATTTCAGGTTGAAAATTTTTGGGTCAGGTTTGGGTCGGGTTCGGGTTGTCCTGAATTTAATATTTAGTGATTTTTTGAGGTTAAATCAAATTTTATTTTGAAAATTAAGATATTTTTATGTATATTAATATCAATATTAGTATGATCATGGTGAAATATTGAGATAAAAGTGAAGAATTATAGGAAAAATAACAAAAAAAAAGACGTTTTGAATCGGGTTATTCGGGTCGGGTTCGGGTTGATCGGGTTTGGGTTCGGGTTTGGGCATTTCGGGTTGAATTCGGGTTCGGGTCGGGTTCAGGTTGGGAGTTAAAAATTTTACTCGACCCACCCGAATTGACACCCCTAGGCAAAGGTCACTGGGACAACAAGAAGAAGTTGGTGGAAACGGTGGACATAGAAGTGCCATCACGGCCTGAGAGGTACTGTAACTTTCATAGCAGCACTACGCACTCCACGGAGGAGTGTTACACTTTGAAGAGGAGGAGATCCAAGGACGTGGGTGCCAAGTCACGTAAGAAATGGAGCAACTCGGGGTATCAGCGAAGGTCCCCTCATCGAAACCGATCTCCTAGTCAACGTCAATTGGAAGAAGAACCCCGAGTGCGGGCTCGATCGCCTTCTAAAGATAGATCCATGGACGTCTCACCACGCCGATATGCTTCTACAAAACGAGACCCTGGGAAGGGTAAGGCTCCTGCTTGGGGTTGTCCATCGGGCCACGTTAGGATGATCTCAAGAGATCCGACTAATGGAGATTCCAATTAGGTCAGGAAGTCTCACACGCGTAGATTGGAAAACTACACAATCAGGACGAGTCAGGAGAGGCGCAAGGGGCCTGTTATCTCCTTTGACCCCGATGATTTGGAGGATGTGGAGGCTCCTCATGAAGATGCACTGGTAATTCTCGCACGCATAGCTAATTATGAAGTTAAACGCATTTTCGTCGATACAGAAGCTCGATCAATATCCTGTACAAGGTGGCGCTGGAGCAAATGCAGGTAGATGAGGGTGAGTTGTGCCCTGTCTCAACACTGCTGTTTGACTTCACCGGACATCGAAAGCAGCCGCTAGGACAAATCTCTCTCTCTCTTTGTCTATGGAGGATAATACTTTACAGAGGACAAGGAGGACTCCCTTCATGGTGGCGGACGTCCCATTGTCATATAATGCCATTTTGGGGAGGCCAACCCTCAGCTTGTTCCAAGCTGTGGTATTGATCTACTACCAGAAGATCAAATTTCCGATCGGGAATCAGGTCGTCGATGTCCGGGGGAGTCAGTTGGTCTCTCGTAGATGCTATAGTGGAAAAGTCAGAACTAGAATCCCGTAAATGCTAGAAGACTCACGAGACTTTGCAAATCTATTTAGCGGATCCCCGGGCAAAGGAAGAGGCCAAGGAGGAGCACCGGGCAGTTGAGCACGCAGAGGTCCATATACATCCTCATCAAGAAGGAGGGGTTACAAGAATTGCTGCGAACCTGATCCTCAAACTTAGAGACAGGTTGGTCAATTGCTTGGTCAGTCATTATGATGTTTTCGCATGGGCCACGATGAAATTAAGGGTGTTCCTCCTGCCCTCGCCACGCATCGACTGCATATCACTCCATGAGCCCGACCAGTGAAACAAAGGCGAAGACACTTTACTCTAGAACAAAACCAAATAATCAAGGAGGAAGCAGCAAAGCTGTTGAAAGTTGGACACATTCGGGAAGTGCAATTCCCGACCTGGCTAGAAAATGTTGTACTGGTCTCCAAGCCCGGGGGAGAATGACGGATTTTTATTGATTTTTGAGATTTAAATAAAGCATGTCCTAAAGACTGATATCCCTTGCCTCAGATCGATCAACTGGTAGATTCAACCTCCGATTATGAATTCATTTCTATGCTAGACGTATACCAAGGATATCATCAAGTTCCTCTGACTCAAGAGGATTAGGAGAAAGTAAGTTTTGTCACCACCGATAGCACCTGCTGCTACAAGGTTATGCCATTCGAATTAAGGAACTCTGGGGCAACTTATCAACGGATGAGGATAAGGTATGTTCGAAAACTAGCCGTTGGCTGAGCACCAGTCGACTGGGCTTAACAACAGTTGACTGGTGTCGGTGCTGAGTTATTTTGTTAACAGCTCTCTCCTCTATTTAAAGGAAGGCCTTGAGACTTGAGAACAGTTAGCTCTTTAGGGAGAAACCTTCTTGATCAAGTGCTCAAGGCTTCCAAGTTCATTCTCTCCTCCTAACCCTAATTCCCATCTTGTAAATGTTGGAGCACTCTAGGTACTTTGGGTTTTGATATTTGGGCAATGATTTAAGTTAGGTTTATTGTTGTATTTGATATTGTATTGTGAGAATGCAGGATACAAGTACGAAGGAGAAAAGTCCAAGTGACATCTTGGCAAAGGAAGACCCGACAACAAAGACCGAGGCCGAAGGAAGCTCCAGAAGGCAAGACGTGAAGGATAGAGAGGCATCCGAGGGACGCAAGACTGATAGAGGAGGCTAGAAGGCTAGGTCTAGGTTGGTCGGGCAAGGATGATTGTTGAGTGACTGTACTTGGGGTTGAAACCTTAGGTTTAGGATTTGGGCAGTCGGCTGCTCCCAGCAGCAGTCGACTGGTGTTAGGCACAGAAAGATCAGTCGACTGATCTTCTGTGCAGTCGACTGGTGTCGGTTGAAATTTGAATGTTGGGCTATAAGATTTGAATTCAGGTGGAGCAGTCGACTCGAATTAAGTTGTATAAACTTAATATATGCAATGACAGTTACAAGTGCCCCCTGAGTAGGAGAGTGGACCTGGCTACGATCTGTAACGCGTGATAATATTGATAGATTCAATATGCGCGTCGACCGTTATCAGTATCCTCCAACATGTGATAGCTGACAGACGACCATGATTCATGAGGCGTGAAAACAAGAGAGGCAGTTACAGTAACGTAGGAGTACTCGAAGAAAGCGAACTGTGATTATATAAGGTGCGGAAGCACCTAGATAAAGGGGCGAACTTTCTCAACTCTAAATAACTTATTTTCTTTGCTTCTCTTCTATTGCAAAAGAGCTTCTGATTTGAGCATCGGAGAGAGCTCTACCGGAATTTTTTCTGATATATCCCTTTAACGTTTATGTTAATTTCACAGATGAAGACATCTCTTTATTGCCACTCAGAGTTAAATCACGATGATTTATCATCTGCGTTCTTCACTTCCGGAACGTATTAATATTTTTAAAAAATATTTTATAAGAGAGTAAACCTCAGCCACTCAATGTATATATTCTTATTGTCCCACGAGGTGTCCGATTGATCCGAAGGGGACAGATTTATTATAATTTTATTGCTGCAATGTATTCTTCTAACGAAACGACCAAACAACAGTTTTCCAAATTTGTAATTCCCTGGAAACAAAAATCCAACGGCTTCCTTCCAAATTATTATTCCCATGACAATTACCAACCTTACACCCGTCCACTGCCCATTGGCCAGACGGTGATTTCAAATTTGTTGCATTTAATATTTATTTTTTAAATTTTATTTAATGAAAAGAATACATAGTCGACTGCTGTTCCTATTTGGACGGAGTATGCTATTTCCTTTATTAATATTCCACAAAATCCACAAACATAAAACAAAGCTAAAACGATATTATTTATTTAGCAAAATGTTCACCTCAATTGCCGACTTGTTGTTTGAAAGTTTTTTTTAAAATAAAAAAATAATTATTTTAAAAAGTTGTAACCAGGTTAATAAGTATTGAGCAAGTGATGATGTAGACCGCGCGAGAAAAAAATAATAAAGAAACATAAAGGAGACCTTTCGACTTTTACATAAATTTTCATAAAATATTAAGATAAATTTAAAATATACAGATATTGCAGTAGCAATATTAAGTCCAATCAGATAACGTACGATCGATTTAATTTTATAAAAAAACTTTATAAATAAAAAATAAACATCAAAAACTATTCTAACATTAATATTTTCAAATCCGTTATTAATTTTTTTAATAATACATCAAATCTCGAATTTTAAATTATTAATTTATCCTAACCACGATATCATATTTCGAGAGTTTTTTATCCTTGGATAAAGATAGTAAAAAATTATTCGTTCGTTCTATTATCATTATTATCTATCTCAGAGTCAATATAAAAAAATAAATCATGAGGATTATTCAGATACTCTAACTAACATATAAAGAAGACGGATATAGTAACTTTATTAAATTTTAATTCTTAAATTTTAAAATAAAAATATTCACATATTAATCAACAGTCCTATTCAAACACGAACAGGCTTTAAAAAAAAATTATTGTCAGGGAGATCTTTTAGGATTGGGTACAAGGGTCCTTTTAAATAAATTAGGAAACGGATCACTAGGTTGCTTTACGACAAAGATAGAACAATGCAAGTCATCATTTCGCGCATGCTCCACTAAAGTTTTACATTTATTTAAAAAAACACCTTAAAATAATTTCTTTCAAATTTTCAGTCCCATGATCTAAAATGATATTTTTACAATTTAAGATTTTCGTAGCATTTGAAAAATGTAAATTTTAAAAATATGAAATGATTTTCCCCCTAAAAAAATTCTCCATTCTCTCTAGTGTTAAAAGAACCGACAAGTTTTAAGTGGGGCGGTTTGAATTACTTGTGGGATTAATTGAACAAGTCAATGTTTGTAGTGTTAGATCTTGTCCAAATCTACCCATGAGGGAATCTAAAACTCTTGTCTTATCTCTCACATCATCCACATGATTTGTTTTCTATTTTTTCTTTTCAAACAAAAATGATCATTTTACCGATCGAATTACACATTTGTTTTTCTTGTCTTTATCTCAAGTTCATGTGGTGCCTAGTTAATCCATTTTACGTGGATCTCACTAAGTCATTAATAGATCACATCTAAGTTTGAATTCTATCCTTTCATAGAAATTAAAATGATATCATATTGCCCCGGGACATGAGGCAATTGGAGGACATCTTCTCAAATTTTTAAATACTAAGGATCGAATTCAAATATTTAAGCATCTATTATCAACTTCGATAAATTAATAAATAAATTTTCTTTAATATTTTTTACATTACTATTTTTTAATTTTTAGTTATATGCCTCAATATATATTTTTAATGTTTACACTTATCTCGTATGAGAATGTCGATAACCGATTTGCTAGTGATTGTACGTTGAGGTTGATTATCAGGATGATCACCCGATCACATTGCCTTGAAAAACTTTTCCAAGGAGCCTGAGATGAGAAACACATCAAGAAGAGAAGATTTGAATGATAATTGAGGGGTTTTCTATGCGGGCATTCCGATGCTCAAGTAAGTTTTAGAAGGAGGAGAGGTAGAAGATGCGTAAGGAAATTAGGATTTTTTACGTTTTGTGTGCGTACATCTATCTCCTTTTGCGCCCTTTTGCCTGTTGAAACTGGTGAGTTTTTATAATACTGTGAATGAGCTCTTGCGTTCTCCACCTGTCCTGAGATTCTAGTTACTCATGTTTTGTGGAATAAATGACAGTATTTATCTCCTTTTATAATAACATTTATCCCATGTTGGTGGGAGCAAAACGGTTACGTATTCCGAATCTTTCTCTATTAACGATTGTCATGGACGGGAGCTGACTAAGAGTCAGCCAGGGGTGATGAGTTGAGCCGACTGAGAATCAATCGGGGTACTAAGCTGATTGAGACTTTTAATTCGAGAGTTTAAAATTGAGACCGCCTGAGTCGAGAGCCGGGCTGCTTGGAACCCAAGTCAAGGAACGAAAAGTTCAAAACATCCTTTGTTGTTGATTTTGACCGCCACTTCAACAGAAACATTAATTTATCTTCAATAATGTTTCATACGACAATCTCTGTTTACCAACCGTATCAATACTAATTTTACATCATTTTTGTCATCGTTTCTATGGACTCTTCTTCTTCTAACATGATTCTAATTGCTCCACTTATTCTTTTCATAATTCATTTATGTTCAAACTAAGACAAAATAAAATAAAATAAAATAAATAAAATAATGGAACTATATCATGCTATCCTTTTTTCTCGTTTCTTCTAAAAGCCCATCGAGTATCAAGGACAATAATGGAGACTTGAGTTCGAGAAGACGAGGATAATTTGGGTATATATTTTTTCCTTACCTCCTTTTCGTCTTATGGGGGAAAAATTTAAAAGTTTCGAGTATACTACAACTGCAATAATAATTACGTTTTATCCCATCAGAAGATATTAACTATATAAAAAAAATATACTACAACTGCAATAATATTACGTTTTATCCCATCGGAAGATATTAACTATATAATTTTTTTTTACATCGTAAATCTATTTTCTATTATATCATTATTTATATTTAAATAATTTTTATTTTATTTTATTAATTATTACTAATCACGTCTTCTTTGATCTTCCTTTTTTGCTCAATTTATCATAATTTCACATCGCTTAACTGAAGTATCTATTGATCGTCTCATAATGTCTGTATAATCTTAAACGTTCTCACGAAATTTTTCTTTAATAGATATAATCCTAATTTTCTCTTTAATATTATCATTTCTTATCTTGTCCATTTTTGTATGTTTGCACATCCATCTTAAAATTCTCATTTCTATAATACACATTTTCTGTTTATATGCTCGAATCATAATCTAATATTTAGCTCCATATAACACAGCAGGTGGTATAACTACTATTTTGTAAAACTTTCTTTTTAATCTTAGAAATACCTTACGATTACAAAAAATTGTAAAATTTTAGTCTTTTGTAAAATTGTAAGACATCTCTTTCAATTCCTCCATTTTTTTATAAAAAAGATTTTAAATATTTAAAGTTTTTAGTTACAAATAATTCATCATCTTTTATCTTAATAATCATCTTATTATATTTAATATTACTAGACTTAAATTATATATATATATTACTCTATTAAGCCTAAAACCTTTCACTTGTAATGTTTTTCACCATGATTTGAGTGTAACATTTGCTACTCCATATGTCTCATCTACTAAAATAATATCATATGCAAACAATAAGCATCACATACAATACCATATCTTGGATGTGTCAAGTAAATTTGTCCATGATTATTACAAAAAGATAGAGACTTACAGTCAATCCTTAATAACACCCTATTCTTATGGAAAACACATTAGTTAATCCACCTAAAGTCTTTACTTTTGTCATTACATCCTAATATATTCTTAATTAGTTCAATATACGCTATGTTAATATCTATTTTCTAGAATTATCCATATAATTCCTCTTAAGACTTTATCATAACTTTTTTCTAAGTCAATAAATATCATGTGTAAATCTTGTTTCTATTTCTGATACTTTTTAATTAATTATTTAAGAAGATGTATAGCTTTTGTTATCGACCTTCTAAGCATAAATCAAAATTGATTTTCGACCATCACAATTTTTTTCCTTAATCTTTTTTCGTTATTCTTTCCCAAAGTTTCATAGTATAACTCATTAGTTTAATACCCTTATAGTTTATACAATTTTATATGTCTCTTTTATTGTTATATAAGAAAACTATAATTATCCTTTATTGATCAAATATTTTTGTAGTTTTTAATATAAATTGAATAACTTGGTAAGTTATTCAATATTTTTATTTTATTAGATACTTCCATATTTCAATTAGACTATCATCAAGTTAAATTAATTTTCTATTTTGTATCTCATTTAAATTTGTTATATTTCTGAAGTTTAGATTATAAGATGAAATTTTAAATTTTTATACTCATTTGACTTACTTAAATTATTTAAGTTAAGTTATTCATAATCTTCATTAAAAAGTTAAAAAAATACATTTTCTATTACTTTTTATTTTCTCATCATTTATTGTATGATAATATATTTATCTTTAATATATTTTATTTGAATAAAATTTTTATCTCTCTTTAGCTATTTTGTAATTTAGGAGTTTGCATATTTATTTTGTATTAATATTATAATTGAGGCTTATATCCAATACAGCTGATTTATTATTGATAGTTAAGTTTTTTGAGATAATTTTATAATCTTTATAAGTTTTTTTATCCTTGATTAAAAGAAAATTTTAAGATTTATTATTTCCTTTATGAATATATATATATATATATTTTTAAAAATGTATTTATTCGTTTAAGATCATGTGTCGTTAGAAAAACGTACTGTAAATTTTGGGAAAAAAATCCTTAATTTAATAATAATAATAATAATAATAATAATAATAATAATAATAATAATATATTTTTCTTGTTTTCACACTATAAAGGAGCACCCCCTTGCCTTCTTCCTCCACTCACCAACTTTACTTCGCTCTGCTCGAAGATAGGAGAGAGAGGTTGGAAATGGAGGGGAAGGAGGAGGATGTGAGGGTTGGGGCGAATAGGTTCTCGGAGAGGCAGCCGATCGGCACCGCAGCGCAGGACAAGGACTACAAGGAGCAACCCCCCGCGCCGTTGTTCGAGCCCGGCGAGCTCAGTTCCTGGTCCTTCTACCGGGCGGGGATCGCCGAGTTCATGGCCACCTTCCTCTTCCTCTACATCACCGTGCTCACCGTCATGGGCGTCGTCAAGGCCAACTCCAGGTGCTCCACCGTCGGCATCCAGGGCATCGCATGGGCCTTTGGGGGCATGATCTTTGCCCTAGTCTACTGCACTGCAGGAATTTCAGGTGATTAGAAAAAATCTTCTTTTTGGAATTAAATTTGACGAAACAAGGTCTTTCTGTTTGATTCCATGTTTATACTGGCACGAATAAGGTATCAGTTCAGTTCAAATCTTCTTTGAAAAGTTTCGTTCAATCCAGTTTGAAAATTTGCACTCAAAATTTTGATTTGGTTCAGTGTTTTTTAGTCCAAAAAACTCATTGGGGGACATGATCTTTGCCCTAATCTGTTTGATTCAATGTTTATGTTGGCACAAAGGGAATTAGTTTCAGTTCAGTTTGAATTAGTGTTAACTTAGTTTCAGCTCAGTTCAATCTTCTTTGAAAAGTTTGATATCATCCTGTTTGAAAATTTATGATTCATATTGAAAGATCAATGTTTCAGAAATGAATTCAAAAAGCTCTTTTTTTGGTAAACTCAGATGCGAATCAACATGATGTGTCTTTTTAGGTGGGCATATAAATCCAGCTGTGACCTTTGGGCTGTTCTTGGCAAGGAAGTTGTCATTGACTAGGGCAGTGTTCTACATGGTGATGCAGTGCTTGGGGGCCATCTGTGGGGCAGGGGTTGTGAAGGGATTTCAGAAGGGGGTGTATGAGAGCAATGGAGGGGGCGCGAATGTGGTGGCAGTTGGCTATACCAAAGGGGATGGCCTAGGGGCTGAGATTGTCGGCACCTTCATCCTTGTTTACACTGTCTTCTCTGCCACTGATGCCAAGAGAAATGCCAGGGACTCGCATGTGCCTGTAAGTACTGATCTATGAACTGCCATTCCATCTTCCTTTGTCTTGTTTTTTTTCCCGTCTTAAGTTTGTTAAAAGTTAGACTCAATGGTCACCTATTTTTGAAAGGTTAAACTATGATAAAAAGATCTTGTTCGTGTTTGTGGACTAATAAGCTTTGAGTCTATCTTTATCCAAGTTTTCATGGAAGATTCTAATATCCTAACATTATGGTCTAATAAGCTAAGGCTCTACCATCCTTACGGTCGAGCTAAATCAAGCCTCAATCTAGCTATAAGTGGTCTTATGATCTATAGTTGTTTGCTAAAATTTTGATTGGAAAAACTCTCCAACTTCTGTGTTCTATGATCTGATATGCTAGAATCAGTAGAAGAAAAGCAGTTTGAAGTGTGCTACTCTGATTCTTGATATTAGTAGTGACTTACCGTCGCGTAGTTAATCAGATGATCCCGAGGAGGATTGAGCTCGACTAATATCTATGTTTTGTTGATTTGTGCAGATCCTTGCTCCCTTACCAATTGGTTTCGCTGTCTTCCTCGTTCACCTGGCCACCATCCCCATCACTGGCACTGGCATCAACCCTGCAAGGAGCCTTGGGGCCGCAATCATCTACAACAAGAAGCACGCGTGGGACGACCACGTAAGTTGAGATACAAGATGATCCTTCTCTGGGATCTTTGTTGCTTATCAAGATTCAACCATTTTTTTTATTTCAAATCTTAATACTGTTAATTTTCAATTATTTCAATCTTCTTGTCAGTGGATTTTCTGGGTTGGCCCTTTCATTGGAGCTGCTCTCGCTGCTTTGTACCACCAAGTTGTCATCAGGGCAATTCCATTCAAGAACAGGCCTTGAGCTTTCTTCTTCCCCAAAGTAAAAAACTCTCTTGGTCCTTGTTGTAACAATCCTCCTAATCTTTCCTCGGCCCTTCGATCATCCATGGCGATGTGTATTGCAAGCTTCAGCAAGATATGGTTAAATAAATTGGAGGTGTTCTTGTAAGATATCCTCCATTAGATATCTCATTTAATGAGCTAAAGTTGCCCGGGCAATATGTGATAAATTTGTAGAATTGAATAATATTCTACCACATGGGGTTTGTTTGGTATCTAATTTATTCCCCTCCAATAGTATGAGATAGTCTTGAGGGAGCATCAGGATGATGGATTTCACCATTGGTAAAATTTAATGAGTTAAAATTGAGATTTTTGAAAACTACAAGGGTGTATAAGTAAAATGCAACTATTTTAAATGGCCCAAGATATCTTAATAATAAACTTGTCTATTGGATCGAGTTAAAATAGACAAGAAAAGAAGGGCTATCAAGATGAGATAATATTAATATGGACGAGATAATCACAATTAGGTGGCAATTGCGATTATTTTGAGTGAGAGATAATCACAATTAGGGCAAAGATAGATGGTGATGGTTTGAGTCAAGTTGACGTTGGTTGATCCTTCACACCATCTACCGGAGCCTATAGAAGAATAATAAGATTCATATAAACTTGCATTAATCAAACCAACTCAACTACTTCAACTAAATTCAACAATGTTCATCTCTGAGACACTCATCGTTTACTACTACATCAAACCAAATCACTATATACTAAATCTACTTTTTGAAAATATAATTAAAAATTTCTTGTTAATCATATAAATAGATTTAACTTCACATAAATATAAACTCCATGACCACATATTTTACATTGCCTTTTTTCCAACACAACGAAGGTTGGTTTATGTTAATACGTTAAGGCCTCCGCTATGCCCGTGGCACACTGGACCATCGCCTCGGTGGAGGACTGCCCCCGCGCGGGCCGCGAGGGGGGCCGACGCCGCCGCCGACCTCGACGGCACCCTCCTCGTCTCCTGGAGCTCCTTCCCCTACTTCTTCCTCATAGCTGTCGAGGTCGGCGGCTTCCTCCGCGTTGCTTCTCCTCTTCCCCGCCATCCTCCTCGTCTACAAGCTCTTCTGCAAGGTCGCTGGAGGTTGTCGGATTCGCCTTTTATGAGTTTTTTCATATTGTCGATTTTCCTAAGCTCTTAATGTGATACTTCCTCCGTCCGGGGGTTCTGTAAGGTCGCCGTCCCCACGGGGATCCGGAGTGGTTAGTATATGGGGGTGTTGTTTAAAAGGTCCTGGATTCGAGTCGCGCGAGGCGCACTGGATTAAAACTCTGGGCGTTTGGTGTATCAATTCTCGGCCCAACTGTGCAATAATTACTCCGGGGACTGTGATTTACCTTCCTCGTGATAACCTTGGGACGGGTGCGGCGAGGGCGCTGGGGGCGAGCGATTTCGCCTTTTGTCTGTTGTCTTCTACAAGGCCGCCGTGTGTTAAAATTTTTTTTGCCTCCACGGGCTGGCTCGGTTAGTAAGACGTCTCACTGTTTGTTCCGGAGGTCTTAGGTTCGAGAGTCGTCAGTCGCATATGGGGTAAAACTTGATCTGCTGGCTTAAATTCTCTCAGCTCAGGCCTTACCCAACCAGTAAACCGTGATTTGCCTCCCTTTAACACCATGGGACAGGGACCAGGGGGCCGCTAAGGTGACGGCTCCACCTTTTTGTTCTTCTGCAAGGCCGTCGATCTCCACAGGCATAGCTGAGATGGTTAGAACTTAATAGATTGACACTAAAGTTTCTGGTTCGACCACAAGCTAGGTGGCGGGGCATAAATCCTTGCATCTTGTGTAAAATTTTTTATCACAACCTCTTACTTTCTCAGTTATCGTGATTTATCTTTCCATGATTGCCCTGGGATAGACAGACGGGAGCGTTAGGTGCTAGCATTTCGCCTTTTTGCTGCTCTTCTACGAGGCCGCGACATCCAGACGCTCATCTACGTCGCGGTCGCTGGCGCGCATGCGCGACGTCAAGCTAGTGGCACGCGCGGTGCTGCCGCGGTTCTACGCCGCTGATGTGCGCGCCGACAGTTGGCACGCGTTCCGCGCCTGCGGGCGGAGGCGGGTGGTGGTGACCGCGAACTCGTGGGTGATGGTGGAGGCGTTTGCAAGGGAGTGCTTAGGGTTGGACGCTGTGCTGGGGACGGAGCTGGAGGTGGACGAGAGGACGGGAAGAGCCATGCGGAGGCTAGCGCCAGTGGCGTGATGGTGGGCCGGCGGAAGAGGGAGGCGTTGAAGAGGGAGTTTGCGGCAGAACCACTGCCCGAGTTGGGACTCGGAGACCGGGAGTCCGACAACGATTTCATGGCTCTGTGCAAGGTCCTCCTCTGTTTCGTTACAGTTCCTTACTTTTCAAATAGTTGTACAAAGATATAATCTTTTTATTTTCGATCGACATAAATCAGGATAATTTTCCTAGAAAAATCTTTAAAAAATTTCCGCTTTCAAGTTCGATTCGAAACAATCACGATCATTTTCTCAGAAAATCTATTTTTTCATGATTCATTATGATATACATTTTTGTTGGTTTCTGGAAGCTTAATTACATGGTCCCTTACGAATCAAAGGCAGCCCGCGTGGTGGCGGCGGAACTCGACTCGCCGATCATCTTCCACGATGGTAAGCTGGGATTCCCTCGTTGCCCTCCTCACCCTCCTCTGGCTCCCCATCGGCTTCGCCCTCTCCCTCCTCCGCGTCTTCCTCAACCTCCCCGTCCCCGCTCCCTTCGTCCGCCACACCTATCGGATCACCAGCATCCGTCTCTCCATCCGTGGTGCCCTGCCGCCGGCGCGTGCCTGGGAACACCTCTTCGTTTGCAACAACCGCACCGTGCTCGACCCCATCATCATTAGCATTGCGCTCGGCTGCCCCGGGGCATGCGTCACCTACAGCGTGCGCGCCGTCTCTGTTTCGCTGTCCCCCATCCCCGCCGTCGCCCTGTCACACGATTGCACCACCGACGTCGCCCGCATCGCGGCGTTGCTAGGGGAGAGAGACGTGGTGATCTGCCAAGGGAACAATTGAGAGAATAGAAATAGAGAAAAAAAAATAACAAAAAATAACTTTGTTGATTTAATAATTTGTCTATCAGATATATAATTTAGAGGTCTTAGGACGCTTAGTCAAATAAAAAATTAATAAAAAAATTATTTATTAACAAATTTATAAGAAACTGTCAATTAACAAATTAATAAAGAAAAATACCTAATTTAATAATTAATATATAAAAATTTATTTTAACTCGGTCAAAAATCTTATTAAATAATTATTCTCTTTTACCCTCGACAAATTCAACGAGAGATCTCTAACGTTGAGTTTGCTTGTTAGTCTGTTGAAATGCTGTCTGGATAATAGCGTAGTAAAAATATCAACAATTTGATTCTCTGCAGAAATATAAGAAACTGACAATTGTTGAGTCGTCACATGGTCTCGAATAAAATAAAAATTAGTATCTACATGTTTTGTACGAGCATGAAAGACTAGATTTGCTATTAGATATATGTCCCCAATATTATCACACCAAATTTTTGGTACAATATTTGATGTAAAATGAAGTTCAGAGAGAAGTAATTGAAGCCAAATCATTTCAGATGTTGTATTTACTATAGTTTTATATTCAACCTCAGTGCTTGAACGAGATATTGTAGGTTGCTTTTTCGAATTTCATGAGATAAGATTTCATCCAAGAAATATTACATATCCACTAGTAGAGCGTCGGTCTTTAGGAGAGCTTGGCCAATGCGCAATTCATTATATGTATGTAAATCTCGAGATGATTATATATATAAAAGAAAAACATGTAGAATAGTACCTTTGAAATAACGTATTCTTTTTACACTTTCTTAGTTTTGTTCAGTAGGAACATGCATGAATTGATAAGTACGATTTACTACAAAGCTAATATCAAGTCGTGTGATAGTAACATATTATAAAGCTCCAACAATGCTTCGATAAATCTGGGGATCAGACATAGCAGAAGAAGGTGCAGTTAGTAATAGCAATTGGTGTAGAGACCGGACGTGCTTCGTTCATTTTAGCTCTTTGAAGAAGCTTAATAATATATTTTTTGAGAGAGGTGACAATTTTCTTCATGCGGAACAAGTTCAATACTAAGAAAAAAAATGAGCATTACCCATATCTCAAATAGGAAATTCTTGATTGAGATGTAATGCCCTATTGATTATTGTCGGTTATTAAAATGTCATCCACATAGATGAGAAAAAATATCATAGATCGATCATTATATTAATAGAATAGAAAAAAGTCAGTCTTTGATTCAGAAAATCCTTGAGTTTGCAACCAGTCTGATAATCTATGAAATCATGCACGAGGAGTTTGGCAAAGACCATAAATGTATTTCTTTAGCTGATAAACATGAGTTGAAAATTGTGGATGGATAAATTCAAGTGGTTGCTCCATCAATATTGTTTCCTTAAGATTGCCATGTAGGAATGCATTAGAAACATTTAATTGACGTACAAGTCAAGTAGAACTAACAACTATCGATAAAATAGTCGGGCATATATAATTTTAATGACTGAGCTAAAGGTGTCGTTGAAGTCAATACCTGATTCTTGATTAAATCTTTTGGCTACAAGTCGAGCTATATACCATTCAAGAGAACTATCAGCTCGATGTTTAAGGTGAAATACCCATTTAGAGCCCACAACATTCATAGAGGAAATCATGGAACTAGACTCATGTTTCATTGCGAAAAAGTGCATTAAATTCTGTAGCAATTGCATTACGCTAATTCAGATCCTTGTTTGCTTGAGAAAAATAAGTTGGTTTAACGAATTTTGAAGAGACCACTAAAGCTTCTGGAAGAGGATATTGAGTTGTCATTGGTGGACAATGTGCATAAATGTTATTTAAGGGAAGCATGCGACGAGGAGCATTATCATCTGAATCACTTGTTGATGGTGACGAGAAAGTAGACTAACATGGTGATTTTGATGATGCGCTTCCATTATTTGAGGATTCAGAACTAGAAAACATATTATCTTCGACTGGTGAGACTTCTAAGATTGGAGTAACTTGAGGTGATTATGATAGTATAGTGGAGTTATTAGAGATCCCAGAGCAGAACTAGTATGCCATCACTTTTGACAATGTTAGGTGACATCAAGAATGTGTCACCTGTATCTGGAGGAGAGATTGAAGAAGTTGCTGAAAAGGGAATAGAGACTCATCAAAAGTAACATGTCGTAAAATATATATCGTCTTGTTGGTATGTACAAGCATCGATACCCATGGTGCAAATTACTATAACCGAGAAAAACACATTGTAGGGAACAAGAGTCAAGTTTGTGTTTAGAGTAAGGCATAACTTTGTATGACATGCGCAACCAAAGATTCGAAGAAATATATAATCAGGAGTTTGATTATAAAGTTTTTCCAAAGGACGCTTATTATTGATCAATAAGGTAGGAAGTCGATTTATGAGATATACTGTAGTAGAAATAGTTTCATTCAAAAATTTATGCAGAACCGATGCATGATGAAGAAGAGCTAAGACAGCTTCAACTATATGTTATGTTTTCTCTCACAGAGTCATTTTGCTTTGGAGTGTCAGGGCAAGAGACTCTATAAACAATTCCACAAGAGACAAGATGACAATGAAGAGCTTGATATTTCCCTCCCCAATCAGAATGAAGAGAGAGTATTTTACTATTAAAATATTGTTCAACTTTGTTTTGAAAATGACAGAATATTTCTAATAAATCAGATTTTCTTTTCATAGAATAAAGTCAAGTATATTTACTAAAAAGATCAATGAAAGTAACATAATTTAGGAAATCTTGATTAGACAAGATAGATACGGGGCCCCAAATATCAGAATGAATTATTTCAAGTAGAAAATTGGAGCACGATCAGATAAAGAGAAAGGTAACTTATGACTTTTAGATTTCATACATGCTTGACATGAATGAGATGGATATGAACTAAAAGAAGTTGGTAAATCATACCTATTTATGATCGATTGAACAATATGAAAGTAAGGATGATCAAGTCGAGCATGCCAAGCTGGTTTATATGTGCGTTTACCAATAAAAGCTTTAATTGAGGAATTTTGAAAATAGTAAAGGTCATTTTTTATTCCCCCATGAAACATTATAGTATTTGTTCCTCCATCATTTATAAGATAATGATTATGATAAAATTCAAAAAAAACATTGTTGTCAAGGCAAAATTGACATGCAGAGAGTAAATTTTTAGTAATAGATGAAACATGAAAAACGTTGCACATATGAAAAGTACGATTGGACAAATGAATGTATGAGTTTCTATGATTAGCAATTTGCAAACCTGAGACATCACTTACTTGTACCGTATCCAAACCAACGTATGGTAGTATTTCTGTAAAGATATTGTAGTTTGAAGTAACATGATGAGTGACTCTAATGTCAATATACCATTCAGTAGATAAAATTTAGAAGGTTTGTCCTGAGTAGGTATAGACGAGAGAACTTGAGAATAGACTTGTGAAGTAGTTGGTTGCTTTAAAGCTGCAAAACCATCGATAAAGGTTCTGTCGAGTCTTTTAGGATATTGAATACCAGTATGTTCAATTTGAAGACAAATTTGTCATCTTCTTATAGCTGAAGGACCACTAATGAAAGTTCTATCGAGTCTTTTAGGATATTGAATACCAATATATCTAAATTAGAGACAAATTTGACATCTCCGAAGATCCAACATCAAAAATAAAAGCAACAAAAAATAACACAAGTTGTTGTTGCTGTATCTTAACTTCTTGCTGAGAAAAAGTTACAAGAGTAGAAGAGAAAAATGTAAAACACTAGTCGAATGATGATTGAGTCCAAGGCCAAAGGAATGGAAGCTATTCCTCTTCTCCCCTACTAACATGTCGTGAGTAGACGGGTGATAGAAACGAGGAAGGAGGGCGATGAACAATAAATTAAGGCGGAAGAGACAGACACTTAAAAAAAATCTCTTCGAAAAAATAAAATAATGGTGACAGCAAGCGTCACATGGAGAAGAAGAAAAATGTTGCATAAGAAAAAGCGACTCGTAAGGAAGAAGAGTTATCGCTCTGATACCATGTTGAGAGAATAGAAATAGAGAAAAGAAAAAAGGTAACAAAAAATAACTTTGTTGATTGAATAAGTTATAAATGAGATATATAATTTATAGAGGTCTTAGGACGCTTAGTTAAATAAAAAATTAATAAAGAAAACTATTAATTAACAGATTCATAATAAACTGTCAATTAGCAAATTAATAAAGAAAAATACCTAATCTAATAATTAATATATATAAATTTATTTTGACTCGGTCAAAAATCTTATTAAATAATTATTTTCTTTTAGGAACCACATGCCGCTATTGGCGCTCCTGCGCTTCACAAGCTATTCACGGAGCTGAGCGACCGGATCGTGTAGTGGCGATGCAGGCGAGGCAGGGAGTGTTCTACACCAGCACCGTCGGGGGTCGCAAGTTCATGACCCATTCTTCTTCTTCAGGAATCGACGACCGACGAACAATGACGTTCCTACCGACACTACGGGTGGAGGATGCGTGCGGCAACGACGGGAGGTTGCCGAATGAGGTGGCGAACCACGTTCAAGCGCTCATTGCCGCTCGGCTTCACGTGCACTGAGCTCAGTAGGAATGATAAATACATGAAGCTCGGCGGAAACGACGTCAAACTTGCATTGGCGGCGTCAGAGAAGGAGGATGACTGATCGCGATTGCTCGTGTAATTTCATACCATGAATTGCATTATTTTATAATTATACAAAATAAAACTTTTATCCTTAATATAAATTTCAAATACATCAATAATTTTGAATCAAAATGAAAATATTAAACATCAATAATTTTTAATCTTGTCATATTATAATCTTGATTGGAATTAATTTGAGCAAATGTTAGTTGAAGTGGAGGATAAACTTAGTGTCCCACTAATTCCTTTCATTGATAACTAGTGGAGAATTCCATTTATGAATGATGCACTTGAACAAAATATATATCAACTTTGCTTGTTTTATCTATAACTATTCTAAATTTAAAATTATAAACACTTGAAGACGATTCACAACCATTCATAGAAGCAGACATTGACAAGGAAAGACATTCCAAAAGAATAATGATTGGGAAAGTGAAAATCATAGTGAATGACGTGGCACCTTGCATACACGATTTTCAACGGATTCACCGTGCCTCCCAGGGTATAGTTTGATTCGGGACGGCAGCCGAAGATCGCCGATGGTGTCCAAGCGATAATCGAACGTGTGCATGTAAAGTGCCACGTCATGCCACATCATTCACTATGATTTTCACTCTCTCATTTTCACTCTCTATCATTGCTTATTCCAAAATTATGCACAATATCGTCGAGTGTTTAACTTCTTAACATTAATACATATACTATACAGTAATAAAATAAATAAGTGGATCAAAATCCGAATCGAATATAAATGAATATATTTTAGAGGTCCAAATTAGTGAAGAAAATTGTCTATCTTCTAGATTAGCCAAGAACATTGATAGTCTTCACTCAAATCTAATACTTCTTCATCCTTCAACTCTTTAACTGACAAAGTAGTGTGCATCAACTCATCATGGTTTTTCCTTGCAGCTTTAAGCAATCTAACCTTTTCTTCTTGCTCTCGTCTTCCCATCTCCACCAAAAGCCATGGTCCAAACTTTATCCGTGATTCTCTTTGTCTATAAAATAAGCTCCATTTGATGCATAAAGCTGGACTGGACCAGCAGTTTGTCCGAAATAATTTATCAGTCATGTTCAATCGGAAACTGTAAGCACCAGCATGAAGAATTTGATCAGAGTCAGTATTTGTTCATGATGAAAAAGGACAAAAAGACTCTGCGTGCACGTCAAGCAATCAATCTCTGTGTGTGCTACATTTTCCTCTCCTGTTCTTCCTCACGGATCGTACTGCAGCAAACATGAAGAATCATCAAGAAAAAACCAAAGAAGAAAATGAAAAGGAATTGGAAGAAGAGAGAAATGACTGTGTTCCGTGTTCTTCAACCGCTCTAGAGTGAGGATCATGGCTTGGCTGTGCTCATTACCATGGGCATATCAGCATAGCCTCCATATGAGTCATCTACAACAATCTTCTCCTTGACGAATATTTATCCAAGTTCTTAATCCTTTAGCAATTGGAGACAGATCAATACTTGAACTTCTTCACAGTAACTGATTTTGCAACATATCTGTAATGAACCTTCTCAAGTATAATTTTCTCAAAAGAAATCAGCTCCTTTGATCTTGTGAAATCTCATAACAATGTGCTTGGTCTTCGCATGATACACCTAATTCTTCGCCAAGTAGATATCACTCTAGTTATCACAATATAATAAGACTCCACTTTGTTGAACACCCAATTCTCTAACTAACTCCGCAAGCCACAATGCTTCCCTTGCCGCTTCAGCCGCCGCCATATACTCTAACTTAGTAGTGGACAATGCAACTATAAGTTGCATCATAGACTTTCAATAGATAAGTCTTACTGCTATAGTACATATGTATCATGTAGTAGACCTGCTGTCATATATATTCCTTGTATAGTCTGCATCCATATATTTCTCTTGAACTAAAGGGTCTTCCTGTTGTCTGCTGAACTCAATGTCATAATTTGTAGTATTCTTCAAGTATCTAAAAATTCACTTGACCACATCCCAATGTTGTTGACCAAGATTTGAAAGAAACTCACTCACCATAGTTACAGCTTGCATCAAATCAAGTTTTGTACAAACCATGACATATATCAGACAACCAACTATACTAACATAGGTAACCTTTGATATGTTTTGGATCTCTTCATCCATCCTTGGGTACTGTATAATAAATAATT
The DNA here is from genome assembly GCA_024364735.1 of Boesenbergia rotunda. NCBI lineage: Eukaryota > Viridiplantae > Streptophyta > Magnoliopsida > Zingiberales > Zingiberaceae > Boesenbergia > Boesenbergia rotunda. The sequence goes on from JAGFNQ010002869.1 coordinate 92,933, forward strand.
TGAAATGATGTGCTAGAGATGTACTTACAGACTTCGCATTTTTTATATTGAATCTATCCAACACCTTCTCAACATAATTCCACTAAGATAACCACAATCTCCCAAAAACGCTGTCTCTATGTATTTTCATCCCAAAAATCTTCTTAGCTATACCTAAATCCTGCATGTCGAATTCCTTGCTCATAAGCTTCTTCAACTTGTTGACCTCAGTTAAACTCTTCGCAACAATCATCATATCATCAACATATAATATCAAGAAAATAAGTGAATTGTCGTCAATGCTCCTCACATAAATACAACAGTCATGCTTACATCTTATGTATCTATTCTGAACCATGTAGGAATCAAAATGCTTACACCACTGTCTTAGAGATTGCTTTAGCCCATAAAGTAACTTCTTCAATTTACAAACCAAGCGCTCCTCCTCAGGTTGAATAAAACCTTGTGATTGTGACATGTAAATCAACTCATCCAAATCACCGTGAAGTAATGTTGTCTTCACATCCATTTGCTCCAACTGTAAATCATAATGTGCTACTAAAGCCAACACCGCCCTGATAGATATATGTATGATCATAGGAGAAAATATCTCATCATAGTCAATCCCTTCCTCTGAGTAACCCTTTGTTACTAACTGAACCTTGAACTTCTCCTCCTCCTTTTTTCAGAAGACTTCTTTCTTCTTGTACACCCACTTGTATTATATAATTGTCTTTCCTTCAAGAAGCTCCAGCAAATTCTATGTTTGGTTCTTATGCAATGACTCTATCTCCTCTGTCATAACAATTATCCACTTATTATTCTCTAAGTTGTGTACAAAAGTAGTATAGGATCTCCGCTACCGGTAGGTGGTTTGATTGTACATCTGGTCCTGCCTCCAGCTATCGTCTAATGCTCCATTTGCTTTGAATTAGTTTCATCAATATCATGAGTTTCTAGCTTCACCTGCACAACCTCCTTGTTATTATTGTTTTTTGGTATTTATTTCTCTTCCATCTGAATATGTTGTAACATGACTTTTTCATCAAATACTATATCTCTATTGACTACTATCTTGTTTGCCTTTGGATCCCAAAGTTTGAAACCTTTCACCCATTTCTAATAACCTAGAAATATGCATTGTCTAGACTTCATGTCTAGCTTTGACTTGTCTTCACTATAAATGTGTATATAGGCTGGACATCTAAATACTCTCAGACTAGAGTAATCAATCGAATTTCTTATCTATGCCTATTTTGAAACTTTGCCATCAAGTGTTGCCCTCGATGATCGATTGATCAAGAATATCATGTTTACTGCCTCTGTCCAGAAGTTCTTCACAAGCCCTATATTCAACCTGAGACATTGAGCTCTCTTGATTATTGTCCTATTCATCCTTTATGCTGCACCATTTTGCTGTGTTGTCATGGGAATCGTGAAGTGCCTCTTGATTCTATGCAGCTTACAAAATTTTTAGAACTTGGGATCCATGTACTTAGTCCCATTGTTTGATCTTAGACATTTGAGTTTCTTTCTAGTTTGATTCTCTACTTTAGGTTTCCATATCTTAAACTTTGAGAAAATTTATGACTTGTGACTCATGAAGTACACCCAGATTTTACATGAGTAATCATTATGAAACTTACAAAATACACCTGTCCTTCAAGTGATGATAGACTTGTCGTGTTGGTTCGGGTTGGACCGACTAGAGGGGGGTGAATAGACGGTTAAAAAAATATGAAAAATGGAAGGCACTCGTCTTTAAAAAAAAAACTTGGTCGCAACTAAGGACGTTGCTTCCAAGGCAGTGGACGCTCAATAAAAATCTCCTTGTGGCGGAGAAGCCTTACAAAAGTAGCACACTAGACTTTTAGAGATTTTACAAGAATGAATAAGAAGATTGAATTAAAAGGTTGAAACTCTAAGCCTATTTATAGCCTAAGAGAATAAATCTGGATTGTTGATTGTTGAGGAATTTTCTCTTGGCCGTTGATCCATGGATGTAATCTGGACGGTTGATCTTGGATGGTATTAAACTGCATCCATTGGATCTGATTAAAGGATAAAGTTATCCTTTAAGAGATAACTTTGTCTTCTGCTCGCAACAGATAAATAACTTTATCATTTGCTCGCACCAATTTTAATCACATCTTTTCTTTATCCCAGTCGGTAAGACTGGTGATATATGTAGGTGAGGTTGCTGTTTCGAATCTCCATAGCAACAAATAAAATTCTTTTTGTTTCAGGTGCCTGGTTTGACTTGGTCAAACTGACCAGTCTTTTGGTTCATCTTCTGGATGATTTCCGGCCAACCGGAGTTAGGCTCACCCGAACCCGACTCCGGCCTTTCGCCCCTCGAGCGTCCTTCCTCCCGGCTTCTCGTCCCTCGGACACTGCGCACGTCCTTCTCGCTCCACCGGCGTACTCTTCCGCAGCTTCCGCGTCCCTCGGATTGTACCGAGCCCGTCGGCTCACTTCCCCGCACAATCCTTCTCGTCCGCTACGTCTTACACTCGACTTCCTCCGTACCTAAGCTCCTGTACACTTAGCAGAGGGATTAAACATACCAGGACCTAACTTAAATCGGTTGATCACATCAAAATCAACCAGGGGTACTTACAAAAAATAAGCACTAATAAGCACTAACACTGCTTATTTTACATCGGTCCTAGAGATTCATATGAGCATAGTCCATAATTCTCTTCATCTTATGTGTGAATATCTTGAACTACACTCTGCTTTGTTTTCCAAAAAAGACAATACTTGTAGAAATCAACTTTGCATGACTTGACACCCTTTAATAAATTTCGTTTATGAAACTCCAGCATCCCACGCTCACTCATATGTCTCAGCTGCATATGCCATAAGACTATCTTCTCTGATTTAGATTCCACACCGACAGCTCCACCTATACAACTATAGTCCCTAGTAATTCATAGATGTTCTCTGTTAGTTTCTGTCGTTTCATCACCACTAGAGCACCATGGCAGACTTCCATTATTCCGCTCGTAGATTTGTAACAACAACCGCTATCATCCAGTGTGTCAAATGAAATCAGTTTCTTCCTCAGATCTGGTACATGTCTAACATCACTCAACGTTATCACACCATTAAATATCTTGGTTCTAACATTTCCTATTCCAATGACTCTGTAGGATGCATCATTACCCATCAGAATTCACCAACCCGTCGATGTTGAACCAATCCATGTTAGACGCCATGTGATAAGAGCATGCTGAATCAAGATCCAAGATTCTAACAATTACTCTAAACTCGATGAAAAAGAAAGGATATCAACAACACAACTCTCTGAATTTTTTTCTTCAACTATATTTGTAGTCTTCGATGAATCATCTTTACTCTCTGCATTGATTTTCTGTTTCGCTTGACAATCTCTCTTAAATTGACCCTCTACTCCATGCTTATAACATGTGACCTCATTCTTCTTCCTTGATTTAGATCGGGTTTTATTATCGTTTCCCAACTCATATCAAGCTTTAATCCTATAACATTCCTGGTTATCCCTCACCCTGAACCCTTCGCCTTGAGATATTTCATCACTAGCTTTCTTCCGCTGATGAAATATCAAAAAGCACATGTGACTTCCTCTAGCTTTAGGGTTCTTTTCCCCTCATTAGAGTTGTAACCAAATTATTGCACATAAAATGTCGGTAGAGAATTCAACAGCATCAACGCATTGTCTTCGTCTTCGATTTCACGTCAATCTGTTTCAGGTCATTTACAATTTGATCGAAAACATTGATATCTTAGCTCAGTTTCGTGCCCTCTGACATCTTAAGCCCAAACAACTTTTATTTAAGGTAAAGCTTGTTCGTATGAGATTTGGATAACTACCGGCTTTTCAATTTTGCCAAACTACCATTGGTAATTCCTTGCCCATAACATTGATCGTTGACACCACTTTTATTTATAGTTCCTCCCAATCTGACATTTCCATCACTTTTGATTTCGCTAGCACTTCACCTTGCCTTGTTGTACCAGTAGATCCTTAACCCTCTTTTACCACAAATCGAAATTTTCAATTCCGTCAAACTTCACCATATCGAACTTTACAAATTAAAAGAGATTCCATACATGAAGTCTTGGCTCTAATACTTTATTAGAATTTCCCTATTTCCTTGTAGGGTTACAATGATTCTATTTTACAACCCTAACTCCTACATATTACACTAAATTTCATAAATCCCGCAGCTCCTTGTCGTCTCCCCCGGATGGGGCACGACCAAGTGCCCGAGCCAGCATTTTTCTCAAACGGGGCACAGGTAAGCCGTGCCCTTGGGCATGCCCGCTCCAATAGATCCGATCACGATCAGGCCCGACAATACAACCGTATTTCGCGTTCTTCAACTGCTCCAGAGAGGATCACAACTTACTGCTCTTTACCACGGGCGTGCATGGCATGGCCCTATCTGAGCCATGTCCAACACTTCAATAAATAGACCTGCCAAGCGATCTCCTTCACTCAACTCGCAGACCTGGGAAATGAAGTGGTTCCACTTCTTCCTCCCTCTCCTCTGCTGCTTCGCTTCTGTTCATGTTGAGGTTGTGAGTAGCATTGGAACTTCGGATGGAGCAGAGGAATGGGGTTATGTCGAAGTAAGGCCAGGTAATTTAGGGTTTTCTTTCTATCTCTCTCTCTGGTTTCTCCACCCTAATTGCTTTGTTTGATGGAGCTGTTGTGGTGCAGGAGCACACATGTTCTGGTGGCTCTACAGAAGTCCTCAAAGAGTGGACAATGGCTCGACTCCATGGCCAACTATCCTGTGGCTGCAGGGTGGACCTGTAAGTCCCCTTTCTCTTTCGATCAACTGTGTGTTCTCTGTGTTGTAAGAATTCTGAACGAAACAGAGTGCGTCCGGAGTTGGGATCGGCAATTTCCAAGAGATCGGGCCGCTGGACACCAACCTCAAGCCTCGCAACTCGACATGGCTACAAAAGGCTGACCTCCTCTTCGTGGTAAGCTTCCATGTCGATCTCATTCCTCCGTTGAACTTTTTCACTTGCTCTTCCATTAATGAAATGGGAATTACTCAGGAGAATCCAGTGGGCACAGGGTTCAGCTACGTGGAGGAGGAGAGCCTGCTGGCGAAGAGCGACCGGGAGGCGGCGGCAGACTTGACTGCGCTTCTGAAGAAGCTCTACAACGGGAACGCAGCCATGCAGCAGAAGAACAGCCCCCTCTTCGTCGTGGCAGAGTCTTACGGCGGCCGGTTTGCCGTGACGACGGCCTTGTCAGTTCTCCACGCTATCAGAGCTGGAAAACTCAAGCTCAAGCTCGGAGGTAAAATTAAAATCGTTCTTCATCTGCTGCTTCCTGTCACATTGTACAAAAAGATCCCAATAATTCAGCAGATAACGATCGAGCAGGTGTCGCACTGGGGAATAGCTGGATGTCACCCGAGGACTACGTGGTGAGTATCTCGATCGAGCTTGTTTTCAACTGAGCAACGAAAGTAACCTCAAATCGCCATGCAGCTCTCATGGGGGCCTCTGCTCCGAGACATGTCGAGGCTCGACGCAAACGATGCAGAAATTTCAAACGAGTAGTCTTTCTTTAATTATGCTCGACTAGTCTCGCCCCCTCATCTAATCTCCATGCTTAATAACTCTGTCAGTATCGCTCGATTGATCAAAGAAGATATCGACAATGGCGAGCTTGTCAATGCCACAAACACCTGGCGGGTGCTCGAGTATTTCATCTCTGCTAGAAGCAACCGTGTCGTGAGAGCTAACCCTTTAACCTGAATGTACTCAAACCCTACAACTCACTGAAAAATGCAGCTGTAACGATGAACATTTGCAGAGTTTCTACAATTTCTTGTTGGATGCCGGGATGGAACCCGTCACTCAAATGCTGATGACGAAGAGATATTCATCATACCTGATCTCCCAATCCTCCACCTCCGTCGACCTCTCCAGGTTCATGAACGGTGTGATCAGGGAGAAGTTGAAGATCATTCCAGAGCATGTAAAGTATGTTCCATTGCAAGCCTTTAGTCTGAAATTAACTCTTCAACATAAACTTGCTTGCTGCATGCCTTCTCTTGCAGGTGGCAGGAGCAGTCTGATCTCGTCTTCGACTACTTTTCAAATGACTTCATGCAGCCAAGAATCGAAGAGGTAGCAACTAACCGAAGAAGGATCTGTTTCTTGCTGTGCATATACCATGACCTTCCTTCATGACAGGTCGACAGGCTTCTTTCCCTAGGAGTCACTGTGGCTATCTACAACGGACAGGTATGAATTCAGCACCAAATTTAGCCACCTTCGAAGCAATCCTTCACTCCCTGTGACAGAGATCATTCCTTCCATGCCCAGCTCGACCTGATTTGCTCGACTAAAGGCACACAAGCATGGGTGCAAAAGCTGAAGTGAGCACGAAAAGCATCACTGCACCTTTCAATGCTACTTCTTGTACGCAATAACCACCCTTCTCTTTTCGACTGTGAATCTTCAGATGGAAGGGGCTGGAGAAATTCACCAAAACCCTGCGTAGCCCTCTGTATTGCAATTCGGAGGGAGCAGGGGTGACCAAGGGCTTCTTCAAGTCCTATCAGAACCTGCAGTTCTACTGGATCCTGAGAGCTGGGCACTACGTAAGGATCTCAACAACGAGGCAACACAAGTTTCTTCAGAAAAGTAAACAAAAATCTAATTAAATTGTGCAGGTTCCAGTAGACCAGCCTTGTGTCGCGCTGCAGATGATCGCCAACCTCACGCAATCTCCTGCTACTTCCGCCTAGAGGAGGAGGAGGAAGATGAAGAGATGAAGAATAAAGCGCCTCGTACAAAATTTACTTTACAATTCCAATCAGATTGATGCTTTTGAGTGTACTTAATTAATTTGTCTGTATTATCAAAAAGAAATTAATAATCCCTATTTATTGACCTATTAATTATATTTAAAACATATATTTTAAAACTTAGTTGGTCAACCATATTTTAGTCAACTATTTTAAAACATATAAAATATCGAGCTAAAAAAAAATGAAAGATATTAGAATTTAATATTACTTGAACAGGCCATTTAATGAACTCCCTTCACTCACACCACTCCTCACAATTAGATAGGATTAATAATTAATTAATGACTCACCGTGTGACATTAATTAATTATGAGATAATTAATATTATTTCAATTAATTAATTAACTAACTAATTAAAGTCTTCAAGGCCTTTTTGCCCCTCCCTTTCCATTGCAAGGCCTTAACAAGCCCTTGATTAAGTCGCTAATCTTTTAAGCTTATTTAATTAAGTTTTTTTTAAAGTGTGTATAATTTATATATATTATTTTTAAAAATAATAAATTTGAGATGTTGAAATTCAATAAGTTACTTTGTATTGTGTAAATTTATAGCTTTAGATGAATAATTATATAAGATATTTTTTTTAGAAAACTATGAATTAACGATCGATTTAAGCGAGAAGGAACATTAACTAGGAATGGAAAAGAAAGTCGATGAAGGAAGAAACACATAGCCAACAAGTTAAACCATGTTAATAGTTTTAATGAAAGCGATGTAGGAGATAAGCATTACCTCGTAGTCGTAGGATGGACATTACTTGGAGTGAAGTGGAGTCCTTCCCTTCGTATACTCCATCTTTAATCTCGTGACGACATTTTGTTTGTTTGGAAGAGGAGGTATCGTACTTGTCTTCTTCCCGCAACAGTTGTTGCAATTTGTTCCTTCTTCGTTTTCACATTTAAGACTTGGAAAAGGGAGATGGCTACTTGCAAACAAATCAACCTCCAAAAACCTCATCCATATCTTTTTATTTTTTATTCGGTATTGTATATCCAGTTTGCCGATTAATCTTGAAAGCGTCTGGCTCGATTCTAACAAAAGTTTTTCATCTATTATCAGGATAGATCAGAAAGCGTTCTATCAATCCAGTATTCTTAGGTTGTCTATTAAAAAAATTCATCTGTTAATTCATCGAATCTAGAATTAAATTCTTAGATGTTTGAAAACTAAAAAGCACTATTGTATCATTGCCTTGGGTCTTACCCATACCTTTTGCATCCCTCAATCACTCCTGATCGGTCGGATATATCGTCTGACCTGGTAGGAAGCTCGGTCGGGTGGGGACTGGTCGGGTAGGAACAGTCAAGCGCCTAAGATGTTAACCTAACTGATGAAGGCACTTGGGGTTACCGGGTCTGGTCGGTAGGTGATGTCCGGTCGGATGACCCCGAGTGATCGAACCGACCGAGAAGGGTCAGCAGGCAGGCATAAACCACGTGACCCCCTTTTCTTTGGGAGAAGGATCACAGGTGTAATCGACATCCAACCGGACGGTTCGGTCGGGCATGCCGATCGGACGGCTCGATCACCCTGCCAATGAAGTCATACCTGCTCTAAGTAACTCACGATCAGGGGAATACCCATCGGACAGTCAGACTAGCATGCACCAGAAGAGCCGAATCCACTCGGGCGACTGACCCACCCAAGAACTGCTGATAGCCGAGCTACCGAGCCCCCTCTGGGTGACCACTTTCGGTCGGTCGGCCAAGCCGGATGGATTCGTAGACACATAATAGGACAAGCCCGGGTGGCCACTAGCTGAGTTGTTTAATCATGAACAGACTTTTCAGATCTTCCCTATCCTCTCATTATGAGGAAAAGACACTGCCTTAATCATGTATTTCCAAAGCATCAACATTAATGAGGATGGAAGTGACGACCCAACAGATCTATAGGCGGCTGTGCCAGACCTCGGGGAGACTAAGGTTGCAGGGATTATGTAGAAGATTGAGTTTTAATGAGATAAACAGCTCGACAAGACAGGACCTACCCCTCCCCTAAAGCCCCCTTGTATTTCAGAAAGGGGATTCCGCAGTTGAAACATTTCCTCTTCATCTCTGCTTTCTGTGTCCTCATTTTGGGTCCGACTCCTACTCAACTCGGTCCTGCTAGCCCTTTGATCCCGACCTCAACTCACACGCCGCCGTAACTGTCCGTCTGACTGGGTCATCTCTATCCGATCAGTCATCTGAGTGAGAGCCCTCTTCGCTTATCGACATGATCACTCTCGTTCTCTCGATCACTCTAGTCACTAGATTGCTCACTCATTCTAGTCATCTCGAGTTGATTATTCGTCTTCTTCTTATAGTCTATTCGATCACATATTATGCGTAATAATGTGGACATCAAGAAGAAGGAGATGCCATAAGAATTCAAAGAATAGATTTAGTTTGATGAAATAGATGTAATTTGCATGAAAGTCCAAAAGTTCCAATATTTTCTATGTGCATAAAAGAGGCGATAAAAAAATGGTACTATTTTTCTTTTTTCATGGCGTGGATTTGTTTTGGTTAATAATGGCAATCCACCAATGCCGGCGGCGTCGGGAAGACGAGTGGTTGCTGGTTCTCGAAGGGGAAGGCGGCAGTTGGCGGCGGCGGTGGCGAGACCATATGATGATCCTCGGAGTCTTCGTCCTCCGACGGCGCAGGTAGATTGAGGTCCAAAACGACGGCGTTCTTGATCACCTCATTCTTTACTTCCGGCGGCGGCGGCGCCGCGTCGGAGGCGGAGGGTATCGGGCGGTGCCGGCGCATGTGGCCTCCGAGGGCCTGGCCGGAGGAGAACGCCATCCGGCAGATGGCGCACTCGTGCACCCGCAGCGGCTTCGGCGAATTGCAGACGGTCCGTTGGCCTACGTCCTCCTCCTTCGCCGGAACTCGCTTCGCCTCGCCGTGAGGCGGAGGCGAATCCTTGTTCTTCGTGTGGCTGGTGCGGTGACCGCCGAGGGCCTGGAAGGAGGGGAAGCTCTTGCCGCATGTCTTGCAGTCGTACGCGCACTCCCCGCCGGGGAACCTGCGACCGTTTTCTCTGGCGGCGGCAACGGAGGACTTCCATTCGGAGGAATCCGGAGGCGGAGGAGAAGTGTGTCCCTGCGCGAGGAGGATGAGGCAGCGAGCCGTGGCCTCCTCTGCCTCTCGGCCGGTGGCGCTGCTGCAGGGCTCCGCCGCCGACGAGGAGGAAGCAGCCGCCGACTCATCCTCCGCCTCCACACGCAGACGCTTCGCCCGCTTGCGCTTGAGTACCACCGGCGAGAAGACTTCATGGTTCTTCTCCATGTTGGCGCCGGTGCTCAGCTCCATGGCTTTCTTCGCCGCAGCCAAAACATAGGAACCGCGAGGGCGGTTATGGAATTATATAGACTTACAGGGAGTGGAGAACGAATCTGCGTTGACTTGTTCCAACGAGCCATGTAAAAATCAAAGGGTTTATTTGTAAAAATGTAGAAGAGTAATTAAGCGTCAACAATGAAATCATTGTGATCTCTTTATGTTTAAATATTAAATATTGAATTAATTTTGTTAATCCTTCTCCGTTATATATACTCACGAGACTTGTATTCATTCTAATCACATTTTAATTGAATCTAAATCCATGATACATGTTGATCAATTCTCTTAATCATTTAGAGTTCCATTTTTATTTTTTATTCTTAAAAAAAATTTCGAAATTTTAATAACTCATTCCAAAAATAGTTATATAGGGAAAGAGTATAGTATTTCATGATTTCATCCTTTGAATACTATAGAATGAGTTAAAAGAATTTGAATACGAAACAGAATAGTATTTTTATCTTTTTAGGAAATTTAAAAATTAGATACATCTTATAGGAATACATCTTGGGTTAAATTTAGAACTTAGTTAAAATAACGGTAAATTGTAGAAAACTCCCCAATGTCCACTTGATCTTTGCATGCATTCCCCATTTGAGTTTTTCTTTGCATTCACTCCCTAATGAATTAAGTATAAAAGAGTGAAAAATGATTATACATCAGTGAAAATTAAGTATAAAAGAGTGAAACTTGAGTATAAAAGAGTGAAAATTGAGTATACAGTTTTTTGATGTGGTGGATGCAACCTTACATACTCAAATTTCTAACTTTTATACTCAACTTTCTTCAAATAATACTCACCAAACTGTCTTGTCAATCACATCAGAGACTGCATGCAAAGAAAAACTTGAGTGGGGATTGCATATAAAGATGAATTTGAAGATGCGGAGTTTATAAAAATTTTCCCTTAAAATAAACAATTAGAGAAAAAAATTTTAAAAAAAATTGAGTAAGTGGTGGAGGTGATGGTGCTAGTTGGCATCCGGCATTAAATAGGAAGCATCTCTTGCTGTCCATGTCTGCTATTTCCCCAGTTGTTGAGAAAAATACAGCTGAGCTGCTATTTCCTTTTCCTTTTGCATCACAATTATGTAATTAAATGATTTGCAAATTCAAATATCCAAATAATTTAATAAACACTGTTCACAAAAGAAAATTTCAATCAATTTAATTATTTATTTTCAAATAATACAACCAAAAAGAAAAAAAAGGAAAATGACTTCCTAACCATTCTTCTTATCATCCTTCAATTAGATACTTAAGGTCATTGTTGCTGTCTAACTAAAAAAATAACAGATTCTTTTATATGAAGGCTCATTTCAGACCGTTTCCAAACTCTAGTACTAAAGAAAACTCTCAATAAGTTTTTCGATATCTTATGACTTGGGCCAAGCATAACTGAGCTTAATGTGTTTGCTGAGCCCAACAATCTTTTCATGACTCTGATCTTTTTGGATTAGAATAATATGATGCTAACAGTGTGATAAATGGCTGTCTAATTCTAATGTTAGTAAACAAATAAATTGAATGCAATCATTAAAGCAGCTAAACTCCATTTAATTGACTCTCACCTCTTTAAGCCACACTTTTGATGTGCCACTCTCATTTGATCACCTTCTTGTTCTTTATCTCAATGATTAGAAGAGTTGCTTTGCTCTTTCTTTAATCCATTGTTTGACTGGCACTTCATGGCTTTAGTTGTTTGAATTTAGAGTCGAAAGCAAGAAAAATATGTTTTTCGTCGACAATTTGAGCATTCAAGAGCACAAAAAGGAAAAGATATATAATGATCTAAGTGATCAGGTATCTGAAAAAGATGCAGAGAAAGAGGCACCAGGGACAATTTGTAATTTAGCTTATTTATATTTTGCTCATGTTTGATGAGAAGCTACTGAGAAAAGAATGTTTTATGAACAACATTTTTCTTCTATATTAAGGGAACATATTATTCGAATTGCTCACTTAGGATCTCTGTAATATATCCTGAATAAGTTCGATTCAATTCAGCTTTATCGTTTCATTTTTCATTTATCGCACACCGACAAGCCTAACCGGTTGTCATATTTGACCAAGAAATCACTCTTCTTTTGAGTTTCTCATGCACAATTAAGATGACCAAATGCTACTGAGTGAAGGTCATCCATATCATGATATATCGATCTCATTGCATTTGCTTGTAGGTCAAGTGAGGTCATGGCACACGACGAATTGTCATCCATGGTGAATGAGGACTGATCGGTGTGGCTCATATACGAATGCTGAGAAGATCGGAAAGTATTCGAATCGGGAAGCCCATTGTCATGGTACAACAACATCACTTCAGGGTTCATATTGGCATCTGAAACTGAAGATTGGGTCATGCTCACTTCGCGGGGCAAGAAATAGTCCTCGCCTATTTCATACTGCGGGAACTTGTTACTCGACTCCTCTTGCTCAAATCTAGATGTTTGAGCTTTTAATGAAGCAATTTGAGCTTCCAAAGTCACAACCTGCACAAAACAAGGTAAGAAATCAGTGATGGTAAAGCATTGACATTTCATTTCTTTGGTCAACTCTGATTCATGTACTAATGTATCAACTCTGATTCAAATTGTATCAAAAGTTATGAAATTCGGTACGTTCAATACTGATTAGTCCAGAACTATGTTCCTGAACATCCACATTCTTTGGCACGAGATCGAAAGTGAATCAAACTGATACTGCATACTTAGTATCAAGATCACTTCATTGGACTAAAATAGTACTCACTTGCTGTTGCAATGCAAAGATGTGTGCCACACAACCGTAAATAGGATCGTGCAGCCTGGCTTGAGCCTCATAGGCAATGGTGAGGGCGGCCTCGGACCTGTGGGAAACCGGGAGGTGGAGGAGGAGCTTCGAGACATTGCTCGCCCCGAAGACCTTGTGAATGGCTGCAAAATGTGTAGCCCCCTGCTCATGGCAGAAGTAGGGAGCAAACACACAGCCTCTCACACACTTCCTCCTCAAGAACTTGCATGCACCACAAGGAGAGCCAAAGCCTGCCATGTCGAGCTAGCTACTACTCAACTCCACACTGCCGACTGATGATTCGATTCGATTCTTATATTAGGCCTTGTGGTGAATCACCATGGCATTATAAACATTTAGAAGGGGAGGTGGAGATCATGATTTGGGGAATAATTTACAAGAGTTGGTCTCCTTAATGGCCTACATTAACCATTTTTTAAAGAAAATCATCTTCTTCTTCTCAATTCGAAAGGCCAATTCACAGAGAGTGATGACAAAAGAAGGTAGAGACAACCCAACCCATTGCAGCTTGCTTCAGCATTTTGCTTGCTCCTTTTCTGCCGCCCTTTTCAATTCTCAACTCTATGAACGAAAAGGGTGGTAAGTGTGTTACTCGTGATCTAAATCAAGAGCTTTTTTTTTGGCTTCTAGATTGTCTTGTACTAGTGTTTTTGTTCCTTGAGGGATTAAAAGAAGCATGATCATTTGAAATCTAGAATTAGCTTTGTAGTATTTCATCTTCTTCTATATTGATATCTTTGAAAAACTTAGGCTATTTGATTTACTTCTTGATATAATTGTGATCATTTTCAAGTGTAGATGTTTGACACTTAACCATGAAGAAATGGTTCACAAGATTGTTTGTTTTTAGGTGAAGAAGACAATTGGAAAGTTAAAGAAGTAGAGGGGGAGCATACCGAAAGCACTAGAATAAATAAAAAAATGTTAATCTATTCAAAATGGCAACCATTGAGAAGAAAGATTTGTGCCCACTTTTGTCTTTAATCATGAAAGATATAATATTAGATTGTCAATAATGAAATTATGTTAGTTGAAACTATTTCGAAGTAAGATTAAAGTCTTGTTTAATGTTCTAATATATTGAGTCTTATGTTTAAAGAAGAAGAAGAAAAAAAAAGAAAGAAACTAGAACTAAAAGGGCCATCAGAGTCTTGTTACTTACTCTTACAAGGAATGATTGAGCTATTGGTAGGATTATATCTTTATTATATATGTTTTTCACATTATTAACATGTTCGATTGTATCTATCCATTTTTTAGTCCACTAGGTTCATCTCTTGTATTCCTATTGGGTCCATCCATCTCGTAAGCTCCCTTACTTTCTTCAATTTGTCACGCACTCATTAATTTGTGTGCTTGATTTCCATAACCACTATCTCTAATCGAGTCAATGGATCAACACAATCTATCCAACCAAAGTTCATTTATGAAGTTAATTTTACCCCGAGGTTATGGTGTAGCGGAAAGACGATAGTTATCATCTTAGGTATCCGTGGTTTGATTCCCAACTACGGTGTATTTTGTAGGAATTTTTTCTTCAAATGGAGGTGAACCCTGAGACGTTGGGCTTTTGGACTGCCCGCTACGAGCACTTCCCGATTTACCCTAGCGGCCGATGGGAAACTTCCGTGGGGCCGAGCCGGTCGCCCAAGGTTTGATGTTACCCAACCTCGTTAATATTTTTTTTGATATTAATTTTAATTCACCCCTGCATGCACTACCAAAGTCTTCCGTGATTTACTTATCTATATCTAACTAGGGAGCTGACGTTATTGGACCGTTTAGAATGAATTATCATCTTTTACAACAGATTTAGGAAGCTTTAGTTTATAATTAAAGATTGAATGAATCACCTAGTTTAAGGGACTGACACCTAAAACTTAGACATACACGATACATTTAATATCCCTAAAATTATAATTTAATGAAAAATGTAAAATAAATAAATAAATAAATAAAATGTTGGATTGTGATTTCAATTTGATCTACATGTCAAATTTAATCTAGTTTAGCTTGATTTGATTGGACCGAGTGGACACCCTACTAACCCAAACCCTAATCATTAGGTGGTCAAACTTGTGAGGCTTAAGCAAACTAACAAGTTAGCAAAGGCAGGAAGTCTCCGAAGATTGGTCCTGCAGATTGATTCACAATAATTCTAGGGTTTAACCATTGTTTGTCTTTCTCCAACAAGCCAACTTATAGCTCCAAGAGACAAAACCCTAGTTAGGGCTTTTAGCCGTATGCGAAAAACCACATGCTGAGAAATAATAGTCAATGGCAGTAGGATACAGAATCTACTAAAAAAATTGATCTGATGGATACATAAAGTGTTGTAATGTTCAAACTTTTCCTCACTTAGGTTTGACCTAGAAATGACTTTGTAAACTTGCATGATATCATGGAGAACATGCACACTGATTAGGTTAAGTTGCAGGCCTTGTCAGCTTGTACTACTCAGGGTTTGGAGTTTTTTAGGTATTCGGGTGGATCCGGTCGACTTAGGCCAGCTTTTGAGTTGGTTTGGATTGTAAAATGAGTGAAAATTAGACGGCCGGATTGATTGTTAGAGAAGCTCTTATGAAAACTAAATTGAAATGGCCAATTGTATCGTGATGGGATCATTAGTAGACTCCCTTTGATTTGTAATTGATTGAGTTTGCCGTTCATTCTATCGTCGATAATCAGATTTGCACATCCAAACTCTCATCCTTGTGCTTAGATGAGCATCCGGTCGAATTCTCGACTTCCTCCAACAAATTAATGGGATAGACAAATCGAAATACACTTCAATTCGATCACATATTGAGGCAAGGGGGACAATGGTGGCCCCTTTGCCACTCTTGCCTGATGGTCATACAACACATGACTGCTTTCAAGGTCTTCTCCATGCAGAAAAGCTTTTTGTTCCTTTTTCTTTAGGTTTTGGTGGTTTATAGTTGGGTGGGATGTGGACTCACTGTCTTATTTGGAGACAGATCTTCCAACTCTTGAAGTCTTGACCAAGAATTTAATCATTTCTCTGCTATTTGATTTTGATGTTGGACCAGAAAACAAAAAAAAAAGTATCGAACAATTGCAACGTACCTTCAACGGTAGAGAGACCGATGATTGATGGAGGTGTTTGTCATTGTTTGTTTTCTCAAACGAGAGGAGATCGAATGAACGAACGAAGAGAATAAAATTGAGGATGAGAGTTAGAACTTTGTGTTCATTTTGAGTGGTTGAATTGTGGTAGTTTGCCTTTGAATAACTCTTCGCTGAAACTGTCGCTCAGAATGATACTCAAAATCTGGATTGAAGCCCAGTGGATTAAAATTCACTTGAAGCAAGAAGTGCTACCAGATAATTTATTCATACACACAACTCATGCCATGTTGTATTTCACAAGGAAAACTTTATTACTAATTTACTTAACATGTAATGGTTGTAGCTACTGCACACGTTGTAGCAACTACGACTAAAAACAATATATTGGATAAACAAATATGATGGGTCACACCTTTTTATTTTTGCCAATTCCATTATACTACAAATTCTGAGGTCTATCCCGGAAACTTTGGATGCCAAACCAAATGTGAGTTCTTCCTCGATGGAGGATGCAGATCCAAGTGTTTCGCTGGTTTGGTTCGGATGAAACCCAGGTCGATAAAAATAATTTGAAGGTTCCATTCGCCAAAAGTTTCAGTATGTAATCACTAAGTTTTCAAATCTCTCAGGTCTGAAACTGTTCTTCCACCTTCAGAGATTGGCAGGGTCTTGAGCACTTCTCTTAAAGCATAATAATGACTATCACATCTATGATCTGAGATAAACTTGCCGGATATTGCAATGCTGCGGAAATCCTGATCTGGGTTCCGCTTCCACAGAGAATATGATTCTCTGCTTTTGTGGCTGTCGATATTGTCGATATCGCGTTTAAGGTAATAAATTGTTCCAGGTACATAAAGCTCCTCAGGTAGTTGTTCCTCAAGTTTTGTAATGGATAGGGAATCTGTGTTGGGTTTAGTTGAAGTAGCTGAATCTTCGTGTTGTTTTGCTTCTGCAGCAAAAACAATATTGATTAGTAGTATTCAGATAATATGTTTACAGCAAAAACAATATCGAGTAGTATTCAGATATCGTGTTGTTCTTCCTAAAAATTTCACCGTCAAAAGACGCTAAAAAATAAAGATGAAAATTTAGCCACAGTTTTAGTAATTCCAGTAGTGATAGGTGGCAACACGTTGAATCTTTCATGAAAATGAGTACATTTTTTCTTCTTCTTTTATTTCATAAAGAGTCAATGATTGACTGTTAGGATTTGCAAAGCAATATGATAAAAAGAATATGATTATATGTTGCCTTTAATATAGAGCCCAATCACATAAGAGGATTCATATAGAGGACTCCACTTAGCGAGATAAGATTTGTTGGTTGTTGTTGTTGTATGATGTTGCCTTTAATTGTTAAAAAAACCCTATAGATTGCTGAGGCAAAAATATATTTGAAAGGCATACCAGAAACAATTGATGCATCCCTAAGCTTGGTGTAAGAAGTAAGCTTCCGTGCGGCATCTTGAACAGAAGAAACAACTTGCTTAGCATTTGTCACCAAATCAAACATTCCCTTCCAATCTTCCTTCCCTAGAACACTCATCCTGCAAGTTTTCAGGAAGAGAGAGATAAATGAGCATGTAAAAAACATCATAAAAAGTTATATAAAACAGAATTTCGAGTGTTAAGTAAGATTCATAGAATACCCAATTGACAAAATAAAACCGAAACTACAAAGTGACAACAAAACCAGATCAACACAGGATGATGAGACTTGCTTCCATTATTCAATTATCTCACTGAAAGATGACATGAATCTTACAAACAGGATAATCAACATATGTTTCCATTTAATAAGAAATGGAATGCCCATAGGTTAGCTGGTTAACTTAAAATGGTAGGCATGAAAATCATATCACAAGAACTATTGTCGATAACATTCATTCTTGCTCAACCTGTTTAAAGGCTTCGTTCACCACACGTTACGATATGTATATGTGTGTGTATTACCATCTGTCGAAACAAAAGTTCAACTAGAGCATTTTTAGCTTAATGTTCAATTTCGTGCATTATTGTATCAAAAGGACATCTAAACCAATACTAGAAATTTAGAACATGGTAAACCGATGAATAACATGGTTGAAGATGACAGTGGAGAACTTGCTTAAACCTATTGATTAATTTATACCACAAAAAAAGAAGAAAAACAGACCTAAAATTGTCACCTTCACGAATGCACCATGGCTATAGCCATGGGCAAAAGCAAATAGAAATTACGAAATTATCGCAGATAGAAACAATGCATATATCCTACAAATGTGTCCAGCAATCGTCTCTTTTATCCAATGACCACAGCTGTGCAAGGTCTGCTGCTTCAACTTTGATGCATTTAGAATAATGTACCTTTTCAATGCTTACCAGTCGGTTTCCAAAATTTGATTTCGCAATTTTGCCAATGCAACAACACTTAATCTAGGAATCACATCATCCTGTAAAAAGGAGTCAGGGAAGCAAAAATTGAAAAAGACAATGCAACAAAATCAAATTACAAAACCACAAAAAATAAAAATACAACACATAAATTTTGTTATCCAAATCTAACCTGTAAAACAACTGTAGTAACATAGCTGGCGCAGCTTTCAGCTAGTTCTTTTGAAACACAAGGTGGAGTTGCAAATCCCACAGCAGATACAATGTCAGGATCAAAGCCCAACTTATCTGCTGATTGTTTCCGCAAGATCACAGCAAATAAAGCAGCAGCTGCACCACCAAGGGAATGACCTACTAGCCTTAACTTGTAACCCTGTATGAAAAAAATCTTTCCACTGGGATAAGTGTATTAAACGACATTGATAAAGCAACAAACAGAATCTTTCTATCTAGTTATTATTTGAAAGCTATATATAAGGTGTAACATTGTGTGCAGAAATGTTTAACTTGCCTTGTGTTTTTCCAGGCATTTTCTAATAGTTTTTAACTCATGATGAAGGAACCAACGAGCAGCTTCAGCTGTTCCAAAGTGCGTCGTGAAACCTTCAAATGACACTTCATTATTACTTGAAGTAATAATATCAGTAATGAGGTCATAGATATTATGTGTTCCACGTATCCCAAAGATAACTAGTTTATTGCGTCTATCTATCCCAATATAGTAGCCTGGCCTTAGCAAGCTTGAATCTTTAATAAACTTCAAAACGTTCCTTTCTTGGAGCATGCTTATCCGTGAAAGAACAGTCGCATTGTCTTTATAAGCCCCCTTTGCTAGCTCAACGTAATAGATAAGATCTTGGACCTGGAAAATGTTAGATTATGGAAGTTAGTAAAGATAAATTTTTTTACTATAACTATTTCTTCAAAGAAAAATATAATGTTTTACAAGTTCAGAAATCAATGTTAAAATATTTCATTTATAAACAGGTGCTTATGGAGATCAATAATGGAATGATTCAAATTCTCAGTTAAAAAAAGGTAATAGGTCAGTTGGAATATGAGAAATCAACAACTTTAGGTCAATTCAACCATATGATCCACACAAAAATATAAATAACTGACAGCTCCTACATTTAGTATATATGGTATCAATCGAGTTGGCAAAAAAGAACCACCACAACTAAAGTTAATGTTTATCACACAGAAATACATTACTGACCATTACATTACACAACAAAAAAGTTTCAAACAACATAGATTACATAAGGCAGTACATGCAAAAAATCCCACCAGGCAGTATATATGAAGCTATATATTTCAACAATTCTGATTCAAATGCTTTCTAAGAAAAGAAATTACGATAGCTTTTGATGAGAGAATCAGAGAAGAAATTACGATAGCATCTGAGAAAATTTGAACACCCTCAAACTCCACAGCCTTCTTACTTGAAGCTTGACTGATATAAATAAGATATAAACCAACTGTTAAGTCGCTAAAACTCCAATCCTGGATGCCAATTTTACTTTTCTGTATACTCGTAAAAATTTCAGACAATGATCTACTGCTGGAGGGTCCATTATGCTTCTCATCGCTGCCTGCAAAATTTTGTCAATCAAAAGCAATCAAACCATATGTCAAATAGAAAGGAAAATAGTTCTTATTGTGATCAATTGAAAGGTCTTAAGTTTGATTTTATGACAATTTATCATAAAATTTTGGGAGATTAGAAAAAAAAACCCAGAAATACTAATTTTAACTATGAACATACAGCCTAAACCCAGCACGTAAATTGAATTACATTGGAGTATATTTTCTACAACTATTGGAGCTAGCAGGATCTGAATTCTGAACATCTACCCTATGGATGCAATGATTGGATGAACATTCATCCCAAAAGCTTAAACTAGTAAAGTGAGTAAAAGTCCTGACAAATACAACAACAACAACAACAACTACTACTACTACTACTACAAAAACAACTATTCAAGGTCATATCAAAACATAATACGTATACTAATGGATATTCTATGATTTCTTCTTAAACAAGGATCATAAATATGCCTTTGAGTTTGAGAAACAAAAGAAATCACTCTGATATGAATATTTCTGAAATCAATCCTGTTCACAATTCCAGACATTTGATGGAAAACAAAAAAGGAATTCCTTTAAACAGACAAAGGGCGAAATCACTCGCCCCAGCGCCCCCGCCGCACCCGTCCCAAGGCCATCACGAGGGAGGTAAATCACGGTCCCCGAAGTAATTAGTGTACAGTTGGGCCGAGAATTGATACATCAAACGCCCAGAGTTTTAATCCAGTGCGCTTCGCGCGACTCGAACCCAGGACCTCTTAGACAACACCCCCATGCACTAACCACTCCGGATCCCCGTGGGGACAAAATGTCTTCATAAAAAATGTCATTTTTAAGGAATTCCTTTAAAGCATATACAAAAGATTGTAAAGTTAGCTTTGAATATGCAAATATTGTAAATTCAATTGCCAATGATTTTGAAGAGATCCTGAAGTCTATTGGAAGTTATAAAAGGCTGTTTTGGGGTGGAAAAAGAAAATTTAAAGATTTTTCAAAAATTAAGTAGAGAAGATAATAAAATAACCAAATATCAATAACAACCACAGTTGCCTGTTTTGAAAATATCAGATATGGTAGCATGAATACTACATGCATAATTGAAGCAAAGTAATCAAGCAAAAAAATCACCTGCCAAGGATGCCCACTTATACAGCTGCATTGCTGGTTCAAGAGCTTTGGAAAGCCATGCAACTTCAAGTTTCTGCTTCCATCCAGCAAAATTGTCAGATTTATCGCTGCCATCATCATAGACGTGAGGCTCATGCAATTTCTCATCCCTGATAACAGGTGAAGTTTCAGCTTTGCTCAAATTAGAGCTGAACACTTTATCCTCTCTCTCCAATTTAGGGTGTTGTGAAAGGCATCGATTTATAATGCCGGCTACATATTGTAGGTATGATTCTTCTTTTCTCATTGAACGGATGCCAGAATCTATAGAAAATCAATGGGATGCAGACTGTAAGTTGGAGAAAAGGAAGATGCTAAATATAAACTTGGTACAACCAATATGGAATCCTAATCAAGGTTGATCTACATCATTAGACCGCCCTTGTTCTCATTAGCTTTCCCAAAATGTGATTACCAAACAAAGATTACACTCATTTCCAAAGTATCATAAGTTCATGGAGTCCGTATTAAGTGAAGATTAGAGCTTGTTAATTCACAGTACAACTTAGAACAAATCCATGAATTTTTCTTTCTTGTTCAAAAAAGAAAGCTCATTTTCCTCATTAAGAGTATAAATTGAAGCATCCTGACCAGTTGACCTCATCAAACCCTAATACGAGCCTGGTCAAAATTTATCGGTCACTTGCGAATCGAATACATGATTTAATAATGAATGTAAGCCCTGCTCCCCACTTCACTCCCTGTAGCACAAATGATACAGGCGATTAATCGTATCGCGCATCAATTTCCCTCGAAAAGAAGATAAAGCGTGATTTTGAAAGGGAAGGATATCCCACAGAACAACAAGCGCAATTCTTGATCTAAGGGTTCAAAAAATTGTAAAATTTAGAGGATGCAAGGAGAGAAGCGCGTACTGAGATGGAGGAGCAGCCTCTTCGCCATTTGCAGGTGCGACGCCGAGCACCGGGAATAGCGCATGTGGCAATACAACCGACTAGCGAGAGAGAGAGCAAGCAAGCGAGAGCGAGAGCGAGCGAGCGAGAGGCGGTGGCGAAGACAATGGTGGAGGTAAGAGATTTGGCAGCGCGATCCTTCTGCAATCGGCAGTTAATTGTGTCGTAGGAAAGGGGAGAAAAGGGGGAGAATACGTCACAATTCATTTATAAATGTCTCTAGAACAATCATTAAAATTAGAGTTAACTATTAAATAAAGCTTAAGAAATCTATAATCATTTTTCACATCTAATAATATGTATAATCATTAAATTTCATAATAAATCTATTGAGAAAAAATATTATCAAAATATTAATGGACTCTCTAGGGGTAAATTTGCTTAAACTCCCCACTTCCAAACTTACATTTGCATGCAATCCCTACCCAATTTTTATTTGCATGCAGTCCCTGATGGGATTGACAAGACAGCTTTGTGAGTATTATTTGAAGAAAGTTGAGTATACAAGTTAGAAAATTGAGTATATGAGGTTGCATCCACCACATCAAGAAACTGCATACTCAATTTTCACTCTTTTATACTCACTTTTCACTCTTTTATACTCATTTTTCACTGATGTATACTTAATTTTCACTCTTTTATACTCAATCCATTAGGGAGTTAACACAAAGAAAAACTCAAATGGGGACTTAATGCAAAGTTTGACTTTCCATGAAGGATTTAAAGCAAATTTACTGACTCTCCTCTAGAGTATTTATTTTCGCATGATATCTTAATACAATATTTTTTAACACTCAAAATATTAAAATAATTAATCAGTTTCTTCAAATTAAAAAATTAAAAGAATTCCTCTAATTATTTATAGGGTAAATTTTCTAAACTCCCTACTTACCAATTCAACTTTGCATGCAATCCCTACACAAACATTTCTTTGCATGCAGTCCCTGATGGAATGTTTGGTGAGTATTATTTGAAGAAAAGTGAGTATAAAAGTTAGAAAATTGAGTATGACAGGTTACATCCACCCCATCAATACCCATGTACTCAATTTTCACTCTTTTATACTCAAGTTTTACTCTTTTATACTCAGTTTTCACTGATGTATACTCAATTTTCACCCTTTTATACTCAGTTCTATCATGGAGTAAAAACAAAGATAAACTTGTATGGGGAGTGAATGCAAATCTCAAAGGACTATTGGGAAGTTTATGGCAATTTACCGTTATTTATATAACACTCTTCTTCGAAAAAATTAAAATATTTAATAAAAATCTTTCATTACACTTTAAAATTTTTTTTATAAAAATTATATTATTTTAAAATAATTTTGATAAATCATATATTGATACAATTTTATGTCAACGACCGCTTGTTTTTTCAGAATCGATTAATCTTGATGACCGTTTAGCCCATAGAAAATTTTGATCGATCATTATGACATAGTTGGTCCCAGAGTCGTCAACCTGGCAGGTGCATAGGGCTGCACCTGAAGTGGACCCTTTTTGTTTTAATATAATTTTAATTTTTTTTAAATAATCGGTATTAAATATGTATTCAACGAACTTAAATTAATTAAAACGACGTGGTTCTGTTTGTTATATATATATATATATATATATATATATATATATATATATATATATATAGAGTATTGATATTGTGCGCTCCCAACCATGCGCGTCCTTGCGCTACATTTTTTTTTTAATATATAAATTAAACAATTCCTCGGAAAAATACTTTTTATTAATTTTTTTTGTTTTTTTCCTCCTCCCACCGCTCGAGCAGTTGCTCGTCTTCTTCGTTGGCGCGGCAGACGGCAGACGGCGGGCGAGGCGACGGCGGACGGAGGCGGCGACGGCGGACGGAGGCATCGACGCCTCCGTCCGCCGTCGACGCCTTCATCCGCCGTCGACGCCTTCGTCCGTCGTCGCCCCCTCCGCCCATCGCCGCCTCCGCCCGTCGCCGCCTCCGCCCGCCGTCTGCCGTCTGCCGCGCCAACGAAGAAGACGAGCAGGTGCTCGAGCGGTGGGAGGAAAAAAAACAATAAAAATTAATAAAAATTATTTTTCTGAGGAATTGTTTAATTTATATAAAAAAAAGGATGTAGCGCATGGACGCGCATGGCTGGGAGCGCACAATATCAATACTTATATATATATATATATATATATATATATATGAAAATGGATAGGGAGAGTGAAAAACATAATGAATGACGTGATATCTTACATGCAGCGATCTCTGACGGGTTCACCGTGCCCCCTAGGATATAATTTGTTTCGGGACGGCGGCCGAAGGCCGCCGATGGTGTTCAAGCAATGATCGGACGTGTGCATGTAAAGTGTCACATCATGTCACATCATATCACATCATTCACAATGTTTTTCACTTTCCCATTTTCACTCTCCCTATCATTGCTTATATATATTATATGAGCAATGATAGGGAGAGTGAAAAGCATAGTGAATGATGTGATATGATGTGACAATTTTACATAATGATGTGACATTTTACATGCACACGTCCGATTATCGCTTGGACACCATCGGCGGTCTTCGATCGCCGCTCCGAATCAAACTATATCCTGGGGGGCATGGTGAACCCGTCGGAGATCGCTACATGCAAGGTGTCACATCATTCATTATGTTTTTCACTCTCCCATTTTTACTCTCCCTATTATTTTTCTATATATATATATATAGAATAATAATTTTTCTATATATATATAAATATATATATAAAAGTAAATACTAACAAAATAATATCAAAAATTAAATAAAAAGAATATAAATATAAATTTAAAATATAATGTATTTTTTTTAAAAAAATCCAAATTAATACTCAAAGAGATATTTTCTACCTCCTACACCAACCTATATTAATGATTTTTTTATAATATCATTTTATTATTTTTATATAAAATAGAGAATGTTTTTTTAATCGGCCCTTCAAAACTTAAAGCCGGCCTGTATTAGAATAAATTAAAAAATATTCACGGAGATTGAATTTCAACATTTTTAAACTATATTTTATTGGAGAAAATTTTTTTATAATATATCACAGTTAATATTTAAATTTTAAATCTTTTCATTATCTACGGTAGCCCTAACATCATGTTATTGCCGAGGGTAAATTGTTTCCCATTTAAATCACTATATCTTCAAAATTAGGAATATTTATTAAAGTTTAATATTCCTCTGCTTTTTCTCGTGTCTTACACTCTTTAAATCATTGAGAATTTTCTCATGCTACATGTTAATGATGAGTTAGATAAATTAGTTTATTTAAAAAAAATTGATGCGCAGAGAGAATTTATAATATAAAATCTTATAGAAATGATGTGACATTTTAATTGTAACAATCTCTGACGGTATAGTTAGTTGGGAACGATGATCCAAGACTATCCTGGTATCCAAACAATAATCCGACATGTATAAAAAAAATATCATACCATTCCTATTGAATTACATATTATAAATTATTGCTACTATTATTATCCTATTTTTTTCCGATATGTATCATTGTTCTTTTTTTAATATGTATATCAGATAGGATATAAATAAAATTTTAACGTATCCACCTAATATCCATAGTCAAAAATATTTATACGGCTCCGGGGCTATGGTGCAGTAGTAGGGTAACTAGTTATTAATCAGGTATTCGCGGTTTGATCCTCAGCTACGATGTATTTTACAAGAATTTTTTTTCAAATGGGGCGCGAACCCTGGGACACTGGGCTTCTAAACTGCCCTCCACGAGCACTTCTCGATTTATCCTGTTGACCGATGGAA
The DNA here is from genome assembly GCA_024364735.1 of Boesenbergia rotunda. Classification (NCBI taxonomy): domain Eukaryota; kingdom Viridiplantae; phylum Streptophyta; class Magnoliopsida; order Zingiberales; family Zingiberaceae; genus Boesenbergia; species Boesenbergia rotunda. The sequence continues at coordinate 118,788 of JAGFNQ010002869.1, forward strand.
AATTTCCGTGGGACCGGATCAGTCATCCCAAATTCAATTTGTCTACTGCCTGGTTCATCATTTTTTTTCCAAAAATATTTATACTCAAATATTAGATTATTTAAAAATTTCTTTCCCACTCTCTTCTAATCGGATTCATAATAAATTACGACGCAAAATATATAAAGATTTTTGGATTATTTTATTAGTCACGTGCTGAGCGTCTGGCGGCTCAAGTTAGCAGAGTTTCTCGTGTTCTCTCTCGCGTGCGCCAAACCCTAAAACCACACTGACGCTTCTTTTACTTGGGATCGAAAAGCCAACGCCGCGAAGCTTCTCGTACCTTGTCGAGACCGCCACCACCCTGTTATCTCTCACTCTTTCGCCGTCTCGCGGTCGCGATCGCAAGAGAAGATACGAGTTCGATCTCTACTTCAGCTAAATGGCGGCGGCTAACGCGATCTCGGTCTCTCCCTTCGTCACCTCCCCTCGCCAGGTCTGGCTACACTTTCCCCGTCTCGATCATATTCTTGTTAGATCATAGAAGTTGGCACCGAACAGTTTAACCTGATCCAGAAGGATCTGGGATTTTCGTGTATTGCTTCGATTTGCATGGTGTTGGTTTTGTGATTGGGTTTGGTCTTGGGCGGTGCAGCGATGGAGCATTAGGGGGAGGACGAGTGGAGGCGGCTACAAGCCGATGGTTGTTCGGGCGAAGGCAAAGGAGATCGCTTTCGATCAGGAATCCAGATCTTCCTTGCAGGCCGGTGTCGAGAAGCTCGCGGACGCTGTGGGAGTCACCTTGGGCCCCAGAGGTATGTCGGCTTCGTGTGGCTGTCATCCATTGAGAAACCATTAGATTGTTGGTTTTGCAGCTTCTGCAAGCACAGCTCTTTCCATGTCAAGAAGAGTGCAAATAACTTCTCTTTTCGTGCTTTGATCATAACAATTAACTATTTTCATCTAAAGATTGAATATCACATGCTTTTCTTTTACTCCTGTCCTACACTTCATAATTAACTATTTGTTTTCCTCCAATTTTGTACCAAAAACAAAGGGAGGAATGTTGTTCTGGACGAGTTTGGGAATCCCAAAGTGGTTAATGATGGTGTTACAATTGCTCGGGCTATCGAGCTGGCTGATCCCATGGAGAATGCTGGTGCAGCACTTATTAGAGAGGTAATAGAACTTATTTGTGTGTTTTACTTTGTTGGAATTTCTTTCCCTTTTTTTTCACCTGATTTGGGCAGAAATAAAATCAAGGAATTGGATGAAATTAATTTTTCCTCCTTTCATCTTTTTTCCAAGTAAAACAGAAGAAATTGAGAAATACATCTTTTTTCTTTTCAATGCTATTTCCCTCCAAGGAAACACATCAGGTGTTATAATCAAAATGCACTAATTTCCAATGGTTGTTGCTTTGGGTGAAAGGTGGCTAGCAAGACCAATGACTCGGCTGGCGATGGCACAACAACTGCATCTGTTCTTGCTCGGGAGATAATTAAGTTGGGTTTGCTAAGTGTTACCTCTGGAGCAAATCCTGTTTCTGTCAAGAAGGGAATTGACAAAACTGTGCAGAAGCTAGTTGAGGAGCTTGAGAAGAAGGCAAGGCCTGTGAAAGGACGTGCAGATATCAAAGGTATTGTGGCTATTTGCTACCAAATTTAAAGTGTTTGTACCGGTATGTGTTTTTATGTTTTTCATAAAATATATGGTTCAGCCAGCAAAGAAACATCGATGCATTGGAACAAGTTTGTAAACTTCACTCTCTAAAGCTTAGTTTCTTTTTTCTTGGCAGCTGTTGCCTCTGTTTCAGCTGGCAATGATGAGTTTATAGGTGATATGATTGCCGATGCTATTGATAAAGTTGGGCCTGATGGAGTTCTCTCTATCGAATCATCATCATCATTTGAGACAACAGTTGTTGTTGAGGAAGGGATGGAGGTCTGTCATCTCACACATGTTTTATACTCTTGTTTTATCTTTTGATTGATTCCTTGTTGTTCAAGTGAGAACGTAACTTTTGCAGATAGACAGAGGTTACATTTCCCCACAATTCGCCACGAATCTTGAGAAGATGCTAGTGGAATTTGAAAATGCAAAGGTTCTTGTTACTGATCAGAAGATCTCGACTGTTAAGGAAATAATTCCATTGTTAGAGAAGGTAACACAGCTAAGAGCTCCTCTCCTCATCATTGCTGAGGATGTAACTGGTGAGGCTTTGGCTACACTTGTTGTAAACAAGTTGAGGGGTATTCTAAATGTTGCTGCTATTAAAGCACCTGGTTTTGGCGAGCGCAGAAAGGCTATCCTGCAGGACATGGCAATTTTGACTGGTAGGGTAATTTGTTTCTTTTAGAACTTAATGATTTAGGATGAGTTAGTCTATTTTTCTTATTTTTCTACTGCAGAAGCTACTTATTTCGTTAGGGATATTTTAAATTAGCTTAGAAAATACAGCTTTAGGAAACAGTTATTAGCCAATATATAGTCTGGAAATCCAATAACCATGTAAACTTTAGCAAACTTTACCTTTTCCTCTACATGAAAGTTCTTCTGTCAACTATTGGTGTAGGTGCTGAATTGCAGGCAAAAGATCTAGGTTTATTGATAGAAGATGTATCTGTTGAGCAGCTTGGCACAGCAAGAAAAGTAACTATTTCCCAGAACTCTACAACTATAATTTCGGATGCTGCTACCAAAGATGAGATTCAGGCCAGAATTGCTCAACTGAAGAGGGAGCTTTCTGAGTCAAATTCTGTTTATGATTCTGAGAAGCTAGCTGAGAGAATTGCAAAATTATCTGGTGGAGTGGCGGTCATAAAAGTAGGTGCTGCAACAGAGACCGAGCTTGAGGACCGCAAACTTAGGATAGAGGATGCTAAGAATGCCACTTTTGCAGCTATAGAGGAAGGTATTGTACCTGGAGGTGGTGCTACATATGTTCACCTATCAACAATTGTTCCTGGCGTCAAGGACAGTCTGGAAGATCATGATGAGCGCTTAGGTGCTGACATTGTACAGAAGGTGAGATATTGAATATCCTAACAACAAAATTATAAATTCATTCTTCAAGAATGTGATTTGAATAGATTTAAGATGTATATCTTAAGAAAGGGTGAATAATGAATCTACGTGTTGATAATAAGTATAAATTCCTAATAGCTTAAAGTGTTGGTTTACTGGTCCCTCAATTACACTTAATATATTATGAAAGCAGAGATGCTGTATTCTAGTTCCGTTGTAACTCATGATCAAGTCCACTCGATAGAATCAACCTGATCCAGTTCACTCCTGCCAATTCCCCTCGTGAGGGATTGGATTTTTGTAACTTTGGGGATAAGTGCTCGCTGAATCAGACTTAACTATACTGTTGCGACATATGAACTCTAGTTTCTTAATGGAGTATAATCTAGCAAATTGCCATATAAATAAGAACTGTAGTTTCTTCTCAAATCCACTCAATTGTAGTGATTATGTGCTGCTTATTGCATTAACTACCATATTAATGTTAGCTTGTTAACTTATTTGATACATTGTGGTGGAAGATTGGCAGGTATTTGAACTGCCATTGTCTTCAGTTTTAGCTGGTAGCTTTTGAGAACATTTTGTACCTTCTATCTTTGTCAATTTGAAACGCATGCATAAAATGATTTCCTACCCTCGTAGATTGGCTAATTTCTTTCATACCAGTGGATTGGTCGAACTCTAGTTTATACAAGTTAACTACCATTTTCTCTAGGAAACACAGCTGAAGGGAAACAAAAAGTGAACTATCTAAGTGTGTTTAATTTCCCATAACAAGCAAGTAATAAATATGCTTATATCTATCATAATTAAACTTGTGTGCCTATCAGTATCTTCCAGATATTGCTATGAAAATTGTTTAGTACTCATCAATGTTCATTTTCCGATTATCGAAGTTGATTATATAAACACACCAAGGTCCATCTCCTACATTCGTCCATAATTATTAACATTAGTATGCTTGCGATGCTATCTACTGGTGTTTGTCCCTGAAAATATTCTTGTCATTTGAACATATCACTAAATGTTGTTATCGTGTTAGAGTTAGCAGCTTATTTGTAGGATAATTGCTAATAAAATATATTCTGCCTTCGAATCATCAGGCACTAGTGGCACCTGCAGCTCTGATTGCCCAAAATGCAGGAGTAGAAGGAGAAGTGGTGGTCGAGAAGATCCTTGATAGCAACTGGGAGATTGGCTACAATGCAATGGAAGACAAGTATGAAAATTTACTTGAATCCGGGGTGATCGATCCCGCGAAAGTCACCAGGTGTGCGCTCCAGAATTCTGCCTCGGTGGCCGGAATGGTTCTCACAACACAGGCGATTGTGGTGGAGAAGCCCAAAAAGAAGTCTTCTGCAAAGTCACAAGCCAAAGGGCTTGCTGTCTGATTGCTCAAGCATTTCAACCTCCTCGCAGTTGGATAAGTTGAACAAGTCAGAGCACCTATCTTTCTTCTTCTCTTCTCCTTCAGTTGTTGATGATCATAAGTTCGGTTAATACTTTCCCACTGTTATTCATGGCATAAGTTTCTTCAGTCTCCGCCTTTAGTTATCGTGGATCATAAATTTGGTTAAATACTTGTCAACTGTTATTGCTTTTGAAGTACAAGTTTCATCTGTCTCTTGGTTATTATGAATCATAATTTTGATTAGCACTAACCACTGTTGCCTTACGAGATAATACTGTTTTAATTTGATTTAGTTTGATCCAAGTCAATGAACTCTTCCCATCAAGCCTTCACAGTGTGGAAAACAGAGATATGGAAACATTCAATTGAAATTCCAAAAAGAAAAAACATCATTGATTTGTACTATTTAAGGCTTTGATCGACAGAGAGAATGAACTATTAAACTTAAACAATTACTGCAATTGAAGACGGTATAGAATAAAATTCAGATCTCCAACATACTGTGGTGATGAAATCGATGTCTCATCATCCTTTCATTAAAAAAAATATTAATAAGGTTAAGTAACACCAAATTTAAGAGGATTGATTTGATTTCATTAAAAAAATTTTATTGATAATAAGGTAAATCAGAGAAATATACAAGATTCATTCTAACAATTAAAATTTTTAAGTCCGTTATCTATTAAAAAAATTTGATATTATATCGTAATTAAATTTTAAATTTTAGATTCCCAATTTATTATTGAAAAATCTAACCATTTCGCGACCATCGTCAGGAGAAAAAGATAGCTAATTCATGCATGCATTTATGATGGATTTAACACTCTTCAATGACATTCCTAAAATGAGCTTGCAAATAAATCTAGAAATATCTATCTAGTCGATGATCTAAAGATGGTATATTATATAAAGTGAGATAAATTATAAGATCAATTTATAATTAATTGTGAAGTAGTTAGGAGGTAGGAGGAGATTTTTTTTCCGAGGACATGTGTCCATAAAAATAAATTCATGCCTTATTATAGTAAATCGATCGCCCTCGGACTAACTTGACACTCATCAACACAACACTATATCTACACCGAACTAGTAGAGAAGTACATCCGATTCCTAATATCATGCATTCGAATTCTTGATTGTGAAAGTTGTAACTATATCCAACGAGTGACTCGGAGATTGACCCGAAAGTTACTATTTGAAATAATTTGCAGTTGAATTGGTGTGTGCTTAGCTGCTTGCTCTTAGAAACACCTACTGCTCCATGAATATAGGGACTTTGGAGGTTGTTGACGTGGAGAGTATTAAAACCACCTCGACGTATATTAAGAAAGTTAAAATCAAGATAAACCAACGGAATTATCATCCCTCGGCCTATCCTAGACGAACCGTTCCACTAGTCTACTTAGTTCCATCAACTCAACACCATCAACCCAGTCGACTCAGCTAACTGATTTGATACTCTTACTCAATTCTTTCAGTTCCGCCGATTCGTCAATCTTGATCAATTACTTCGGATTTGCCGATCTGACCACCCTGATCAGTCATCTCGGATCTGTCAATCTGATTGTCCTGCTCATTCCAATCCGATCGTCGTCTCAACTCTATTGATCCAATATCTCTCCACTAACATATCAAACTCTCTTGCTCAACTTACCCCGGGGCTATGGTGCAGCTGTAGGACGACTAGTCACTATTCTAGATATTCACAATTTGATCTCTATCTACGGCGTATTTTATAGGAATTTTTCCTCCAAATGGGGCGCGAACCTTGGAACGCTGAACTTCTAGACCGCCACCGCGAGCGCTTTCCAATTTATCTTGGTGATCGGTGGAAACTTCATGGAATCGGACCGATCATCCAGATTCATCTGCTACCTGGTTCAATATTTTTTTTTTCTCTTGCTTGCATAGAGTAAGGCTTGGAGGGGATCATCAACGGGAGAGATTATACTGAGAATATACCGAAATTACCAATAAGAGCTATCATCCCTGTTCATCAGATGCCAGTAAAATCTCATGCTAAATTCAGAAATTAAGCTTAGAGATTATAAATAAAGTTCATGATTTATTCAGGAGCAGTTGAATTCACACAAATTCTAAGTTCAGAATGTTCAAAGGTTCCAACACAAATTGCCAAAGCTATCATCATCCAGAATGCATGATAAATTTAAATAACTCAGAACAGAGACCTGCCGCGGCCAGCCCTGTCGTCGCCGGAGGCCTCCCCGGGCTAGTTCTATTAGTTGTAGCTGCTGCCCTCGCCTTCATCAGAGGCCAGTCGCTTCCTTTTCTTTTCTGCACAGCCTGGATCTGCAGCATTTGGAGAAGAAGATGAAGGTGGACGCTCCGAGTTCTTTTGTTTCGCCTTCAATGCATCGACGAGCCAATGAGGAAGAGTGCTCTTCGAAGGTCCTGTTGAAGTTTGATGCACCTGGGTTCGGGCATGGCCATGGGATGACTTCAGCTGTCGGTTGTTCGGGCAGGCAGTTCTCACTAAAGGTCGCCCGGATGGAGGAGCCAGAGGAGGTTTAACAGAAATAGGTTGGGCGATCATTATGCCTGTTGGATTCAGAAACAAACAAACCAAAAAAAAAAAAAGTTGCAGTTGAAATTCTCTGTTTGTCAACAAAAGCAAAGTGTTCTTTTGGATCGAAAAGCATAGCATATACCGTTGAGAATCTTTGTCAAATCTTTCTCCCATTGCTTCCTTAAATCCTCAGCGACCCTGAACTTCTTGAAGGAAAGTTTGGATCAGCTAACAGAGTGTTCCAGTTTTGTTGGCCGTGTCTTCTCACGCCGACCCAAAGACAGTCCAGTTCTGATTCCAGCCACTCAGTTGAGTCTCTCTGATAGTTTTCAGACGAGTTTTCGATCAAGGATCGCGACGAGGATGAGCCTTCTCCGAAACTGTGCTGCAGAGTTTTTCCTTCTACATAGCCTTTGTTCTCAAAAATTGAAGCTTCAGTGGGCACTGGAAATTCTTGAGAGACGTTCGACGCCTGTTCACGCGGTTCTACTTCACAAGTGACACCAAAAAGTTTCACTTTCACCTTTCCTTTTCCTTTTCCCATTCCTTTATCTTTATCTATTTCTTTTTCTTTTTCTTTTCCTTTTCCTTTTTCTTTTTCCTTTTCTTTTCCTTTCGGAACCGGCATGAAGCATCCTTGAGATGGCTCCTGGATTAAGGAAGCAAACTATCATATAAGAATGCCAAAACCGATATATTCATTTCATATGCTAGAGTTCACCTGATTGATTTGGCTTTGGGCAGTTGAATCAGCTGGTAACAAAGACAAATTCGGTCCAGTTTTTTCAGTATAATCAAGAGGAAGTTTTCCGGTGTTAGACCGTGAAGGCCCATCTGTTGCATTATTGGAAATGTTCTTCTCCAATTCAGTGTTCTTAGTTTCACTATCTTCATCGGGCGGATAATTTGGAGTTGCATCCTTTGGTTCCACTGTGATATCAATGTTGACACCAAATGGATGTTCATCTGAATTTCTGTGAGTTGCAGTTGTAGGCGAAACAAGTTCGAGAGAAAGGTTCAAATTACTTTTATCCTCACATAATGCGCCTCCTGATTGATCTCCAACTGAAGTTTGAGGAACCTATAAAGAACCTTTAATCAGGAATATATACATGTTCTTTGATACTTCGGAACTAGATGAATCAGAAATTAGCACAAGCCAGGAAAGTTTAACTCCCTGGTAAAAATGGTATAATATGGCCATAACCACGAACCAAAGATCATATCCTTATTTCGAGAACATATTGACAACTATTTGTCACTGAGTAAACACAAGTAAGAATATGCATGAACAAGCATGCAAGAAACAGGAATCATTGATACATCTAGAGAACTAAGTATATAACACATCATACTCATAATCACTAGGCATGATTCAATACGTAGAACCTAGAATTTAGCATTCAATAAAGTCGAAGATGCCTGAACCAAAAATTCATGTAAAAGAGAAAACCATGGAGTATATATATATTCAACTACATAAAGCATTCAACTCTTCATGTTCGAAGTTACTAGGATCAATTATCGGTGTCAGGTCTTAGGGCATTTCGGGACAATATGCCTTTCCTACCAAGCAAGGTTTGAAATACTATTCCGATACTAATTTTAGCCTTTTTTTTATTATCATTGTGTTAGTATACCAAGTGGTATACTTAGCTAGAATGTAAGTTTTGATCATCATCTTGTCTATTGAAAGACCTAGTTGAATAACTACCTCAAATTATAACGTCAACTAGTACCATAGAACATGCTATATAACAAATTGTTGAAATCTATATCAGATTTTGACATCGAAAACCATACCATATAAATCCATGTGATGTATATAGGGCTAAGTATTGGGTTAATATCGAATCGAACTAAATTAATTGAAACTGAATAAATCTAATTTTTTTGAATCAAACGAACGGACCAAATTTTTCACAAGGTTGTAAAAATCGCTAGGCGGTAGTCGGGCGGAGGACTACCGCCTAGCGCCTAGTCGGCGCCTAGGCGGTGCTAGGCGGCATTAGGCGGCACCACGGTGGGGTGCCGCCTAGCACCTAAGCGGCGCCTAGGCGGGCCTAGGCGCCGACTTTTACAACAAATTAAAAACTGAACCGATAAAATATCAATTCATTCGAAAACTGAATTAACCGATTTTTTTTAACAATGATAGATTTAATCGAAACCGATTGTTTTTTAATAATGATTGAATCATTAGGAGATTTACCGATTCGATTTTTTGTATATCGGTTTATTCGGTTTAACCGAATAAGAAATTAAAAAAACCAAACCGAATTAACAAAAAAATCGATTTTTGAAAAATAAAATAAAATATCGAAATAACCAAACTGAATTTTTTAAATTCGATTGGTTCGGTCGGTTTGTTAAGTTTAGCTAAACTTTTGCTCACTCTTAGATGTATGTGTAGTTAACTCGATAGCTATGCATCTCATTGGAATGCTATCAGGTAACAACAAGTAATAATGCAATTGACTAAATAGGAAAAAAAAAGACATCAATGGGTTTAAAAGGCAAACTCATTAATATTTAAAATCAACACTTATTATCATCTTTTGCTTTAGGCCAAAAAAAATATAGTAGATTCATCTAGGCTTTGATAAGGGACAACACAACTTCAATTCATGTAACTTCATCCTGTTATAGTATAACCATCCCTATTAGCAAATCCATCGACTAGTATGCCTCTGACATAGCAATATTTTTAATCATTCAATGCATCATTTTCTCGTCATCTAACCAAACCTATGATCTATGACTAGAACCACTTCATTACCATTTCCTATAAGGCTAACCACTAGTTTGATAACTCTAAACCACTGACCAAAATGCTCGAATAAAAGTTAATGACAGTATAATCAGCATTCTAAACATTTTCAAAATAAAAAATATAAGGATTATAAACATCACTGAATATTGCATTACTCATTAACTAATCAAGTGAAAGCTACTATTAGTAAATCAAATTATCTAACATCTTTCATGCATAACATACAAGATTTACAAACATAAGAGATGATAACCGATCATCTTTAGTAGGCTGAATATATCAAATATATGTGTTGTATCAATTAGTGTTTCGGAATGTACAACGTCTAAGTTTGTTTAGAAAAAGACCTGAGAATATTAAGTAAAAGAAGGTACAAATTAATATCACCGGAACTTAACAATTTATACCATCGCAAATACATAAACGAAATCATGAAACTTTAGTTCCATTTATCTTCCAGCAGTTAGCTACAAAATAGTATAGACCTCGTACAATGTAGTAAGGTTATGAAGTGTCTTAAATTGTTCTAGACAAACGGTTTGAATCATACAATAGTGTTTCCGTATGTTTTTTTGAAAGCAAAGTATCTCACTATTACTTTACAAAGATATATAAAGTGACTCATACCACTTCAACTCCAAAGAAAACATCAATGGATGTTTTTCTTTTTCCTACTTTAATGTATCCTTTAAATGTCTAGATTATCATATTTGGTGGTTCTTCTTTCTTTCCTTAATAAAGAAGAGAGTTTAAAAGCTTATGTTTAATCTCCACTAAAACTTTCTTTAATAGGTTGCTAAGGGTTGTTTAAAATTTTGAGCCGCACCAATTAGTGCAGGTGAAATTTACCATTCTGTACTAACATACAAAATTCATCAATACAGACAATACTAGAGGCAATAAATTCACGAGGTTTCCTTTTGTATGTCTTGCAAGCTAAGGTTCCACTAAAGGACCTACAAGATCGAGGTCATCGAGGAGATATTTTTGTAAGCTAGGATTTCATCAGTGTCTTCCTCAATAACTCCGTGAGCTGCAAGTCGTCGACAAAATCTAAAGTTCCTCCCCATTTCTTCTTCACCCCTCCTCAATGCCTCCTAATTGGTAACACCATGAGCACCACCATGATACTTCATCAGTGCCATCAAGTTTGTCACATCCTCAACACAAGATGAGATTTCAAATGATGTTGTTAAGAGTTTCCATATCGACCTTTTGTATGTAACTTCTATCTTTCACTGATCAATATACTACTAGCGTAGTGGTTAAGTCACTTTCTAGTTTGGCAATGATTACATATTTGATCCTAAAAACTTCAACTCCCTCAATACATATTTGTGTGTGTGTGCGCGCGCGCTATATATATATAGTATAGTAAGTATCCAAATTTAGAATACTTAAATAACAAAGTGATAATGAGTTTATGGTACAAATAGTTAAATTCTACACTGAAGTTAAGAAGGTCCTTATTCACAATCACAAGTTTTCTATGCAATGAGGGGTCTTCTTATGAGCCTCGCAACCTTTACTAAACTAGTAGGTGGAAGAGTCATGTCTCCTATTTAGGTATAAAATGTTTGGGTATGTGTTATGATTAGAGTTCATTGTACGTATTGGATGTTATTCATGGAAAGACATGTTCTAAATAGCGAAAATGTGCATTGTGTGGATTATAACTACTACCAATGCACAAGAGAAAGAATACAATGATTTACATTATTTCTAATGATCATAGTTATGTATAGTTTTTGCATCAAGAAGTGGTAGGAGATCCTTATCTTTTTATGTCCTTCACGAACGAATGCCCACTCATCATCTATGGATCGATCTTAGTTCATAAAAATCTCGGAGAGGGTCTTTTAAGATGATGTTTTCTTTAATAATCAAAGTAGTATTTTTTTCATCAACGTTAACCTCCAAGTCTTGTACATTATAAAATAGAGTTCCCCGAATGTTTTTATTAAGGATTATAATCAATATTTTCAAAATTGTTTTCCAATATGATGCCAAGAGGTCTAGCCGGATGCCCGTTGTATATGTTTCACCATGATGAAACTCTGAATCCACGAGTACAATACACGATGTTTAGACAACCATGAGAAGTTGAGAGGCTAAAGAAATATCTTCTAGCCTTAATGGTAATATCTTCTTGTTGTATTTTTTGATTTATTAGGTTTATTTAAAACCTTAATGGGTTAGCTTTACTTGCAATGAGTTGGACTTAATTTTGAATAATTATTTTAGAATCATTTAAAGTAAATTCTTATTGTATCTATCTAAACGAATCCGAATGTCACAATTCTTCTAAATAGTGATTCATATGTATGATATGCATTCGTTTATGTCTAAAAGAAATCATCTCATATCATAGAATATGAATCATGAAGTATACTATATAACAAGCATGATTTGGATAATTAATTGGCTTGTTTAATGCCTTAGTGAAGGATTCACCATAACAAGTGGTGGATTAGCTATAATCATACCTAGTTCCCTCTTGGTATTTACTCATGGCACCAAAAAGGCAAAAGTTTGAACTTCTCTTATTTAGAAGAGTGTCAAAACTAATGACTTATAGCAGTATCTCAGATGAGATTTCATTACGACATCATAGTATCTCGTAAACTTGAGCAAGATTGGGCTTCACCTTTCAAGATGGCATCGATGTTTGATCACTCTCTGGATAGACATCAGGAGGTGAGTTAAGGTTGAACCAGTTATAGCAATATGAAGTAAGCTCCCCGGCCGAAATGGCCATTCCTCCGAGGGTGAATCGGAGCTTTGTCTATCTTGACAAACATGCTCTGATAACTTCGAGGACCATAACTAGTGGTGGGTTTGGTGTAGCCATTCCTCCGAGGACCAATGCTTTGATAACTTCGAGTGGTAGATTAGTTAACAATCCAAACTTATATTATCCACCCTCTATAGTTAAAGATAAGCATATTGAGCCAGAAACTCTCATAATTTTTTAGTCCTTAGTGTTATCCCAACTCATGGGAATGCATATCTTCTTTGTATTGCTCCAATTTATCGGTTATCTTTGAATACCTGATACTTCCATAGTGATTTTTCACTTGTAATCTTTCCTAACCTACATTAGTGTGATATTTGAATGACTTTACTCTAACAATCTCTTCATTTATAACTTTTGCTCATTGTTTGCGAGAGTTGTTTCGTGTGTCTTAAATGTACTCGAATGAGTTGCTCTCGAATGCCACTTACAAACAGATGTCAATGGCTCAAAAAGTGTAATCAACATAATATACATAGGAGTGGAGCATATTCATCATGGTGTTTCGGTTGACAAGGTCGAAACATCTCGTTTCATTAGCTAACCGAAATTGGCACATGACCATAACAAATGACTCAACACAAATATATTTCAGGTGCTCATCTTCAGCCTTCCTCTTTGATGTTCATCTTCCTTCTTCGAGGACCATAACTAGTGGTGGGTTTGGTGTAGCCATTCCTCCGAGGACCAATGCTTTGATAACTTCGAGTGGTAGATTAGTTCACAATCCAAACTTATATTATCCACCCTCTATAGTTAAAGATAAGCATATTGAGCCAGAAATTCTCATAATTTTTTAGTCCTTAGTGTTATCCCAACTCATGGGAATGCATATCTTCTTTGTATTGCTCCAATTTTATCGGTTATCTTTGAATACTTGATACTTCCATAGTGATTTTTCACTTGTAATCTTTCCTAACCTACATTAGTGTGATATTTGAATGACTTTACTCTAACAATCTCTTCATTTATAACTTTTGCTCATTGTTTGCGAGAGTTGTTTCGAGTGTCTTAAATGTACTCAAATGAGTTGCTCTCGAATGCCACTTACAAACAGATGTCAATGGCTCAAAAAAGTGTAATCAACTTAATATACATAGGAGTGGAGCATATTCATCATGGTGTTTCGGTTGACAAGGTCGAAACATCTCGTTTCATTAGCTAACCGAAATTGGCACATGACCATAACAAATGACTCAACACAAATATATTTCAGGTGCTCATCTTCAGCCTTCCTCTTTGATGTTCATCTTCCTTCCTCTTTGTTTGGTGCTCAGCTCATCTAGCAGGGGATTGATATCTGACCCATAGAACGCGAGATCTTTGCCCTTAGTCAACAAAGTTTAGTTCTCTATTACAACAAAGTTGTTACTAGAATTTGTTACAATCGATATTTTCTAGAGTTAATATTTCTACCACCTATAAATATTTTGTCCTCATTAAGAGGGATTGATGAATCAATTAGTAAATAGACTTACTAAGAAAAGATCCCAATAGAATCCTTAGATTTCTATTTTCCAATATTAGCAAATTTTTACTACTAATAACTCTTTACTTATAATGTACAACAAAGAATGCATGAACAGGCTAGTAAATGAACTTAACAAACATATATATATAAGGCAATGTAGAAGAAGCTGATGGGAAATTATACAATCGGTCCATTCGCTACCAATGGAATGACTGGCACGAATGTGATCAGACTCCTCACAAAAGCTGAAAGAGATAGGAGGAAGGAAAAAAGTTGCCCTGAATGCATTGGGGAACTATGAAAGTTGTCATTGTTCAACTGCACAGATGCATTGAGGAACTATGAAGAGCAAAAAAAATCAGATTGGATGTCGTTTGGTTTAATTGGTTTAAAGGTGTTCGGAATTGCTCAAAGTAATGCCTGATTGCAAAGAAGCACCGATGATCATATAATGAGTTGACAGAGTTCATGAACTATAAGAGCTGTAGTTCATGAACTATGAGTTGAATGAGTTGACAGAGACTGGATCAAGGCAGTTAGAAACTAAAACAAAATTGCAACACCAAATCTAATAGGTGATGGGAGAGCTTGGCTAATAAAATTGTTTTAAATAAAAGACCGAGTAGGTCTGCCCTTTTATCAAAACTACAGATATATATTGCAATCGATACTAGTAGAGATTGTGTTGATCCAAACAAATGGTGCAAGAGCAGCCTCAACTCCAACATTTCTTTCATCATAATGCATATATGTATATTCTACAACTCCAAATATAGCTAGGCAATGTTCTAAATTTGTGTTCTATTCCAGAATTAACAGATCAGAGATAAATGAATGCACCAAAATAGTACTAAACAAACAGCTAAAGAAATAGGATCTATGCATGCTAGTCAGGAAGTTGAATAAACATTTGTTATAATTAGTCAAGAAAGTTTTAGTTTTCTCACCAATTTGTCTTTGTTCCTCGTTGTGTCATTAATCTGTTCAACTTCTTGATCAGTGCAATTCACAATAGTTGGCGATGTGGCTTCCACAAGAACCTCGAAAGATAAATCATCATCATCACTCGTATCTTTAACAGAATTTGATCTATTCTCTGAAAGCTTTTTCTTGTGAGCGTTTTCCTCTGTGTCGCTCATCCTTCTGATCAAACAATAAAAATAAATTAAAAAGAAACAAACTTGAAACTGTCTCTCGATCTCTATCAATCATTAGGCACAATATAACCATACGCTACGTCGGATAAACAGCAATGAAAGTAAAGAAAATAAATAAATAAATAAAAGCATAACTGATTCAAGAAAATTAATATCAAGATATAACGATGAACAAGAACCAATAACCATTGACAAAGGGTAATCGAACCTAGTGCTTCAACTTACTCACTGGGCGGAATGATCTACTAAAATACCAATTTTTAGACTTCCCATTTCCGATCGGTGATTCAAATAGATCTAAAAAACCGAGCTGCGGAGTAAGAATTAATCAGGAGCAAACCAACTGAGAGAAGAAAGATCGATCTTTCTGATCAGCAGCTCGATCGAAACGATAAGGAACATAAAATAAACAAGAGGGCGATTGAGATCAGCAAGGACGTTACGAGGCGGCGGCGGCTTCCGACGGCGAGGCGCTCGATGAAGTCGACGACGACGGCAACGAGAGAGAAAGTGAGCAGAGCGCTCTCACCATTTGTTCTTCTCTCCTTTTATGGGGAGAGGGCGACCAAATGACCTAAATGCCCCAGACGTTTCGTCATTTTACTGCTCGGCAGGAGGGGTTTTAAGTCATTTAGCTAAACGCCGTTTCAACAGTAATTTCAACTAGTAGGGATTCCGTGCGCTAATGCGAGCCACAGCACAGGTTTCTCGCGTCACGCTAAACGCCGGAGCTCGGAAAACGGTGGGACCAGTTGGAGTATAGGGGAGAGGTCATGTTGCCTGTCTTGGAGCGTAACAAAAGATTATTTTTTTTAGTTGGAATATTGGTCAATGTACTGCAATTAAAATAAAAATAAAAATAATTTTTATGTTTACTTCTTCCCCCTTTTGTTTTGGCTACCTTAATTTCGAATCGCAAAGGGGAAGGTTTTAAAAAAAAATCGTTTCGGTAATACTATTATTAAAGAATTTAATTCATTAAAAATAGTGTTTATTATCTTTTTTTTTCAATTTTAATACATTATTTAACAAAGCAAAGTCACAAATTTAGTCCTATTTTGCGCCCTTTTAAATAAAAAATCACTTCTCAAAATTAAAGACTGTATTTGGGTTCATAAAATCTTTTTATTTGTATTTTTAAAAATATAATAAATTTTAAAAGAATAAAAATAAAACTGATATTTATTTTATCTTTATAACAAAGAAATAGGAAATTATTATAAAAATTAAAATATAAAATAAAATTTTCAAATAGTGACTATTTACATTAAAAAGATGGTATAATATGTGGAATATGGACGAAGGACGAAGACGAGTACACGAACGGTTAAAATCAAACCGAATAGATCAAAAAACGAATAAATCGATTTTTTTTAAAAAAACTCAAACCGACCGAATTTTTTAATAAAAACTAAGAAAATCGAACCGATAAAATATCGGTTAATTCGATTTAAAAACGAATAAATCGATTTTTTCTAAAAAAACTCAAACCGACCGAATTTTTTAATAAAAACTAAGAAAATCGAACCGATAAAATATCGGTTAATTCGATTTTTAACCGAATTAATCGATTTAATCGAAATTTTAAAATTTTATTTGATTTTAATAAAAAAAATAAGATTTTATGTAATTTAATTATATTTTTAAATAAAAAATAATTAAATTAATATTCTTATTCAGTTTATTCGGTTTAACCGAATTACAAAATTCAAAACCGAAAATCGAACCGAATTAACTAAAAACTGAATCGAATTTTGAAAAAATAACCGAAAACCGAATTAACCGAATCGAATTTCAAAATTCGGTCAGTTCGGTTCAATTAATTCGATTTTTTCGAATTTTTGCTCACCCCTAAGAATACCTCTAAAAGATTGATACATGTATTATTATTCTTGTATTGATGTTTAATTTTTGTATGTATTTGACACACAAGTTTATCATTGTGATGGATGACCATATATTTATGAGTAATGAT
Source organism: Boesenbergia rotunda (assembly GCA_024364735.1). NCBI lineage: Eukaryota > Viridiplantae > Streptophyta > Magnoliopsida > Zingiberales > Zingiberaceae > Boesenbergia > Boesenbergia rotunda. The sequence continues at coordinate 135,902 of JAGFNQ010002869.1, forward strand.
ATGCATAATGAAATTGAATGTCTCAGTAAAAATTTTGATCATCAATCGGCGACATGTCCGACATCCGATTACTTATCTGGCACTATCGGCGGCCTTCGGTCAACGCCCCAAACCAAACTATACCATGGGGGTACGGTGAACCCGTCGAGGATCGCCGCAATTGCGATCTCGCATTATTTACCGTCGATTTTGACGGGTTCACCGTTGTCGACGATCCTAACGGGTTCACCGTCCTCCAAATATAAAGTTTGATTCGGGACGGCGATCGGAGGCCGCCAGTAGTGTTCGATCGGCGATCGAATGTCGGATATGCCACCGAGTGATGATTAAAATTTTTACTGAGTCATTCACTTTCACTATGCATATCATTTCTCTAAATATATTTTGTTAAATATATCCAGATGTGTATTTTGATTAACGTAACATTAATTTATAATTATTGATTTACATTTAAATATCTCAATGTTATAATTTCTATGTTATGTTTCTATATATATATATATATATATATATATATATATATATATATATATATATATATATATATATATATATATATATATATATATATATATATATAGAAACATAACATAGAAATTATAACATTGAGATATTTAAATGTAAATCAATAATTATAAATTAATGTTACGTTAATCAAAATACACATCTGGATATATATATATGTATATATGTTTTTTATATGGAGATATAAATTGTGTATGAGTATGCGCATTTAGAATGTTTTGAATGCAACTAGGGCTGCGTTTGATGAGGAGTAATCTATCCTGTAATGTAATTAAGATTATATTATAAGTTGGATTCCTTTGTTTGGAATAATTTTAAAATTGTAATGTAATGAAATATCAATTACAAAAGTGGTTCAAGATTTATAATCTCAATTTCAAAACTAAAACCTTGTAATACAATTACATTCCCTACCCAAAACCCAATTTTATAACTTATTCCTAATATGCCCTCGGCAGAACCCTCTGCGAAACCCAGCAGTAGAAAAATAAAGGCGGTGCTCGCGGTGAGCTACTTCGACCGTGGCTTCCTCCCCTGCGCGGGCGGTGACCGCGACCCTCTGATGCGGATCCAGGGCGACAAGCCTTGGATGGGGCGGCTCGCCGCCGTGGCGTGCTTGTCCCTGGCGACTAAGGTGGAGGAGACCCACATGCCTCTGCTGTGCGACCTCCAAGTTTCGTCGCCTCCGGCGACTTCTTCGGCAGAGGAAGGCGGGTTCTTGTTTGAACCAAAGACCGTGCGACGAATGGAGCTCCTGGTGCTCTCTTCTCTCGGGTGGAAGATGAATCTCGTTACCCCTCTCTCCTTCATCCACCACCTTCTCCCCCGTCTCTATTCCGGCGGCTGCATTGCTGCCCGTATCCGGGAGTTGGCAAGGAGATCAGAGGAGGCACTTCTCTATGTATAAAATTATCAGAGGAGGCACTGTAATGAAAAATCTATTTAATTAAGAGGGGGAAAATTATATAAATTTAATTATAAGGATATTTTTTGTCATTTTATAATAATATGATTTATATTCCTTATAAAATAAAATGGATACCAAACAAAAGAATGTAATCACCCTTGTAATCAAAGATTACATACAACCCGTTACCAAACATAGTAATGTAATATTAATTACATTACCTTACAGACTTGATTATATTACAGACTCGATTACATTATCCCTTACCAAACGCAGCCTAGAATGCTCGAAAATTGGATGATAGACATTTGCTATTCAGACAATCTAATGGATTGTTATTGGATTGTGTAAAAATATTATGTTGTGTTATTTTAAATCGTACTTGTATTGTGTAAAAGTGTTGTGTTGTGTTATTCTAAATTGTTCTAGTATTGGATTGTTATTAGATTTTGCAAAATTGTTATGTTGTTATTGTATTCGATTATTTTGACATGTTTTAAATTATTCTGGTTGTTATTGAAATCACATGTAATTACATTTAGTATGTTATAAAATAATTTTATGATAATTATTTGATGGTATTTTAACAAAGAGCATACGTAAGTCGTTTTACGTTTTCCCCAAATCACGTAATCATTTTGGAAATATCCAAATCACATAGTTTTTCTCATTCCTTTCCCATAATACCTCTCTTCCTGTTATTTTATTTTATTTTTTTTAAAAAAGCTTAATCTTTCATGCCTCTTCTTTCATCACTGTTTCCTCCATCGTCGGAGCACTGACAACGACTATCCGTTGTCATCCCTCTGCCTTTGTTTGGTAGCCCAAAGAGACACAACAAGTAAGTGACGGTTTGAGATCAAAGCTGAGCTTTGGACCTTCGCCACTTTTCTCCTCCAACTGTTCAAGAAAGACGTCGACATAGTAGTCCTTGCCGACAGTGGCGGATTCAAGGGGGTACGAGCGTGTGCTCAAGTACCCCCTTATTTTCAATTAATTAATATATAATTTTTATATTAAAAAAATAAAGGCATATCCGGCGAAGCCGGCGCTGTCGGTGGCGTTCGAGGGCCAGCGCGCGTGCTACTTCAACACGGGGGTGATGGTGATGGATCTGGGGCGGTGGCGCGACGGCGGTTACACGGAGCGTATCGAGGAGTGGATGGAGTTGCAGAAGCGGATGCGGATCTACGAGCTGGGGTCGCTGCCGCCCTTCCTGCTCGTCTTCGCCGGTCGGATCGCGGTGGTGGAGCACCGCTGGAACCAGCACGGGCTCGGCGGCGACAACTACAGAGGACTCTGCCGGGATCTCCACCCGGGTCCGGTGAGTCTTCTGCACTGGAGCGGGAAGGGGAAACCGTGGGCGCGCCTCGACGCAGGCCGGCCCTGCCCCATGGACGCCCTCTGGGCTCCCTACGACCTCCTCCTCCGCAACACCATCGCCATTGATGAATCTTGAACTCAGCCATCCTCACCCGACCCACTAAACTCTACTCGATCTTTTTGTTTCTTCTTCTTCTTCTTCTTTAATCTTTACCACAAAATCGAAAGTACAGATTTAACTTTTGCTTGTCAAATGTAGATTTAATATATACATATTGTTTAATTATATCTATGATAATAATAATATGAATATGAATGAATCTTTATGATACAAAAACAGATGTGAATTCATTTAATTGTGAAAACAATGTAACTTTAATACAAAAGACAAAAAAATATCTAATAGCAATTGCTATAATGTCAATTATCATGACATTAAAACCTAGCGAACTCTTATTTTTCTTTCGATCATTAATCATAGGTGTCAAAAAATAGTTATTTTATTAGTATGCACATACTTTTATATCTGTATCATTATCATTATCAATTCAGTACTTTTATCGTTTGATATCTTTATTTGATAGTATGTAATTTTTTTTTAGTTCTTTCATTGAGCACCCTTTAAAAGTTTTGTCTGGATCCGCCACTGCTTGCCGACCACATCACCTTCTACATGATCCCCCAGTTATTCTCTTACGCCATCAACTTCCCTATCTCTAAGTTCCTGCAGGTGCAAAGTAGGTTCTGTTCATGCCAACTGTCACCGTCGTCACCCTAGTCTTCCACGTCGCCTTCACTTCATTGATTTTTCGTCGGAGGATGACTTCGGTCATAGGATTGTTGGTGCATCCCCAATAGAAAAATAAGTTTTTATTTTTGGATTTAAATAGTGAACTGTGTGTGTTTTAGGATAGTTCTATTTTTTGATCAGTAATTATTTGATGAAATGCCAAGATGGACTATGATGGATGAAACTCTCGTTGATACTTGTTCCTTTCTGTAAAAGACACTTCAGTCTCAGTTGAAGACCCAAACAGTGCATCTCAAGGAGAGTTGGATCCAACAAGGCATGAGATGATTTTTTATTAATTGTGGAGCTCATCCAGATACCCTAAATAGTTACCTTTTCAAGAAAGCTCTGAGTCCTTAATTGCTCCTAGAAACTCATTTTCTTTGTCATTAGGTTTCATGCCTATGCAATGATCATTTTACATGTATTATTTAGTCTTATCATTGGTGTCGGTCTGTGTTTGAGATTAGTAATGGATGTTTTGTGGCTTTTCATCTATTTATCGAAAGAAGATTAGTTGTATTATTTTTTGAACAATTTGTTTATTTATCTTAAGAGAATGATTAAGATTGTTGATTAGAAAGTTAAATCACATACTAGATTATCTTTAAATATTATATATAGTTTTAATGTAACATATTAAAAATAATAAACATAAATATAAGATAAATTAGCAACACTTATATTGTTGGTTTCCAAAAATTAGCCATGTGTTGCTAATATTTAGAAATCAACAACACCTATGTTGCACTTTTCAGAAATTAGCTTTGTGTTGTTGGTTTTCGTAAATATGCAACATAGAGTTAATTTTTGAAAACTAGCAATATCATGTTGTTGGTTTTCCAAAATCAACAACACGTTGTTTTCAAACTAGCTCTACTTGGTGATGTTGGTTTGAGAAAATTTGCTCCACTTGATGGCTTTAGTTTGAGAAAATCAGCACCATCACCACCACCTGAGTTTCTATGCCTTCATCTTGTACAGCTAGATGACTTCAATTGAGAGCCAAACATCATATGGAAAACTAATGTTACTATCTGATAAGGGATTGAGAGCATATAAGTCACCAAAGTGAATGTTGTTGTTGATGTTAAAACACTAAGAAATAAAAATTATATTTTTCTTTTTAAAATTTTTAAGTTTATTCAAAAGGTAATTTGACCTCAAAAATCAAATATAGATCATCATATACTATTTTTTAGGAATAAAATAGCCTCCGGGATTATGGTGTAGCGGTAGGGCGACTACTCATTATCTCAGACATCCATGGTTCGATCCCTAGCGACGGCGTATTTGTAGGAATATTTTCTCCAAATGGGGTGCAAACCCTGGAACCCTGGGCTTCTAGACTGCCCACCGCGAGCGCTTCCTGATTTACCCTAGCGGCCGGTGGGAAACATCCGTGGAGTGCGTATTTGTAGGAATATTTTCTCCAAATGGAGTGCAAACCCTGGGACCCTGGGCTTCTAGACCGCCCACCGCGAGCGCTTCCTGATTTACCCTAGCGGCCGGTGGGAAACATCCGTGGAGTCGGGCCAGTTGCCCGAGGTTGGAAAAACCTCATTAATCATTTTTTAGGAGTAAAATAGAAAATGATACTGGAAGTGAAAATTACAATTTAGCTAGTGAGTAAAGTTTGGTGGTGTGATTCACTTTATCTGGAAGCAATGCGGAGTGACATGTCTTGAAAGTTTAAACCAACCTACGATTGGAATGAGTGCCTATCTATGATAAAATCATCTTGGTTACCCATCTTAAGTCTTGCATCATGATTTTGTTTTGGTTTCAGACAGTTCTTGGGAATCAAATCTTGATTTCAAAAATCAACAACAATGTTATTGTTGATTTAAATTTTGAGAGACCATAACTTTTGACTAGGATCGCATTACGAGATGTTCAATATATCAAATGTAAGATCTCTGAATGAATTTTGATTTGATATATGTGTGTCCCATGATTTATTCCTATTTAAAAGTTATGATCTCTTAAAATTTAAGTCAGCAATAACGTTGTTGTTGATTTTCGAAAATCAACGCTATTGTGTTGCTGATTTCGAAAATCAGCAACACTGGAGCTAATTAGTAACACATTATTGTTGAATTTCAAAAATTAGCAACATTGTGTTGTTGATTTCGAAAATTAACAACAAAATGGTATTGATTTTCGAAAATAAGCAACAACGTTATTGCTGACTTTTAAATGAGAATAAATCATGAGATACAAAATATATAAAATCAAAGCTCATTCATAGATCTTTGATTTGATATATTATGCGTCTTATAATTCAATCCTAGTCAAATGTTATGATCTCTCAAAGTTTAAATTAGCAATAATGTTGTTGCTGATTTTTGAAATCAGCGACACAGTCAAAATCAGCAACACAATTGTCCTGATTTTCGAATGTCAGATCTATTGTTTTGCTGATTGCCTAAAGAATAAAGAGAAAAAAATTTTTATCGGCTTTTTACCAAAGGGCGTACTCAAAAATTGATATTTACCAAAAGGCGTACCATGGTTTCATTGTTACCAAAGGGCGTACTTATTTTAGTGAACTTCCTCTTATACCCCTCCCGCCAAGTACTGCATGTCTTTCTTTTTCTCAGCAACGAATTCCGAGACATGTGTAAAGAGATGCTCCTTTATATTGTGATTTTAATATTATGGAACCTTTCTCAAAACAAAAAAATATATTCTAAAACTAAAGGCGTACCATGATTTTTATTCTGAAAAATATATTGTTCTTTACGTAAGGTAGTCTTTCTCAGCGATTTTTATTGTGATTTCAGAAATATAAAGAGATGTTTCTTTACGTTTCAGGCCTACGTAAAAAAACCTATCATAACACATGATTTCAGGCCGACGCAGGGCCTGAAATCATTTGATTTCAGGCCCTGAGCAGGGAGGGCATGAAATCAAAGATTTCAGGCCCTGTATCGTCCTGTAAAATTAATAAATATAAAAAAAATAATTAAGAGAGATAATAATATATATTGATCAGGAAAAAAATATATTCTGAAACCAAAGGCGTACCATGATTTTTATTCTGAAAAATATATTGTTCCTTACGTAAGGTAGTCATTCTCAGCGATTTTTATTGTGATTTCAGAAATATAAAGAGATGTTTCTTTACGTTTCAGGCCTACGTAAAAAAACCTATCATAACACATGATTTCAAGCCCTGCATCGTTCTGTAAAATTAATAAATATAAAAAATAATTAAGAGAGATAATAATATATATTGATCAGAAAAATTGATATATATTGATCAGCAAAATTATGTTGGTATCTAAATTTCTAATGATTATAAATTATGTTGCAATATCAGTTTTTTAGGTCTATCAGTGGATTTTCACCAAAATCCACTGATGGACTTAGGATATTTGGATTTCTCAAAACTCAGTATCAATAGTTAGAGTTGAGCTAGGAGATGGTATTTTTGGTGTCCAAACTTCTAATGATTATAAATTATGTTGCAATAGAAGTTTTTTAGGTCTATCAGTGGGTTTTCACCAAAACCCACTGATGGACCTAGGATTTTTGGATTTCTCAAAATCCAATATCAATAGTTAGATTTGAGCTAGGAGATGGTATTTTTGGTGTCCAAACTTCTAATGATTATAAATTATGTTGCAATAGGAGTTTTCTAGGATGAATCAAAACCCACTGATTCATCCTAGAAAACTCCTATTGCAACATAATTTATAATCATTAGAAGTTTGGACACCAAAAATATCATCTCCTAGCTCAAATCTAACTATTGATATTGGGTTTTGAGAAATCCAAATATCCTAGGTCCATCAGTGGGATTTTGTGAAAACCCACTGATAAACCTAAAAAACTCTTATTGCAACATAATTTATAATCATTAGAAGTTTGGACACCAAAAATACCATCTCTTAGCTCAACTCTAACTATTGATACTGGATTTTGAGAAATCCAAATATCCTAGGTTCATCAGTGGGTTTTGGTGAAAACCCACTGATATACCTAAAAAATTAATATTGCAACATAATTTATAATCATTAGAAATTTAGATACCAACATAATTTTACTCATCAATATATATTATTATCTCTCTTAATTATTTTTTTATATTTATTAATTTTACAGAACGATGTAGGGCCTGAAATCAAAGATTTCAGGCCCTCCCAGCTCAGGGCCAGAAATCAAATGATTTCAGGCCCTGCGTCGGCCTAAAATCATGTGTTATGATAGGTTTTTTTACGTAGGTCTGAAACGTAAAGAAGCATCTCTTTATATTGCTGAAATCACAATAAAAATCACTGAGAAAGACTACCTTACGTAAGGAACAATATAATTTTCAGAATAAAAATCATGGTACGCCTTTGGTTTCAGAATATATTTTCTTGTTCTGATCAATATATATTATTATTTCTCTTAATTATTTTTTTATATTTATTAATTTTACAGAACGATGCAGGGCCCAAAATTATTGATTTCAGGCCCTCCCTGCTCAGGGCCTGAAATCAAATGATTTTAGGCCCTGTGTCGGCTTGAAATCATGTGTTATGATTGGATTTTTTACGTAGGCCTGAAACGTAAAGAAACATCTCTTTATATTTCTGAAATCACAATAAAAATCGCTGAGAAAGACTACCTTACGTAAGGAACAATATATTTTTCAGAATAAAAATCATGGTACGCCTTTGGTTTTAGAATATATTTTTTTCTGATCAATATATATTATTATCTCTCTTAATTATTTTTTTATATTTATTAATTTTACATAATGATGCAGGGCTTGAAATCTTTGATTTCAGGCCCTCCCTGCTCAGGGCCTGAAATCAAATGATTTCAGGCCCTGCGTCGGCCTGAAATCATGTGTTATGATAAGTTTTTTTACGTAAGCCTCAAACGTAAAGAAACATCTCTTTATATTTCTGAAATCACAATGAAATCGCTGAGAAAGTCTACCTTACGTTAGGAACAATATATTTTTCAGAATAAAAATCATGGTACGCCTTTGGTTTCAGAATATATTTTTTTTATTTTGAGAAAGGTTCCATAATATTAAAATCACAATATAAAGGAACATCTTTTTACGCATGTCTCGGAATTCGTTACTGAGAAAGAGAAAGAGAAAGACATGCAGTACTTGGCGGGAGGGATATAAGAGGAAGTTCACTAAAATAAGTGCGTCTTTTGGTAACAATGAAATCATGGTACGCCTTTTAATTTGGTAAATATCAATCCTTGGGTATGCCCTTTGGTAAAAAGCCGAAATTTTATTGTATGCATATATACAAAATTGAAATAAGAGAAATAAGAGGAGAGAGATTGTTATTCAAATCATCGATCTTATAAAGAAAACAAATTAAAATTCCTACCAATCAAACCATCATCGATGCAAAAGGTTGGGCATGGAAGTATCGAGCATGAGAAATAGACAAAATCATTCAATCTCCTTGCTTGCGGCTCAACCAAAGAGGTCAAGCCAACACTAGACAGGGGTAAATAAAAGAGCATTCTTGCAAAGGAGAAAGAAGATTAAAATGTTATCCGGAGAAGAGTCAATTTAGGTGAAGAGATTTGAGCAAGATAGCAACTAAACAAAGAGATCAAGAGTTCATCATAGATTTCAAATTTCAAACACCAAGTTGGTGACTACTCTTATCATTCATTTGTTGGAACAGGAAAAGTTTTCAGTCCCAAATTCTCTCGTAACCACACAATCTTCTCTCACACAGTCTGACGTGGCATTCGATAGTGTAGATAAGGAGCTTTTGGGAATTTCAATTGACTTAACTTAAACTTTAAGTTAGCAATAACATTGTTCCTGATTTTCATGTTATAAAAATTTATCATACTTGAATCGAAGTTAAAAAATATCGCCGCTCTCAATATAGTACATCGCGATGGTGTTTGACTACATGGTTATATATAAGAAGACTAAGTCGAGCACATAAGACGTTGTTTGAGGTGAATTAGATATCTCTATGTCCATCAACTACTTTTGAAACGAAATTGGTTGGTTGTTGCTAGTATGTAAAAGACTATATTGTTGGTCTTCAGAAGATCAGCAACAAGTTGTTGCTGATCTTAAGAAACTAGAAACATGTTGTTGCAACTACGAAATCATAGCTGCTATAACAAGGTTTTTTTAGAGTTGCTACAATGATAAGTTATAATTTAAAGAGATTATAACTTTTGATTTGGATTGAATTACGAAGCACATAATATATTAAATCGAAGCTCGTTGAGAGATCTTCGATTTGAGATATTATGCTTCCATGGATTAGTCTGAATGTTGAGTATAAAGCGAGCACATGAATAAAAGATGAGAATGTTAAAATGGATTTATGAATATAAATGAAAACGTTAGAGAGAGAAAGTCATCTTACACTTATACATTGAGAAAAAAATTTGAGAGACATATTTACGAAGCCAATGAATACCACATCGCCTCGATGTGAGACCAAAATAAATATGCTTAATAGATGCTTTTATGCTTTTTTTTATTATGATAAAACGAGAAAAAACTTATTAATCCAATTAAACCTTAGGCACATCTTGAATTTAGATAAAGTTTATATCAATGAACACAATCCAAGCAAGATCTACTTGGCACTTAACGCTCACGTAGTCAACACAAGTAAAAAGATTTACTTCACATTCTTTCACCAAACACAAGGCCTCCTCCTTCCGCTACTCAATTCAAGAACATAATCTCAGTAATCTATATAAAATAGATCGATTAAAAGGGTTTTATTTCTATGAAAAATAGCAAGTTCAAAATCAGAAAAAATGGTGAAGGGAAAAAGAAAATAAATGGGGGAAAAGGAGGAGAAGCTAAACCTGTTGAGGTAGAAAATAATAGGGGTGTTGACGATGGTTGATGTCATCTGTGTTGGTGCTTGGATGGCTAGAGAGGGGGGGGGTGAATATAGCCAGACACTAAAATTGCTTTCTCTTTTGATGATTTCTGCAGTCAGGTTAGTAGCAGCGGAAGCAAGCAAGTAGGAAGCAGAAATGCAGAAATCAAAGAACACCAAAATCCTAACACGAGGATATACAAAGTTCGGGGATAACTTGCCCCTACTCCTTGGCGTGCCCGTAAGGTGGGCGATCCCTTGATCGTCGGCAGATCAAGCCCCGAAAAATTCAGATATCAAATCCTCCTTCTCGGTGGAGAAACCTCTCCACAGCAAGTCTCAACAGAGTATATGGAATGAAAAGCACAGAGACAATAAACACACTTACAGTGCACAATGAACACAGACGAAAACACTTCACCAAGCTCACGCAGCACAACTCTCACGCAAGAGCTCCCAGCTCTTCGTGTCTGCTTGCTGATGGACTCGCCAAGTTCTCCTCTGCTTCAAGATGCTCAAGTTTTAGTCACTTCAAGGAATGCTCAAGTTTGCAAAAGCTTCAAGATGCAGGATCAAAGTTGTCGCAAGAGAGCTCCTGAGTTGTAGCCAAAGAAGAGAGCCTCTTCTCTTCTTCGCCAGCCAACTCTTAACCTGCTTCTCGCCAGGTTAATTACCAGCAGCTCGCCAGCTTCTCTTCTGCAACAACCCAGCTACCCCTGACCTCCTCTGGACTCACTAAACCCTCTTCAGTCGAGCCCCAGGTCATCAGCTTCTTAGTCGTTGCAGCTCGCGCCAGAAGACGTTGTTTCCTGCAAACGGAAAACAGCCAAACTGTCGTAGTGAAAGACTCGGTTGACCCTCCTTGAGTAATCCCTGAGTTACCTGCATACTTAGCAGATGTTTATCATATCAAATCAATAGAGAATCACTAATCAGATGATCAGAGAAGATATCAGTAGTGTATCAGTAGAAATCCGAACGCAATCAGAACTCTGACAGCGCATTTTGAATTAAAGTTCAACTTTTGATTGGTCACCGGACCGATCAGAGAGGACCCTGATCGGTCACCGGACCGATCAGGTTAGGCTCAGACCGATCAGGCTCCACAGTGAGAAAATTGGAATCGCGACTTCTAGTGATCGGTCACCAGATCGATCACAGGTCGTGGATCGGTCACCCGACCGATCCACCCCTTTGCTGAGTGTTTCTCCAGCTTCGCAGGCCAACCTCACTGATCAGTCCCCAGACCGATCAGGCCACAACCTGACCGATCAGGCTCCAGTCTGATCGGTCATAATGAGGAACTCGTGATGTTTGATCGGTCAGCCTGACCGATCATAATTCTTCACAGAAGAGCTTTGAGATCCCTCTGATCGTTCACCAGAACGATCAGGTGGTCTCCCTGATCGGCCACCAGACCGATCAGGAGCCAAACAGAAGCCAACCAATGTTTCTGTTCTCTCCCTGATCGGTCACAAGACCGATCAGACTTCTCTAGATCGGTCACCAGACCAATCCACGACAGGGAGTTCCTGCCAACTCCCTGATCGGTCACCAGACCGATCCACGACAGGGAGTTCCTGCCAACTCCCTGATCGGTCACCAGACCGATCCAGCCAAGGCCAACTCCACCATTAGTCAAGAGAACAGGCTTCCTAGCCTTCTCTGACTCGTGCTCAATCCCCCGGACCAAGACTCCATGCCCAGCTTCACTCATCGGGACTTCACCTAGTCCCACTAGGTCTTTTCCACTTCACCTAGTCCCACTTGGTGTGCCTAGTCCCACTAGGTCTTTTCCACTTCACCTAGTCCTACTAGGTGTGCCTAGTCCCACTAGGTCTTTTCCACTTCACCTAGTCCCACTAAGTGTGCCTAGTCCCACTAGGTCTTTTCCACTTCACCTAGTCCCACTAGGTCTTTTCCCATGCCAGCGTGCAATCTCCCGATCCACCTGGACTTCATCCGAATTCATTCAACCAAACTTAAATCGTTGTCAACAACAAAACAACAATCGAGCCAGACTGCATCAACAATCTGGCAGTACAAGATGAAGTCGTAGAAGCTCATGTCGTGGTGCTGGTTAATAAAAACTAACTCCACGTGGTTGTGTAGATTTTCTCAAACCAGCTCCACTTGGTGCTGGTTTGAGATAACAAATTCCACAAAGTGGAGCTGATTTTCTAAAACCAACTCACGTGGTGGTGCTGATATTCTCAAACCAACCACTTGGTGGTGATGGTTTGAGAAAATCAAGACCACCAAGTGGAGCTAGTTTGAGAACATCGTATTGCTGATTTTGGAAAACCAACAATATGATGTTGCTAGTTTTCGAAAATTAATGTCGTGTTGTTGATTTACAAAAACCAACAACACAAGGCTAATTTTTGACAAACGCAATATAGGTGTTCCAGGGCTGATTTCCAAAAACTAACAACACAAGTGTTGCTAGTTTATCTTATGTTTATGTTTATTATTTTAGATACGTTATACTGAAACTGTATATAATATTTGAGGATAAACTAGTATGTGATTTAACTTTTCAATCAACAATCTTAATCATTCTCTTTGATATCCTTAAGATAAATAAACAAATTATATTGCTCGAAAAATAATACAACCAATCTTCTTTCGATAAACAGATAAAAAGTCACAAAACAACTATTATTGATCTCAAACACATACCAATCTTCTTTGAGGGCATGAATACATTCGAACCAGTAGTCCAAGCACATAAGACTTTGTCCCATATCAATCCGAGGTCGTTTGGTCTATCAATCGAGTTAACTCAAAAATCAACTAATGAACCTTAACAATTCTAATAAAAATAAAAAAAATTTATATGGTAAGAAAGAGAGAAACTCAAGGACCTCAAATATGGTGTGGATAAGTTATCATCATCGTCTATCATTTATATTGAGTTTTCGACATCGTTTCTTATGTCTTAATCGTGTTCAAAATATTGTTGCTCTCGATATGGTATATCATAATGATGTTTGAGAACATGAATACATTCAGGGCACCTACCCGAGTACATAGGTCTAGATCTCATGTAAATCCGATGTTATTTGGTCCATCGACTAATTTTGGTCAAAATCGCCTGATGGGCCTTAGCAATTCTAAAAATCAAAATTTGTATTGTAAAAAGAGTGAAGATCAAGAATCTCAAATATAGTGTGGATGAGAGAAATCATCATCGTAGCATTTATATTGAGCTTTCGATATCATTTTTCATGCCTGAATGATATTTAAAAAATCGCTGCTCTCAATATAATTTATCATAATGATGTTTGTGGGTATAAATACATTCAGAACACAGGCTCGAGCATATAGGATCTGGTCTCATTTTAATCCGATGTCATCTCGTCCATCAGCCAGTTTTGATCAAAATCGGTTAATGGATCTTAACAAGTTTAAAAATTAAAAATTTTATATCATATGAAAGAGGAAAGAACAAAATCTGAATTATGGTATGGATACTCTACCATTATCATCGTATCATTTATATTAAGCTTTCGACCAAGGTTCTGAGAACCGGATCGGACATCGAACCGGTCGGAGCAAGGGTTCAGAGGTTCAACCAGTTTAACCGGGGGTCCAACCGGAATATAACCGGTATATAATAAAGCATGTATTTATATAAATATATGAAACTAACAACTTATCCAACTACTTTCTTCAAGATTAGATCAACTAGGTCGAACATGTGATATATTTTTATCAGCAACTCAGTACAGTATTCTTGAAAAAAAAGATTAGCTTCAAAGAAAAATTCAAACTTAAAACCATTGGATTCAAAAAATCTAGATACGAACTTATTAGAAGTTAAAACTATATTACAATAGCATTTGTTCACTGATAAACACTTAAAAAGGGACACTAGGTTTTGTTCGTTAGGGACTTTGGGTGAAAACAAACTAGGTTTTTGACATTTTATTTTTTAATTTTCATTTTCAGTAAAAAAACAAAACTGAAAAGGGGAAAAAATCAAAAAATGAAAAATAAAATAAACTAAGCCGGTTTGACCGATTTTTTCGGTTTGTCTGGTTCATCGATTCCCGTCCGGTTCAGAACGGTTCGCATCCGGTTCTTGAGTAGCCGGTTTTCAGAGTCAACTCGGACCGAAAATCTAGCCGGTTCCCGGTTCGACCGGTCCGACCGGCCGGTCCGGTTTTCAGAACATTGCTTTCGACATCATTTCTCATCCTCTAATAGTTTTTAAAAAATTACTGCTCTTGATATGATGTATCACAATGATATTTTAGGGTATAGATACATTCAGATACCAATCCGAGCACATAGGACTTGGTCTCATGTCAATCCGATATCATTTGGTCCATTAGTCAATTTTTGTCGAAATCGATTGATGGACCTTAGTTATTATAAAAATAACAAAATTATATCTTAAAATTGAGAAGATCAAAAATCTCAAATATGAAAAAAATGATTAACAATAGTAGGCGGTCCAGAAGCCCAGCGTCCCAAGGTTCGTGTCCCATTTAGAGAAACTATTTTTATAAAATGTCATAGCTGGGGGATCAAACCGTGAATGTCTAAAATGACGACTAATAGCCCTAGCCCTAGGGACTCAAAAATCTCAAATATAGTATATATGAGTGATCATCATCGGTCATATCATTTATATTAGAGCAATGATAGGGAGAGTGAAAATGAAAGAGTGAAAAGCATAGTGAATGATGTGGCATGACGTAGCATGACGTGGCACTTTACATGCACATGTCTGATTATCGCTTGGACACCATCGGCGGCCTTCAGTCACCGCCCCGAATCAAACTATACCCTGGGGGGCACGGTGAACCCGTCGGAAAGTGCCACGTCATTCACTATGTTTTTCACTCTCCCATTTTTATTCTCCCTATCATTTTTCTTTATATTAAGCTTCCGACATTCTTTCTCATGCTCGAATTATATTAAAAATTCATTGCTCTCGATATAGTATATTGTAATGACTTTTGAGGGCGTTCATACATTTAGGACATCAACTCGAGTACATAGGACCTAGTCTAATCATGTCAATCTGATATTATTTGGTCCTATCAATCAATTTTTTCCAAAACCGACTAATATGTACAAGATCATATCAATTGAATGATACTTTATATTAATTGATTTGAAAGAATATTCATAGAATGAGTTTTAATCGATTACTCTACATTTTCAAAATTACCTATATCTCAATTAAAAAAATAAAACTTTCATGCTGTTAATATATAAGAAATTATAAATGAAAAAATATTATTAACTTTTTCTTTTTTACATTTATAAAAAAAACATAGATACATGAGTATTTATAAGTGTATAATCATCTTAAAATTCCTCATACGTTTACATAAAGTTAAAGGTTATAAGAAGAGGTTATAAGAGATTGGGAGTTTATGTTATTTTACAACAATTTTATTATTATTATTATTTGCCTAGAATGCATAGTTTGTACAATTTTCTTTACACAGTTTAAGCATTGAATTTTCTTTTACATTCCTAAGAAATTAGCACAATATTGTCCAAACATGATAAACACTATGAAAGTAGATCATCTCAATGATTTAATTTTCATTTATATCTTATTTGATACATACAAACATGATGCTTCTGGTTGCATTTTAAATTCTCTAATACCCATGAGGATCATATTCTTCTATAGTTGCTACTCCAAGTTAAGCATCTCGATACTTGGCTCTGGGAGCATCATATTCTTCTTCGGTTGTCTACTTTTATTCTTTTCGGTGAAGTGGATGCTGTTTCAGCAATCTCGGTGTTCGATCGTATCTGTATCAACATTCGAATTAGATCGAGCTTTATATCAGCAAAGAGGGATGAAACATGATAGAATATTAAACCTTATCGAGCTTCTCTCTGACCAGTCTGACTGTCCGGTTCATAGACGGCGTGGCAAAATATTCCTGCAATGAATCAAAGATACATGCCTGTTGATTTTGATATGTGCATAATTGACTATTGCTGGACAGAAGAACAAGCCAAATAATTGGAACGAACACGTTTTAGTTGATGATGACGATGATTGACAACATAGTATGGCTATTGGAAATTGTAGAAAATCTACAGTAGAATCGATAGATGATTTCTTCTCTTTATATACCTTGTTAGAGGAGACATGGCTGGGAGGAGCCACTCCAAGACGACAATTCCACCCTTCTTTAGCATACTCACTGTAGAGAAGAGAACATAGAACATCATATAAGTCGTCTACAATAAGTAAAATACGGGAAACAAAAATCTATCCTTAATTTATTCTGGGTAGTTCGACAAATCCAGAAACTAAACTGAGTGTTCGGGGCCCCATCCCAGTTTTATCATTGCCTTTGAAACAGTAATTTGCTACTGCAAACTTACAAACATACCTCTGCCTTGCTTGCAACTCTGACTTATTTGATGCTGATGAAGTTGCATCAAGCCAATGATGGTTGCAAGTTCCAACAGTGCTAGGGTTGTTTAGTACTTGAGACTTTGATCCACCATTTCTTCCAGCTGCAGATAACAAAGCATAGAAGGAAATTTCCTTGTGATACGAGTCCAATGAAACAATGTTGTGTCTCCAAATCGCAAGAAGATTCTTGAAACAGAAACTCACATCCTATTCGGCCAAGGACTTCCTTCCTCCTACCCTCCAGTTTCTCTGTAACTTCCAAAAGAGACTCATACTGAGGTGCATATGACACTTGCAAAGGGTTACCTAGAAAGATGGAGTCATCCAGTTTCCTCTTTGCGAACCTGAAGCCATGAGATCTAATTAGAGAAGTCGTATGACAACTAAACCATGACCTAAGGTAGGAAAGTCAGACATTAAAGTTAATTTTGTCCATTACCTCGCATTGTTAACCTGTGAGAATTTTATCCAATAAACATCAGTGAAAGGTTCACAATCTTCTGCATCCATGGGTTTGCACCTGAAAGACAACAATAATTCAGCTAAAATGCAAAAGAGCAGAGCAGCACATCAGTACCTATACAACAGATATTACAAATTACATCTTATCTCTAACTACATAACATTTTTAATCCCTCTTAGAATCTCAAAAGCACTATATTTACTATAATTTAGCTAAAGAAATCAAAGAATAGACCCTTAACGAGAGATTAATTAGCATTCTATAACACAGCATGAAAAAAAACAAAGTTAAAGAAAAAACCCTCAGGATAAACAAAGTAGCTAAAATTTTATAAAAATGTTAAAAACATGTTGTTATGCTAGAAGTCACTCCAACAGTTAGCTCCCAGTAATCATCTCTATAGAATCAACATGCAATGAAATGATTCAACAGGTGAATCAGAACCAGGACCATGTACACAGAATCAAGACTGAGGCATATAACCATTCAAAAATTGGGCAAGATCAGGAAACTGACTTACTCATCTATCTCCCCAAACGTGCCAAACAACTTGGACAGCTCGTCGCCACATCCTAATTCCGGCACGTTCCTCACAATCAGATATCTGCGACATTCAAAGAGGAACAAACAAAGTCGAATTTTTAGACAACGCGATATTAAAACTAACACAAAGAAAGAAGAAGGTAGGGTTTGAAAGAACTGTTTGGTTTGGGACTGGAGGAGTAAGGAAACATGTTTACGCACCTGGATTCGTCGCAGACGGTATACACGCGGACAGCGTGGGGATCATCCCGGTAGCGGGGCATCGCCGGCGCTTTGTCCCGTCTTCTAGAGAGTAACTGGGAGCTCCAGGAAGGATCGAGCGGCCAAATATCAATGGCGACGGCGATCGGAGTCTGCCGCAGGCGAGAGAACTTGGGAGAAGGGATTGGGGATTCTGAAACATCTCGGGCAGGTTTGCTGATGTGATATAAATAAATAGCATGAACCGGGTCCGGTTTGATTTTTCCAACCTAGTTGTGTCGACAGAAGCGTGGGCAGTTTCGGAAAACACGGCCGATTCAATGGTTCAATTCGGGTCTGGAAACAAACGAAAATTTTAGTTTTACCCCCTAACTTTACATAAATCTCAATTTGACCCCCCACATAATTTTTAGATTCTTATCACTTTATTCATAACTATTAATATTTTTTATAATCATTAAATTTTTTGATTCGATAAGAAAGAAATGGGATATATATGTTTCATTATCATCTTATTAGATGGATTAATGAATAAATAATATTAGTAATGAGAAGGTGAAATGATATTAATCTAAAATTTTATCTATATTTTAATGATTTTAAATTAGCATAGATATTTGTTTAAGAAGATTTAACTCATCCAATATTTTTAGTATTAACTATTCCATAAGATTTGTTTTCAATGACCTTGTGTAATAATTGAGTTAAACTTAAAAGAATTAAGCAAATTAAACATTGGAAGAAAAACTTAAGCCTAGATAATTTGTCTATCAATGAGACATTTATTTTATTTTCATTCGGTTGATGTCTAATGGCCAAATTTAAACAAAATGAAAGAATGCAAACTAACCAAAATACTAGTTTTTGGATTGAATTACAGTTTAACAGAACATAAATGTTTCATTTTACACTAACATATAAGTTCACCATAGTATATCAGAAGTTGGATTTATATTCATGTAGCCGATCTCAATTAGTCACGAATAATGCTGCTTTCGCGATGATGACTAAGCCGACGAAAAGCTGCTATTCATCTTTTAATTTACAAACATCATGGGGAAGCAACGAGAGCTAACACTTACAAATTTTAGCCCAAGAAAAGAGAGCAAAAGTTCAATAAAACCATTTAGGTCTCAACTCTTCTTCCTTCTCTGTCAAGTCTTGATACTGGTACCACTCTTCGCCTGCTTTACCAACAGGCATTGGGGGGCGTAGAAAGACCTCTACTGGCTTCGGCACATGCACAGCTACATGCAGTTCCCCTGCCTGCTCTGAATCTGTCTCATGACGAGTATTTGTGCTGCCGATTGGTTCAACTGCTATCCATCCCAAACCTGATATGGCGATGTCGCAGGCAGGCCTGACCAAGGAGAAGGTTATGGATTCACTCAGCAACTTAGATTTATCATGCCTGGTGTCATTAAAATCACAATTCAAGGTACAAATGTCTAATTCAATATTTCAATGCATACAAAGTTTCTGTTCATCCCAGGAGCCAACTAATGTAGTACCTCTCAATCAATAATTCAAAGGGTAAGGAAATGAAGTATTTGTTCCAATAATCTTGCGCAGAAACATCTCTAATGGCAAAAGAAATGCATTTTTTGGATTTAAATGTTATTGCTCATGCTTTAATTGGATCATTCATGCTGTAAATAATCCTTCTTACTGTCAACAAACAAACAGCTAAAACTGATCAAAATGCATTCCAAATTTGAAGTTATAAACATGACTTCCAGCATATTGCATTCTGATAAAATCGTTAGTTTTCCCTCTGCCCTCTCAGGCATAGGTCAAGTTTCCGTCCCTAATACGTGCTTATATTTTTCGTTGCACACAACTTTCCTTGCGTCTACGTATAAAAGCACTCCAACAAGAAAAATAAAGTGTACATAATAATTTCTACTACTAAATTGGCTCAAACACATTAATGCACAAGTATTTCAGGATGAAAATTCTCTGATTTTTTTCTCTTGCTCTATAGTATAGATATAAATCATTTCTATTAGATCTTCTTTTATATTGTATTTTCTTATGACCAAGTTTATTATAAATTGGGAGGCAATATATTTGTAAAGTACCCAGATCTACATAATCTAATTTGAGGGCTACAAAATAACTTGTATCTATATATTTTTTTTCCTCTCATTACGCTCCAAGTAAACATGCCTTAAAATGTTGACATCAGTCAAAACACCAGAAATCCAAGAATCCAATATCAGATTTTGTATTGTATAATCACATCTTAGTTCACACCTTATGCATGATTAATGCTAATATTTATCTTAAACTACAGATCGATGGCTATCACATAAGATAATGGAAATGTACCTTATTGTATCTTCAAACTTTATATTCAGTTGCTTTACTGTTTGAAGACCTATCCAAGATTCAGTTTTTTCTTTGTCTGTCGGAGGTGTCAATGTGATTCCAAGTTGTTCCTGCAAATCAAATGACAAGATTGAGAACGATCATTACCTGCAGGTGAATACAAATTTCGTCCTGGAAGAAATCTCAGAAAATAAGAAATAAATATCATGTTCATCGACACTCCTAACTAGGTCCAATTTATGAGTAGCATAACAATTCGAAGACCATGAAGCTTAGGTGTAAATTGCAATAAGACAAAGGCCGAAGAGGGACAAATTAAACACGAACATGGAGTCATCTGCAAATTTTTGGTTTATTACTGTGCATCATTAGGTCGCTTATCCTATTAGTGTATTTGATCAGAAGACACCTTTGATGATGTTCCATATGTTCAGATAGAGATAAAGGGCAATAACCTGAATACAACAAGGGATGAAAATTTTACACTGAAAACTTGATGGGTTAGTAATCACATACGTGGTAAAACTCATCTGCTACAACAGTTGAAACCATATGAACCTTTAGTTTCTTGGGTCCATAAAAGGTCAGCCGTGTCTTTGGAAGAGCCTGCATTTTCACACACAATTAGTCTTCGCAATAGGAAATCTATAAATATTAACAACACATGCTGGAGACAACCTTGATAACATCAATTCGAACAAGGCCTCCCCAAAATAACGAATACCCATTTAAACCAACAGCTTCCTGACCAGTGGCTGTTTCATTTGAGATAATCTGAATGCACAATCATCCAAAGAAAAAACATGAATTGACTCTTCTGAATAAAATTTCAGAAACAAGACAAATGAAAGATTAACATACAGGAAATGATTGTCCTTTTAGACGACTTTGAGGTGCAAGAGAAGGCAGATCATCAGAGTGGACTACTGCTGCTTGTCGATGATGAAGGTGCACACCAGGTGTATCAAACAGATTCTGTAGAGACGAACATCTATTAATTAGTACCATGATAAATCTGTTATAACATGATTGATGACAGAGTTTAGAAGAATTTGATAGCATGTTTTCTGGTACATCTCAGAATTAAAAAGAAAAATAATATGGAAGCGACAACTAAAAACTTTTGCTGGTAACAGTTACCCCAACTTAAAAAACCACAATACCAATAACAGAAGGAAACTGCCACTAAAATGAATCACATAGCAAGCTTTTTCTTGAATAAACAAACAGAACTAGTAATTCATATAATTATTGTTCCACCATGTTTAATGATATTGTAATGCCCATAGAATCTGCTGAAAACTTCTTCCTTTAACTTGAGAATGAGAATAAAATCATAGGCATGTGTACACGAAGCTAACATGCTCTTATCAAGAACTGTATCAACAGTTCGTTATCAGGATTTTGATTGGCTACATTCAAATCCCATAATTATATCTGTTCTCTGCGCAGAAATGCAGAGAGCAGCAATTAGAACACAGCATGCATAGAGCAGGCATATAATGAGAGCAATATGTAATTTGTAGGTATTAAGTGTTTGATTTTCGTAATATGCAGAAACCTAATAGCTCTAGTAACCGAAACTAATCTGACAACGCACCCCTCCTCCTTGAAAGGCTTCAATTTGAATAGGCCCCAGTGTTGTCCCAGGAACAGCTGACTGCATTGGTTTGTACTTCCGAGCAGCTGCAGCAATTGGATCCCTTTTTGCCATTAGCTCTGCTTGAACAAGAGAGTGAATTTAGATATGCTGATCTCCTAAATTGATTTACACATTATTAGGAGATCCAATCCCAAAAGTTAAATATAAATCTCACAACAAAGGACAAGGTACTCTATAAGCCTCCTCTATCAACAGAAACAAACATTTTAAATTTGTTATTGACAGAGCATCAGCAAATAGAAGTTGTACTATTCAGGATAAAGTGTTTTTGAAGAGAATTTTAAAAACAAGGAAAAATTATAATATAAAGGCAAGCTGCTTACTGCAGCCACGCCTTATTAAATACACAAGAAGCATGTTGTATACATTTTCATGCAAAACCATTACTAATTCGTGTGTCTGTTACAAAAGGAAAACTATATCCAATCATCCTTTTTCTTCCTGAAAGAAAATTCTAAAGAAATAAAGCATACTAATCATGAAGCAAAATTTATAATGGAAAGGAACTGATGAAGTTGCTACTGTACCATTGAGAGAACCTGAGGCTTTTGACAAATAACTGTCAACTCAGCCCACAACAGAACATCAAAGAGAAAAATTAGCTTGAACAAGTTGACTTCCCCAAAATGCGGATAATCAACAGTTCATACTAGTCACCGGTGCAATAATAAGAAGAAATTAAAGATTGATTTTCATGTAGAAAAGGTGACATGTCATGAAACTTACTGAGCAAAGCATTGATAAATGCAGACTTCCCTACATTTGCAGCACCCTGACGTAGTTAATGCAAGTAATAAGATAAAGTAAGAAGACAATGACAAAGTGCAAACAGAATATTATCATTGATTTGACAAAGTTTAACTAGTACCTTTACACTGAAAGTCATTAGTATATCCCAACTCCTAAATCAATTTATATTTAAAGGCACAAATGGCATATCAGATGAACAGCCTTTGTGGCTTCATCCAATGAGTAAATTCATAAGATGATGTTGTTCTGCTGCGCAATAGTGTCATTTCTGAATAAGTTGAATCTATAGCCTCAGAATTAAGAACCTAGAGGTTTTAATTGGCTGGGCCAGGCTAAACACAGCCCAGGCCTATTCTGGACTGTGAGAAGTCAAATAGGCTGTGATGGCACAATCTGAATTAGTCCACGGTCCAATCCAGCATGAATCAGGGCGCCATGCTCAACATGGCTTGGGTCTACAATCCCAATTCCTTTTTTTAATATTTAAAGTTAAAAAATATTTTAAAAAATAAAAATTACAAGAAAATTATAATATAATTAAAATTAATATTTTTATTAAATATTATTTACTAATAGAGTTTATTTTGGCTAGCCAGATTTGGCCTACAGACATGTTGGGCTTGATCCCCATGTTGGGTCTAGTCTGAGCTGTGTCCGATCCCATTGACACCCCTAATCTAAAGTGATTTTTTAAGTGACTGTTGACATTGGAAATCAACGATTTCCTTTATTTTTTTCCTCTCTTCTCATTTTCAGCAAACATATAGATAACATAATAGAAAATAAACTAAAAAAGAAATTAGAAAAGTGGACACTTGAAAATTATTCTACAACAACAACAACAACCACCACCAAGCCTTATCCCACTTGAAAAAAATTCAAAGGAACGAAATCATGGAACTAGGGACAAGGGGAAAAGAAAATTTACATATTGACATACACACTGAACTCCCAACAAATGACTTATATATATTCAAAGATGACAACAAAGTATTGTTTAGCACAGAAATTTTTGGAACATGGATAAAGAACTTCACATTCAAGTCAGTGTATATACTAACCAGAATATAGACATCACGGCCCTGCAAAAATGGGGAAACAAAAAATTACCTTTATTAGCTGAGATTCCAAAAAAGGATATGCAATGCATATAATGATATATTTGACAAAAGAAGATTATATCTACTTCTTTGATTATATACAGCTACATGGACAAGAAGATTTGACATGTTTGGGTAGTTATAATGATTAAGTTACACCAATTTGATCTCAATAAATCATGAGATCCCCACATCATCAGACCCAACTATACAGGATTAACCTGAAAGCCTCTTGCTTAGCTAAGCAAGAAGTTGTATCAAAAACTAAAAGAAGGCACAGTCAAACCTAGCATGAAGCTTAGATGATGTAAGGGAAGAGCCACTTAAGTAACAAGTGGAAGGAAAATAACCTTTTTCTCCTTTTGAATCTCTGATATAACCCCAGTGATCCCCACCAAAGACTTTGAACTAGTTAGATGAA
Organism: Boesenbergia rotunda; assembly: GCA_024364735.1. Lineage (NCBI taxonomy): Eukaryota > Viridiplantae > Streptophyta > Magnoliopsida > Zingiberales > Zingiberaceae > Boesenbergia > Boesenbergia rotunda. The sequence continues at coordinate 160,155 of JAGFNQ010002869.1, forward strand.
CACTAACAACACTGCAATTGAAGGGATATATCTCAAGACTGGAGTGCTTCTAGTTAAAAATATAAAAGAAGAAAGATCATACAGTAAATACTAAATAGGTAAACTAGTAACAAAGGACTAAGTTGTTGTAAAGGTGAAAAGGCTCTCTTACTTGAGCTTCTTCTTAGTAGTAGCCTCAACAACCCAATCACCAATACAATTTAGATCAGTGCCTCCGGGCAGGAGGTCAACCTTCATATTAGAGAAAGAAAACTTGTCTCAAGTCATTATCAAAAAGTAGAAAGCAGTAAAAATTAAACTCTTCCAAAATACTACCTTAGTTATGACCAATATAATAGGGTTAGCACCAGCAAGATCACGTATCCGAGCCAAAAAGCTGCCATTGAAGTCAACAATATCAACCTACAGAAATGAAGTATAAATAAAAATGACTTTCAGTGACACCATACAGTTATTGAGAAGTCAACAATATCAACCTACAGAAATTGAAGTATAAATAAAAATGACTTTCAGTGACACCATACAGTTATTGAGAATTTTGATTAAATAACTATATAAACAGACAGGGGAACTGAAAGTCATCCAGAAAGCATTCATTTAGGTATAATGTCAGTACTATTTTTGCTTTTTTTTTTAATGTTGCAAAGATACCATCTACTCATGGTCTTTGCAACATATTGAACATAATAGAATACCATGAAGCCAGCCTAAGAACAAAATGCCACAAGACCATCTATATAGAAAAAAGACAAGATTTAGCATAGCTAAATATGTAAATCCAGGCATATCCTACGAGTTTACTAAAGAATAAAATTTTGACATCATGATATGAGCATAAAATTATCATTTAGCAGCTCTGGAGTTTCTATAGAATGCTTTCTCAACATTTGACATATAGTGGTTACCAAGGCAGACAGCTAAAAGTCAGTGGATAACGACTTACTAATTTAACAATAAGTACTTTCTCGTGTCGTAGATGAGAGAGCTTATCCCGTAACTCTTCAGCAGAAATGAATTGTTTGCCACCAGGATAACCACCATGCCCACCGACAGCAGTTACCATGTGTCCATGAGACAAAAGCTTACATCTGCCACAGAGAACTGTTCTAAGTTGGTGGTGCCTCTTCTTCTGCATATAGTAAAAATGAAAAGAAGTTAACTTTGAACATAATGATTCTTCATCCTGATTCAGCATAATTAAATATGTGTAAAATAAAAATCTCATGACATATGCAATCATATAAATTTTTGCATTGGATGTTACCATTACTAGAATTTCTTTGTGCCAGAAAATAAGAACATTGGAATGAAAAGAAGAGTGACACTAAATCATTTATTAAACTTAGTAAGAACCTAATTGATGAACACATTAAAATGTTTAGATAAACAGATGGATCTGATCTTTTCCCATTTATTAAACTGAATAAAACCTAATTGATGAACACTAAATTCTTTAGATAAACAGATCGATCAGATATTAAACTGATATCATGATGGATTAACAAAGCTACATGAGGGACTGTATAATTATATCACGCTAGACCCAAGCAAGCTAAACTTTTTGGAAGTAAATCTATCTTAGTAATATTCTTATTCAACCAATCCAGTATTTTAAAGACGAAACGGGAGGTGACAAATGAATACCAATGCGAACCTGATTGGAATTCACAGCACACAAAACGTACCAACTCATAGGTCTCAGCGTCAACATAACCGGGGGCATCGATCTCCGCGGTCTGGAGCGGAGCTCCGCAGCCGTAGCAGCAAGCGACGTTGTTAGGAAACTTGGCACCGACCTTCCTCTTCCTCCTCGACTTGTGCTGATTGTTCTTCTCCAAAACGAGAGCGGCCGCAGAAGTAGCTTGCTGGCGCTCGAGGTAGACGTCGCCGCGAGTAGGGGCAGCGGAGCCCGTCCCTTTGGACTCAACCGAGTCTTCCGGCGTCTGAGGAGCCCTGCAGCAGATCGGGAGGGCCGGCAGGGAGTGAGCGCTGGATCTAGGGTTTTGGAGAGGGAGCGGAAGGAGAGCCTGTGGGTATGGGAGAGGAGAGGCAGGAAGGAAGAGAAGGGAAGCGGGGTGGTTGCCATGCTCACCCGGAGCGAGCGTTGTGAGCCTCTTTTATCTTGTTCGCTTCGGAAAAGGAAACTTGGCGTGAAAATATCGAATTTAAAGAGCCCGTGCAAAATTCCAATAAATACTAACGTAAGAAATTTCGAGTTTATTTCATATACTTTGCGGAGTAAAATCAGAAGGAATTTTCACGTTGAATGCCAGAAATCGATTGTGTTGCCCATATACACATGTATCAAAAAATTCTCTTATCTTAATTGCTACCAATCTTCCTATCGTTTTCCTTTACAGAGGGGAGAACGTCCAATGGATTGAGACTTTGGCTAGAGCTATTTGAAATGACACTCTGCGCATCACCAAAACAGAAGAGAATAGGTGAAAAAGAAGCAGCAGGAAAACCAAGATAACAGCAGCAAACTAATGAATCGCAAGGGTTTCATTGTTTTATCGTGTCATCTGTATCGAAATTCTGGACCATACACACTAGGAATGTGACCAACAGCTGCAGGGCAAGTATGCCTTTGAAATGCCTCTGTACGATTGACTCCGCCTCCAGCGACAGGACCTGCTTTAGGCGATAAGAGATGAAAATTCAGGGGGAAAAAATTATTATGAATTATACAGCAGAAAGACAAGGTATAAACTATTGATTATACGACCAACAGAAAGGCTTTGCGTAATATCAATAAATAAATGAAACTTCAGCTTAACACAAGGATGGCAGTAGAATTTACCTGGAATTCCAATATCAGAACTACCACCGTTTGGCTGCTGCTGCTGCTGTAAGGAATGTTGTCCCATTGTTTGTCTTTGGTAGATACCGTTGCAAAAAAATAATCTGATACGGTAATTGTATACCTCTTGCAAAACCTGGGAGAGGCAGTTGGTGCTGAAAGTTTCTGGGAATTGACATCTGCTGTAACATCATGTCATAGGAAGCATTATGAGGAACAACATTCTCTGGAAAATTTTGTTGAGAGCCAATATGCTTTATTTGCTGATTCCTGTTTGTGAGATGTTGCGACAATGGATGTAGAGTTCTAGTGTAATTGATGGCATGAGATGCTTTCATTCCTTGGAAATGATGCTTTCGTACGTCTCCCTTTGGAATACCAGTAAGCAATTTATCTTTGAGATGTTCCACATTTATTTTGGAAACTAGCTCCTTATTTTTACTTGTATCAACAAAGGGCGAATGATCTGAGATCACAGGTTCCAAAATGTCACTCTCAATAATCAAGCTATCCTCATCTGGCAAGTGGAATTCCAGAATCTTTTCTTCAAAACCAGCCTTGCTAAGAGGTGCAATGTCAATTTGACGAACAAACTTCTTCAGCTGACAATTGCCAGACCTAGAACAGAAACTAGCATCAGATTTTGGAAATAGCAATCCAACCGATGATGGGAAGGCAACAATATTGGTTTCATCATCTGTCACTGCTCTTGTGGAAACTGGAGCTTGAGCAAATTGGAGCTCGTTCATAAAAGTGGTTCCAAATAATGCTTCAAGGATCATCGACTTCTCAGAGCTGGATATTATCTCAGGAGTGTATTTATCAGGAATTGCTAGATAAGAAAGAGAACTTTTATCAGTTAAAGACAATTTATCCATGAATTCAACATCTACACCAGTTCCAAATGTCATCTCCTTCTCTTTCTTGGCCCCCTTTCGTAATAGAGAAAGAAGATGTTGTGATGCTTCATAATCAATATCAGATTTTTGATGTTTCATGTTCTCGTCTGTGACTGTCCCAGGTCTGTGCACAGCATGTTGCAGGCTGGACCTGCCTTCAAAGTCAGCTAAGATGGACCGCTCAAGCTCCTCACATGTAAGTACAAGATGATTTTGATCTGGTTTATCAATTTGATGAAATTGTTCAGCGACCTCAACCATCAAAGCAGTTGTAGGAGATGCATCAAATTTCTGTCTAGAATTGTTACGAGTGATAATGCCTGATTCCAAATGATTAAATAATTTGTCATGAGAAACTATTGAAGTTGAACAGGTAAAGTTGATTAAAGAAAGCAAATTCTTCGATGAGAAACCTTCAGAAAGCTTGTTTTCTGTGTACAAACAAACAAAGTCGTGGTAACACTAAGTAAACCAAAAAACTTCTGCATGTTCTTTCCAGGTTTACCTTCAACAGACCAACTAGAAAACTTGGAAGATTCAGAAAGTGAAGGTGACCATGGTTCTTCATCCATGTTAAAACCCTGATTCTGGAAAAGAGAAAAGCAATTTGGTCGCTAAAGCTCCTTGGTATTTTAAACTAATGGAAAAGGTACATAGAATTTTACAGCAGAATGAGTGACCATGATTCTTAAAATTCAGACAAAATACAATATGGATAAATAAAAGGGCGAAAAGAAATTTTCCCTTCTAGAAATGTCCTATGATTTTCAAACCATCCGTGTATTTAGACTTAGGACAGTTTTTTATGGCCGTCAGATTCCAATTAGAACTAAGTATCAAAGAAAACCACAATGACCACAAATGACTACGCATCTTTCTTCCAAACTCTTTTTTTTTTACTGTTATTTTTCTGAAGCATTGATGAACCTATGTAATTTTCCCAACATCAAATAGGATGTAAGCAGCCAAACTCACAGGAAGTTTGTTTCTCCTTCCTCTTTTGGTTCAAGTTGTGGTCAGAGATATGCTTCAAAAAATAAGTTATATGGTCATTTTTAAGGATATTGTTCTCGTTTTTCATAACAGGTTCTCCCTATATCCAATTCAAATTTGCCAGGTTGGCATGTAATTCCTTATGTTATTACATGATTTCATTTCCATTATTATTGTGTATTATCTTTCATAAGACTCAACTTAGTAACAGAGCCTCCATCTCCCACCTCCCTGTGTTTTCAGTCTTATTGACATTGATCAATCCTTATAGGTTCCACATGTCAACATTGTCTTGCCCTCTCAGTTGATGACCTTGATGTTTCTCATTGTTAGTGACAGTGCTACTGCCTTGAAGCACTGTAAGAAGCCTATCTCTAGCAGTTGGATGCACCTGAAACACAAGAGTAGTTCCTTTTTGGCAGCTCCATAATCTACTACAAATTATACATGACTCTGATTTTTCCATCAGAGCTCGTTTTTTAATCCTGCATCCCAACCCCAACTTTAATTATGTCATGTTGACATGTTGTTAATGTTAATTTCAGAAAGCCTTATCTACAAAAAGATTTAAGAAAAAGAAAAGACAAAAGAGACAAACCTTCATGAATATTAGCCTATTCACCACATTGAATAATTGGAGAATCGAATTAGCAAAGCATACGAGTAAAGAGGACAGCTTTTAGTAAGCACATATTTTGTTGAAATTCACTATGTGAATTAAATGAATATTGATTATCTGTTTCTTCCCCAGCTTAAATTTTGGGATGTGGTTGATGAATCAAACTTAACTAGGAACCAAAACAGGAAGCCCTGAGTTACAAAATTTCCTGATGTCAGAAACTACAAACCATGTCATCAATTTAATGAATCCAGGAGTTCAACTTGATCTAGTCCAGGACCTCCACTGCCCATTAGGGATAGTATTAAAAATGTAAATAGAGTAAACTTTTTTCTTATAGCTGAGGCTTTTCAGATGTGATAGCCAATCAAACATGATGAAGTGTATGTTTAAAACTATAACAAGGAAGAGGAGAGTTCAGAGAATAGAAATTGAACTAGTTTACATGCAGATACTTACTGCAGAAGAAGTGGCTGAGCTGCTAGAAGTGTGTAGAGAACCACCAAGTAACCTTTCCAATATGGAAATAGAATTGTGACAAATGAATGTGTACCCTCAAACTCAATTTTTTCCTTGTCAGAAACATCACTCTTTATAACTTTTCCCTTATTGACATTCTCAAGGGCAGAGGTTTTGCAAGAGAAGTTTTCAACATTTTTTTTCACGCAATCGTCAAAGAAGACATCTAATGAATGAAACTTTTCCTGATCATCATGTATGCTAGATAGATGCTCACTGTTAACAGTATCAGCAATAGGGGTCTGAAATAGTACATAAAGCATTTGAAAAGATAAGCATGGCAATCAATGAAAGCAAATGAAATTTTAGCATTAATATGATTAAGTAAATGTACACTTAGTTGTTCAGCTTTTGAATAAAACATATAATTTTGTTCCACATAATTTAGCTCAAGCGTGAGCTTGTGTTGGGAAACATCTTTAGAAGTTTAGTAATTTACTGTTTCAAGATGAAAATAATTATTGCAAGAACTTTATAGAAGGATCAGGTTGATTAATTAATAAGGAAAGTGCTGAGGCATTATGAGTTTCATTAAATTTAAGGTCAGTTATGCCCATTTAATACAAGCAGAAATGGTGGCAGGGTGAGCATGCTAGTATTCACGTAATATCCTTTATACCATTATTTCCTTGAGGTGAACTCACAAACATCACACTCAAGCTTGTTTGACTAAAATAGTCTGTTGATTTACATAGTTTCAGATACAGTGAAATATTTTTTTAAAAAAATCTATAGAGGAAACTTGAATAAAAAAATTTGGAGGCCAAGTTGAGAACAAGTTGAAACAATAGAACTAAAACAAAATAAGCCCTCATTTTTTTTTCCATCAATCACTATTTTGACTACCCATTTTCTTTATCATTACCCACAAAATTGCTATCTCGCATAAGCCATTATGCATTTTAGGAGACCCTTATATTCTTTCTCTGTAGAGCTCATATATCTTTTCCACTAATCACTATTCTGACTACTCATTTTTTTATCATTACAACAAAAATATCTCACATAAACCATTGCACATTTTAGAAGACCCTTATCTTCTTTCTCTGTAGACTCACAAGATAGATATAAACTCAGTAGCAAACAACTCATGCCAAAGTAACGAAAATAAGTTTGTATTGTCAATACCTCTGATGCAAAGGAAACAAATTGAGCAGGGAGGATTTTGTCCAGTGGCATACTGGCAAAGCCAGGTGGTACAAGTGGTCGTGATAGAGGAGCGTGAGCGTGCGTAGAAACTCTAGAAGATTCAATCTGAGACTTTGAAGGCACTTCTTCTTCATCAGCTTTGCTAATTATGTTCCTCTTATCAGCAGAACTATCAAGTAATGCAACAATCCCAGCATCAAGATTTTGTTTGTGGTTATCAGGAATCTGTTTTTGCTTCTCTTGCAGTGCTTTCTGTTGTTCCTTTCTTATAAGTTCAAAGGATTCTGGTTTGGCATAAAAATGCAGAATACCAAACCAAGAAAAGGAGAATAAAGGAGAAAAAAGAAATAAAAAGTAAGAGTACTGCACTGAATCCTAAATAATGCTAGTAATATCAAGATGGACCACTTATTCACAAGTATAGCAGCACACCTCTTCTCCTCCGTTCTTCTGTTCTGTCCTCATTTGTATAACCATTTGTTCCAAAAGTTTCATCATTACATAAATCTTTACTGTCCTTTCGTTGAAAATGTAATGCCTGAAGAAAAAGCCAGAATTTAACAAGACACTCTCAAAACATATTATAATATTGACAATAATAATATGACAAGATCTTTGTGGCAGTAGAGAAATATAGGTGTGATCGCATTCAACTATTTTGTCACCTTATAAGGTCGTTGGGGCTGATAGGATTCAGGAGTCTTATTGGGTTGAAATTGGTTGGCTGCTCTAGAATTTTCCGTTACAGGTTCTTCATAACCTGAAGATCTCTGATATGTATCACTTCCCAGCAGTTCATCATGCTCAGCATGTTGAGCATAACGTCTAGATTGTGTTCCAACACGTCTACCATTACCTGCAATTCAAATAAATGGAAATCTCAGTCAGAATGTAGTGTGACTAACAAAAGACATGCATCAAGACAGTCAATGGTACTAAGTAAAATCTATACTAATAGGTTAGAATCTCCAAAAGCTAAACCTTTCTATGTTCACAGCGTTAAAATGAGTAAAGAGGAAGGGAGGAGAGGGAAGAAACTACATGTCCTTCAGTTTCACAATGCTAAGTGAGACTTCTTAAGCGTGCTTAAATATCAAGGTACCACACTTAATAACCTAGGCACTTTGGGTTGAATTGAATTCGCTTATGGGCTTTAATCACAAGAGTATAAACATACATTAATATACTGGATTACTGGTACTGTAAATAACCCAGATAATCACCCGTTGACACGATTTACCATGCCTTAAACATGAAAAACCTCAGCTTCCAGCCTTTTTTAGATCTATAAAATTAGCCAAATTCGGTACTAGCATTAAATCTAGAACTAGTGTACACATTGGAAATTATTTAAACATCCAAGATGGAAGAATGAATTCTTTTGGCGCGATAGCTTCTATTCCTAGCTGTCTTTCTAAAAGATGTTGAAGGAAATGGCATCGGAGATGAACACCTCAACTTCATCTAGCTTTGCAATATTTGGAGTAGAATTAAAACCCACACATCTAGGACGCTGAGTTTTGTTAAAAAAATCTCAAGGGCGTAACTCAAGATTAGCAAAAGCTATGTATACCTTGTGATACTGCAAACAATATGGTGACATATAGAATTTAGGAATGCAATATTTATGTTAACACGTCGAGGAAAGCAAGAAGTAGTATCCACTGATAGCAGGACAACCAAATGGATTATCGCTTCATTAGCATTGGTACATCCCTAGGTGAAACAAAAGCAAGCATACATATTCAATGATAGAAGGAAAGACAAATCAATTATCTTTCCATTGAGATTCATTGCATTACAACATCTCTAGATGAACAAAGCAACCAACTCTTCCTTCTTTTATTTCATTTTATATGGACCCTACAGCTCCTCGCTCCACTATTATCCATATTCTTCCAACTAATTCAGGCTTCATTTTCCCCCTTTTTAATCTTATACAGGAGATACACTCGACTATTAGCGTAAGAAAATATTTCCTAAGTCTTGAAATTTTAGATTGTGAAAAACTTAATGGTGGTGAAAAGGACTAAGGTATGATAGCATTCATAATGAGGAAAGGCCAATTAATTGTTTCAATAAGACAAATAAAAAAAACTACACAATAAATTGAGAATTAGCAATTTTTTGTAGCTTAAACAACAAACCTTGAATATTTGTTTCACAGTTTGATTGGAAATCTCCATCTCTGATGTTTGATTCAGATGATCGTGCATCCCAACTCCCAAAGCATCCAAAACTAACTACGTTGTTTGACCTAGTCTGTGGCAGTGACATATAATCACTGTTCTTTGCACTATGAAAGATTGAAACTCCAGAACCTCTTTGTCTCTCATTTAGAGCAATAAATGTTTCATCCAATCACTGTTTTGACAAAACGCAGAGTTAAAGTTAAACAAATTTATTCAAGAGACGAGTTAAATAAAGACTAGATGTGGGTTTCCACAATGCAATACCTCAAGACTGAAGAGTCAAATTCACTGGGCAATTTGCTGCAGAGGTTGCTAAAAATAAAAGTTCGTCTCTTGTATAGGATACTTTAGTGTTCCTAAGACACAATAAAAGAAGGCAAAGCATAAGTGGCCAGCTAACAACACATATATGCAGCCACAAGCAGACAAAGGTGCTCACCTTTGAGATTCAGAACCTCTTTCAAGAAACAGATCCTCATTCTCCGAACTCATTCCAGGAGTTGCAATGAAGAAAGAAGCGTACCAACTAAAAAAGAATCAGTACATCATTTCTATATTGCCAAACCTCGGGATAGTTTACCCAACTATTATCCTTCACCTAGATTAAAATCTGCGACAAAAAACAGCTCAATTCGCTTGCAAGAAGCCAGCAACGCCAACTAAGTAAAAGATTCTGTACAGTTCCCAGGCGAAACTAAAAAGAATCATCCTCAGACAGCATAGAAGGCTTTTACTCACCTAAAGATCAACAGAAAACCGAAACACATCGACATTAAAATTAAGGCAAAGAAAAAAGTACTTGTGAGCCAATCTAAGCTGACGAATCTATGGATTCCGATGGCAAATGAAATGCCAACAGGGTTAAAATAAATCAGATAAGAACATAAAAATCCTTTACAGCTTGAAGATTTAATGGCTTACAATAGGATCGGAGAGCGAGGAGAAACGTCGACGACGATAGGTGGGAAGGGTTCCAGGCACGAAGACCACCGAATTCGAGGCAGAGAGAAAGACAGAGGTTTTTGGTTCCTCGTCTCTCCGCTGTATAAAAGAGAGGGAAAGAATAAGAAAATAAATATAAGAAATTATACTTGCGGGACCGCCTTGCGCAGGTACCCATTGAGTTGCGCCGATTTGCTGGATTACACGGAATAGGCAACTGCGCTTACAACGACTCATAAGCGCGTATTACCAGAATGGTCACTTGCATGACGTCATTGGACGTCATGGGAGAACTATACGTGTTACATACTTTATTCAATAGACAAAATTGCCATTTATTGTGCCAGGGTTATTTTTCTTTTTTTACAAAATATTTATTGAATAAAATGATAAATTGATTATGAATTAAGATTATGTGTAAATTTGTATGTCAATAAAGGAAAAAATGATATAATTATTTATAATATTGTCAAGTTGATTGAAATTTATTTTGATAAAAGATAGCAATAGATTCTATAATTAATATAATTGCATATGTATGAATAATATTATTTTTATTTTATATTTTATACAATACAAAGAATAGATATAATATTTTAAATTAGAGATGATAAAAGTTATCTCATAATTTGTAACAATTTTGATTAAATTTGCTTTACTAGTATTTAACTAGATGATTCAGTTAGATTAATTTTAATTAAATAAAAGTAATTTTAATTATATTTAAAACATTTTGATCAATTTAAACTACTTTAATTATAATTATTTAGTAATTTTAAATATATTAAAGCAATTATGACTTAAAACTATTAAAATAAAGATATTTTCATAAAACAAGACATCGTTATTTTAATCATAATAAAAGGTCCTTTTGATTTTTTTACTAAAATAAAAAAAAAGAGTAAATTTAGTAAAGTAGGCGAAAGATAATCAGAGCTCCGAGTTCATGCCTGACCCAAACTCGTAGCCCGAAATGGAATTGTTGTTGATCCTATCCGAGCTAAAATTAATTCTCTACCTTACAACACTTCGCTAATAAGACGTGCATTATACAATCTTCAATCCTGACCGTCCGTTCAGTACAAAAACATGAGACGCTAAGGTGAGACGGATATCCTTTGGACAGGATCCCAACTGAATTTATTTTTACGAGTATCTTTTGTATAGTTTTAATCGTATCAAAGTCTGCAGCCGGCGCTTCTCTTTTCGGTATCTCCCCTCCTCTCTCTCTCTCTCTCTCTCTCTCTCTCTGTGGCGCGGACTTCTCCGGCGATGGTGGGAGCGGAGGAGGCGGCTCAGTTGGATCGGCTCGAGATCCAAGTGGACAACGGCGGCGGAGGGGCATGGGAGTACCTCTGCCTCGTCCGCAAGCTAAAAGCCCGGCGATCCGACAAGGTCCTAAAGCACGGACTCGCCATTTTGAACGATCCTAAGGTCCGATCCAAGCTCGGAGGAGAAGGTATGTCACGTTAATTGATCTTTTTATGTATATATATTTCTGTATAACTCTTGGAGATCGCTTCCAATCTTTCATGGGTCGTAGGGCAGTCTTATGAGACACCTAGATCCGGTTGTTTGAATCCTTAATACTTGTTCCCCTTTGACCATATGAGAATTGTCTTTGTGGATAACATTATCATCGGAGAAGTAGTAAGACATTCGATTTAAGAGAATCAAAATTTCACTGGGCCATGCAAAATGTATTTCTCGAGTTCGTGTTGGTAGATCCAATTGGTCTGGACGAATTCATAGAAAAACTGACTTGGTAAAATGTTTCCTGTCGAACATTTTGATCCGATCAAATCAAATATCTGTAGCCATCAATTTCACTCGGAACTATGATAAGCTGTGCTTTTTGGTGGTACTGATGTGTCTGTTTAAGTGTAATTTACCTGACCTGACCTTAAACATTTGGATAGACTGTAAATTCCTGAAGCTAAACTTTTCTGTTGGTTGGCTAATAAAAGACAGGGCTGAGGTACAAAGCCTACTGAGATTCACGGTTATGCCAAAATGTTTTCATAGATTATTTTAATGGAACTGCTACCTTATTTTTCAATTGCATTTGACATGTTTGTTATACATTTTATATAACAAGCATCCAAGAAAATATTAGTTTCTAGCACGATTGAATGCATATGTTAAATCCAAACATCAGGTAGAGACTACGACTTGATAAAACTTCCAGTTGCCAGACTTCCTTTTCTAATTTCTATAGGAATTATTGCCAAAAGAAGTGGCATGCTTCAAAGGTCAAATTCCTTCTCAACTATTAAGCATTGTATTTTTTTCCTGTGGTTGCTATACAAACATCTGTAAATTGACATATGCTGAAAAGCCTACCTGAGTAATGGAAGACAAGAAATTTACAGTTTCTCTTTTGATGCAGAATGGACTCTTTATGAGCAGGTAGCCTTTGCTGCTTTTGATTGCCAGCAACACAATGTTGCAAAGGTACAATTCTCTCAGCCTGTATATTTAATTAATTGTATTTTACTTCCTTGAAGTTAATTTTACTAGATTTGAGTAATGGTTATGTGACTTAGTTTTCCATCGGCACATGATTTTGTACACTCACACATCCTCTATCTTATGTATTTATTTTACTTAACACATAACTGATGTATTTTACTTCATGCACGTATCTTCTATCTTAACCTATATATCTGATTGTATTTTACTTCCTTTTAGATTATTTTACTTGCTCTGAACAACAGTTCCTTGATATACTTATCTCTAACACATGATTTTGTATACACACACATATCTTCTCATGCGTGCAAGCGCGCACACATTTTCTATCTTGGCCTATATATGTATTTGATTTTACTTCCTTGAAGTTTATTTTACTCTCTCTGTACCATAGTTCATTTTGTATCTTGCAGCAAAATATGATTTTCTATGTCATGTACTGCGAAGTTTTTTTATGTTTGTACTCTCACCTCTATAGATTCCTTTTAATATGACTCACTTGGAAATTGCTGAATTTTTTATTGACCACTTGAACCACCCATTTATTCACTTGGTATATGAATATGTGTTATATAGTTGTTAATATTATGTGTGTGAGAAAAAGGTTCTAAACAAATGTTTGACGGCCTGAAGAAGTTTTTTGTCTTTGTTCTATTCAAAGCACTTCCTGTTATTGTTAGGTCTTTCAGAAAGTCTATGGAAATTGAGAAGCATTTAACGGTTATTAGGATGTCAATTTTAAGTGATTGTCTGTAGTAGAACAAAAGCATGTTTTCCATTATTTTCTCCTTAAATTTTCAACATTTTATAGTATCTTGGTATCTTCTTTTTTCTTGCAGGATTGTATAGCAGTTCTCTCTAAGGAATTCCCTGGAAGCCTAAGAGTTGGTGAGCTTTTCCATTTTGTCCTTTTTTCACCAATATTAATGTATATCATGCTAACAGTTCGTCATCTTCTAAAATAAATAAGCAACTACATTATTTCTGTTGGAGTCAGCAAGGTCAACAAAGCTTTGTTAAATTGCTAAACCTATTGCAAATGTTTGGGTTGTTAGTCTCGGTTGATCCCCTAGGATATCTAAATGATCCAGCACAGCAGCTCACGAATGTTTAAATAACTGTGCCTAATAGGTTATGCTAAGTCAACCTTCTTTGCAACACTGTGGCATGACCCAAGCTGTAGAGAACACTAGGCAAACATCCTTTTGGACCACCTGTTATCTTAACCCTTTAAGTCAGGATTTAGGTTTTCCTTTAGTTTTTTATTTTCTTGTCATTAGCTTGTTGATTGACATTAGAGTTACCATTTTTTAAGTATAAACACTTAGATTCTTCGACCATCACTTCTACCCTGCCTTTGGCACTGCCAATTGAATGTTGTTCTTTTGCTCTTGTGAAATGGCTTGTTGCAAAATTTTATCACTTGAGCAGATTCATAGACACACAATGGAAAGAATATCTAATAGTAGATAAACAAGACATAGAGAAGCAAAATGTTTTGTGATTTATCATCAATATTTATTGTATTGTGATTTCTTGAACCTGCAAAATGTTATTATGAAGTTACCATGCTATCGGTTATATTTAATGTTTACTATGCAAATGCTTGTTGACTTTGTTCAAAGATTGATACTAATTATTTTGGTCTGACCCTTCTCCGGGACCCCGCATTAGCGAGAGCTTCTGGGCTGCCCTTTATTGATACTAGTTATTTTAGGACTTTATAGTTACATATTTTTGCAAAAATTTTCAGGAAGACTGGAGGGAATGCTGCTTGAGGCCAAAGGTGCTTTGGCCGAAGCAAAAAAAGTATATGCACACCTTCTAGAAGACAACCCACTTGATCAGGTGCTTTGTCAAATCTCATTTTCTGAATAATCTCTCTTGTTTCATTCTGAGTTTTGAATGAAAAATACTTGGTTGTAGGCCTGAATGTTAAATTCTTGTTAGATTGAGTTTGCTGACATGATCGGTCAGTGTTAGATGACATAATACTATCGATTGTGGCTGACAACTCTGTGATTTGACCAAGTTAATTGGTTTTCTTTAATATTTGTTTGCTCTTTAGATATGTCTATTTTATGAATCTCTTAAACAACGAATTGTAAGTCTTATACCAATACTGTGCAGATAATCTACAAGAGAATGGTTGCTATTGCAAAAGCACAAGGAGATATGAAAGATGCTGTAGATTTTCTCAACAAGTACTTAGACATGTGGGAACTTATCCATTAGTATTGGAATTTTCTTTGTTACGTTGTATTGCAATCTTTTGTTACTAACACATTGTGAATTGTTTGACATTATATCAGATTTATGGCAGATCATGATGCCTGGAGAGAACTGGCTGAAATCTATGTGTCTCTACAAATGTGGGGCATCTTGATTGTCATTTTGTAATACCGTTTAGCATATTTTACTGCTTATTTATGTTTTTCTAACTTTCCTTCCCAATCAGGTATAAGCAAGCAGCCTTTTGTTACGAGGAGCTAATACTGTCTCAACCAACTGTTTCTCCGTATCATCTAGCATATGCAGAGGCAAGTAGCCTTCAATGATCTTGGCAATTCATTCATGTTCTTAATTGCTATTCTTCCATGTACAAGTAGTTTATAATGCATTTAACATTCTTGATTTATATGCTTCTCCCTTAGAAGTGCAGTAGTAGGTACGGCCTTGTTTATCAATTTGACACCTTAAACTTGGATTTTTGTTTATTTGGAAACTACTATTTTTGAAGCATTTTGGGACTAACACGTTAATAGATTTTATTTCTCATTTCCACTAGTTGCTATACTTGATAGTAGCAGAGGTATAGTATAGTTCTAGACACAGTAGTAGGTGATCCGATTGAAAATGACAACCTTTGATGGAAAACCACAATTGAATTGTGCCTCATATGATGTTGACTAGATCATCAATTACAACTTGAGCATTTGCGAGATGTCCAAGCCTTATATGAGTGAGACTGTCAATAGAAGCAGAATTGTGGGCTAATGACAAGGAAGAACTATTATTAACTTGAGTTGGACCAACAGTTGGATCTATCAAGTAGTAATGTTAATGTGTTCTCTTTATTTGGTGGGATATAAAAATTACTTATCTTTGTTATCGTCCCTAATCATCTCATTGATATCAGCTTTCTGGATTCTGTATAAGGCATATGATCACAGGTGGTAGCTTGAAATTTTCAGTTTAGTGAAATCTTACAAACGAATGACAGAATAACTGGAGAGAGTATTCAAAATATATTTGAAAGGTTGATTAAACGAATGTCAAATCCCAAGTGCTAGACAAATTATTAGAACCATGACATCTCTCATTGTCCATGGGAAATGTTCTTGCGTGGTTTAAAATTTGGACGAGGAATTCAAGTTTTCGCCAGCTTTATGGATACTCACTTTATCAAGTAGACAGTGGCAATTTCAGTTTTCTTTCTAATTCTAGACCAATAAAATTGCAAATTTCTCACTCGAGCAAGCAGATCAGATAAAAATAATTTGGTAGTTTGTCCTCATAATTTATTTTCCTTTTCTCGGTTGACAATGAATTACAAGAGCATGCAAGTTCCCTTCATGTGATCTCACTGTCTCGTGTCTTGATTCGACAGGTACTTTACACCATGGGGAGCTTGGAAAATCTCCAGACAGCCAAGAAATACTATGCATCTGCGATCACCCTAAGCGGAGGAAAGAACATTCGAGCTCTCTATGGAATATGCTTGGTCAGACATCCTCGATAACTTGTCACTTTCCACTATAATCGTACTCGCTGACATTTCATGTTAAATTCCTCCAGTGCAACGCTGCCATCAGTCAGCTAACAAAAGGCAGGAACAAGGAAGAGAAAGAGAGCTCGGATCTGCCATATCTGGGCGCAGAAGCTTTGCGGCGCGACTACAAGAACAGGGCTCCCAAGAAGCTGCCTCTTCTTAACAGCATGCTTAAGAACATGAAACTGACTTCTTGATCCAAAATCTGTGGAAGGTTATTCAATATTTACTTGAGGATATTTTTATTTAGATCCGTTCTTTTGGGGGCTAGGGTTGGCTTGATCTGTGGGTTGCATTTGCTGAATTATTATTGTTTACGACGAGAGAAACATCTATTTCCCCAGATCAAAATACCATAAAAGAATTGGTAGTATACCAGCATCGGAAAAACTGTTCTTGTTTCTAAGAAGCCTCAATCTTGTGCGACACATTAGATGTGATGGGTTTTCCCGCAATTAATACATTAATACAATCCATCATATCATATTCCTCCCATAGGTCTATGTCTACAAAAGGTTAGATAAACTGTGTATCTACCTTTAATACTTGTGACCTTAGTTAAAAGTCTAATTGCTTTGTAAGTTTGAACTTGTCGAGTCACATCCTTTGAAACCAACCTCGAATCGAGCGAGCCATTTTCTCACTCGGCCATTAAGGCCAACTGAATCACATAATACATTGATACGTTGGATCATATCATCTCCAACCCATGAATATTAACTCTTTCCTTTCTCTCTCTGTCCCACCAAACCAGAGATTGTGATTTAGATATGATCTCATTGATAGTTAATAAAATGATCTAATAATTTTTTATCATTTCTTTCTTTGTTTATGTTCCCCCTCTAAAAAATCCCTTCGAGAGTGTTAGGTATTTTTGTTTGAATGCTTAAAAATATATATTTATATTTGCTATAAACTTTGATAAACTATTTGCACAGATTCATAAACCCTAAAAATATTCTATCCTAGATCTATCAAACTACTTGATGATTTCCCTAATAAAAATGCACAAAATCACGTCATCATATTCAAAAACTAAAGAAGACAAAAGAAAAGACATTCGTTTCGTGAAATTTTGAAGCGCTCACAGGCGTTCTTCATCAACAACAAAAATTCTGCCGGCCAACTCGGAAGAAGTAACAGAGCAGAAGGACTCCATGATTGGATCCACAATCTCATACCAGACTCCTCCCTCGATCTCCAATTGTTCGTGGATCATCCTTCATAATCAAATTCCGGAACTTCAATCCATCTCCATCGGTCTTCTCCAAGGTAGAGCAGATATGAACAAGTTTCCTAGGGCGAAGGCAACCCTAGCGGCAGCGGGACGGAGCACGGGAAGTCTTCGTCAGCGGCGGCGGAGGGCGGTTGTGATGGGAAAAGCGGGGCGCGGCAGAGGGGGCAGGTGCACTGCCCGTGCTCGAGCCACCGGTCGACGCAGTGGCGGTGGAAGATGTGACGGCAGTCGCTCATTCGCCGGACCTTGTCCGCAGGCTCGAACTCGGACAGGCACACGGCGCAGCAGTAGATGTTGCCACCCGCCAGGTGCTCGAAGCGGGTCGCGGGGGAGAGCTCCTGGATGAGCTCGGCCGGCACCGGGGGCAGGAGCAAGCAACGATCCGCCTCCTGGTGGATGTCGCCGTCGGGGTCGGAGAGGCCGAGGCAACTGGATACCCAGTTGAGGAACCTCCGCAGGTGAGCCAATAGGAACAGCAGGTGGAGGAGTAGCTTGGGGAGCTCGGAGTAGCAGACGGGGAAGCCCATGGCAGAAGTGCGCGATGAATGTTCGATGAAATGCCTTAGAGAATTATTGAGAATTCTCCTGCAACTCGGCAACTGGAACTGTTCTAGGAAATGCCCGAGAGAGTTAAAAGGAGAGACGGAGCAAGTGTTCGAGGAAATGCCTGAGAGAATCATAAGAAGGGAAGCTTGCAATTGTTTAAACAAATGCCTGAGAGAGAGTTCATAGGAATGAGAGCTGCAATTGCTTGGGGAAATTCCAGATAGAATTTATGAGAAGGGAGGCTGCAATTGCTTGAGAAAATTCATACGAAGAAAAAGCTGCAATTGTCTGCGAGAATTCCTAAGAGGAAAAGCTGCAATTGTTTGAGGAAATGCCTGAGAGAATTATAATTTATAAGAAGGCTGAGGAAATGCCCGAGAGAATCTCACAGCTAATAAGGATTTCGGGGTCACTTTTGCTTTGGCCTTTTGCTCTCTGTGGCCGTGTCTGTGTCCGGAGAAGAGGTGGTGTTGGGTATAATTTTATACATGGATGCGGATGGAGGTGTAGTCAATTCCATCCCCATCCCTTGTGAAGAAAGTCCAGAAGAATGGCATGTGATGGATCCTGTGGAGAGAAGCATGATTTATTGCTGGGCAATTGACTCATCAGCTGAAAAGTTGTTTGGTAGTGCAACAGATTGTTCTGAGCTGCCATCATTGCCTTCAGATTTCCACAGGTCAATTAATCAAGTTCTCAGTAAAAAAAAAGTATTATAAAATCTTTACAAAGTAACAGACTTGTTGTTAGTTGCTTTCATATTTTTCTAGGCTTCAATTTTGTTAAATGCTCTCATTGGATCACACCCTAATGCATCCACCAATCTGTCGATTTTGGCTTCATCCTTGGACGACTGGACCTGATCGATTGGCACCTCAACAGCCAACCATCACTGTATTATCTCAAGGTTCAAGTTCTTCCTTGTTACTCAAACTCAGTTTTAATATTGTCAAAATGTTCTCATTAGATTCATATCTGAATGCATGTCATGTTGTTTGCATAGATCAAGCTAACTCTTTTAGCTTCATCCTTAGCCAACTGAACCTGATCAAATGGCATTTAATGTTGCCATCATGGCTCAAGGCAACCCTCCCTTAAATGCCACCTAAAGGTTCAAGTTCTTAGTGTCGTTACTTCACCGACCAATCTCTGTGAGTTAAAAAAAACAATTATTATTTTTTTAAATCTTATTTACGTCCTTTGTTTACCTTCAACTGCACATCAAAGATGACAATGAGATAGAGACACATACTCCTCTTGTCTGCTGAATGCATTTAATCTTGCCACCATACGCGCGCACACACCATGTGTTAGTAACATCACCTTATCTCTTGGTGTCCACCAACACAACCAAAGATGTGGATGCCTTGACAGGGAAAAGATAGAGAAGGGTTTAGGAATTTGATTGCATTTAAAGATATGAAGACAAGATTTGTTCTCTCAGATTACTCCCCTTCACTTGCCACAATATCTTCCATGAGATCTCCTCTGCAACCTCATATCGAAACACCATCATTGTTTCTCCTCGTCAATGAATTATTGAGCTCTGTGAATATTGTCCCTTTCTTGCTAGGATGAGATTCCTCAGTAAAGGTTCTCTAGGAGTTATTTGATTCCAACCAAACTCAATCAAATTGAAATTATCAGTTTAGGTTGGTTTAGTTCAGATCAAACTAATTCAAACTCAATCAAATTGATCAAAAAGTATACTAAAGTTGTAGAATTTTTAAAAAGCGCATCTAACTTTCATATTTCCCAAAAGGCACATTTATTTTTCATTTATCAATGCTACATTCAACTAACATTATTATTGTGATGCTCGATTTCAAAGAACAACAATTGTGCTACATTTTAAAAATCCAACATCCTAAATCATAAAAGCAGTATCATTGTGATATATCATAGTGTCATTATTTTTTAAATCCAGTAACACAGTAGTATTGTTCTTTGAAATCTAATATCACGGTGGTATTATTCTTTGAAATTCAGCATCACAAATGGTGTTGTTCTTTGAATGCAACTCTAGTGGTTGGGGGGAGAACTAAAATGAGAAACAAATTCGTCCTTTGGAAAATCTGAAAGTTATGTGCATTTTTTTTTGGGAATTTTGTAATTTTAAATACATTCAACTGCCAAAAATTAAATTATTATTCCGGAAGGAATCGACGTTGACAGTCAGTCACCAAGGTTCAGTCCATGCGGACGCTGACATTAGAGGAAGAGCTCACACTATGCGAGATTAACACGAGTGTTACAGGAACACGCCGGAGGTTGTCCGGCGGAGCCCACTCCGACGCTCAAGTCAGTGTCTCGATCTAGGAGATGAAGAGAAGGCAAAAAATATGTGAATAGAGAGGGTGTGACCCCCTTACCGGAGGGTTGGAGTTTCTTTTATACCTGAGGTGGTCGTTCCACGAGTCTCCATGATCTTCGTCACGTCCCCTAATTGTCGGTTACGAGATCACCTTTGTAACGGTCCGCGCAATCATTAAGTTCGGACCGTTGCGATAATTATGAGTCATAATTATCTCCGCAATAATTAGTGATGATTATCCTCAGATCCGAAGAAAAGGGGGACCGTTATTTGAGGCCGAATGTTTCTTGGGCTCCGCTCCCCCGAGGTGATATCGCGGTCTTCTGGCCCGGGGGTCCCGGACATTTTATCTTTCCGAGGTGGTCTCGGGGACCTGACCTCCTGAGGTGATCTCGGGAGTGTGTCTTCCGACTTGATCTCAGAGTGTGTTTACCCGAGTGGATCTCGGGGGATCCCCTTCCCGAGAGGGTCTCGGGAGTTCCGGAAAAAGAGTCATTCAGACTCGATGCATCTTGCCACATAACTTCTTCACTCCACGTGTCAGCCACGGGGTGCTCAACCTCATCAATTATCATAATGAAAAAATATGTAGTTTATAATTTAAAAAGAAATCAAGCTAATTTAGTTAAGCAATCAAATCTAATTGTTTCATTATTTGAACTAGATAATGCGTATGGATTTAGATAGATTAAATGCAAGACTACGACCCATTTGTTGTGGCCTTTCAATTTTATCTAGAGGATGAAGTAATTAAAAACATTTAATAAATTATGATATTGATATGACTAATCCAAACAAAAATTGTGTCAACATTCTGTGCCTAAAATTGTTCCGTCTGGTGCCACATGCTTCACATCAACCTTTTTCTTAGTGGAAAAGAAATTATCTCCTCCTTTGAACGATCGACTTTAACTTTGAATGGAATCTCACATATATATCGATACACATACCTAATCAGAGTCCTTTTGTTATCAAAGCTTGAGGCAATATGGCAGGTCTTCATGTGACTCAATTCACAAAAAAAAAAAAAAAAGTACAACCCTAATTTTTTATTCAGCACCTTCTTCCTGGCAACAATACATGTACCTCCCGCCTGTCTCACGGACCATAAAGGATCAGGGTTGAGTATTCAACTAAAATCGAACCTATGGATTGAAATTGAATTAATTAAATTATTATTTTGGATAAATTTAATCGATCAAAATTTGTCATTAAAATTAAATAAATTAAACCCATATAAAAATGATTAATTCAATAATGACTGAATTAATTGAATTATTAATTCTTCATTAACAATCAATTATTATATGGGTAGTAGATTCTTGAATTTACTATATCTGATTTGTGGATGCCAATTAATTACTATCCTATTTATTAGTTTACTGTATCTGATTTGTGGATGCCAATTAATTACTATCCGATTTATTAGTGCAACTGTCGATTGATTTATTTGATTGATTCTGACGAGTCATGATTTTATTAATTACACGGTTTAGGGATTTTTAAGATTTTTTTATTATAGACTCGAGGTGATTGATCGTGCCTGTCAATTGATTGATATGTTTAATTGAATCAAATAAATTGATATCGTCGAGATTTTAAAAATATAAACTTTTAAATTAATCTAATCAAAAATTTAAATTAAATTAATTTAAGTTATCTTAAAAAAATCAGGCCACACTTGCAAGTTGTGTTAGAATTGTTTTCCTTCTTTCAATAAACACTTTCATAGTGGCAAGTGAGTGCTTGGTTTTGTATATGGAATTCAAAATTTTAATAGTTGAATTAAATTGGCTTAGTAAAGTTGGTGGAAGAGATTAGAAAGTGAGAAGAGAAGTTTAAAATTTGAGGATTGTTAAAATACATTTAAAATCAAAAGGTCGTCCATCTGAATCAATTAACATCTTAGGTTGAATTGAATTTCCTTTTGAGCTTTAACATGCCTTGATATGAGAAAGTGAAGAGTGAAAGATGAAATGAAACTTTAATCTCACATCAAGTAAAGTTTATTTTTATTTTTAAAAATACACAGCTAACATTAATCTCACATGAATGCCTTTGCAAGTCATCTATCTTATATTTGTGTGCTACATAATGTTAATTAAGCTTCTTAGAGCCAGCTAGTTCACCCTTAAAACTTGTCTAATGAAATTTCTTAGTAGGAAGAACATTGTCTAAAGGATTAAGATGATGCGTAGGGTTTATGGGATGGATTCAGATTGGATTTATCCTTCATTTTTATATCCATCGAAAATTGAATATTTATTCTTATACTCATATCCATTAACAAATTAAATATCTTTTATATAATATTTTTTTTTCATCCTACTATCATACAAGTATATTAAAATTAACATCCTATTAAAAAATATATCAAACATCTCTATATAGCATATTCCTAATGTAAACCAAAATAATTAGTGAGATATCATATATCGATAGTTTCTTCGTATTCTTTTCCATACGGGTTGGATATCAGATCTTCTATCAAGTTTGGAAAAAATTGTTATCCTTAATGGTGCGATAGTAAAAAAGTGAGTTGAGCTACCATGTAATGATGATCAGCGAAAAAATTTCAGTCAACTTTAAAATATATATATATATATATATATATATATATATATATATATATATATATATATATATATATATATATATATATGATCCGGTCGGGTAAGTTTTTGGATTTGATTAGGGGCCCGGTCGGATTGGGTCTGGGTCAGACAAAGTGAGTCGGGTTCAATATCGGATTAGTGCGCTAGATATTGATCTAGCTAAGAGGATCAGGATTCGAAGCAACTTGAGACGAGGCCCAATCAATGGCACCGGAGTAGACGTACCCGACCGAGAACTTTAGCGGTCGGGGAGCACCGGTCGGGAAAGTTTAGTCGGGATAAAATAGAAGCGTTTTGTCAGATCTCTTCATGAGTGTTTGGTAAGTAATAGGCCTCCCAGGCGGGGTCTCCCGGTCGGGGTCACCCAGCATGGCCGACCCAGAGTGGCAGATCCCGAGTGACAGGGTGGCCGATCCAGAGTGGCCGACCCCGAGTGACAGGGTGGCCGACCCAGAGTGGCCGACCCAGAGTGACAGGGTGGACGACCCAGGGTGGCCGACCCCGAGTGACAGGGTGGCCGACCCAGAGTGGCCGACCCAGGGTGGCCGACCCAGAGTGGCCGACCCCGAGTGACAGGGTGGCCGACCCAGGGTGGCCGACCCAGACCGACAGGGTGGCCGACCCAGAGTGGTCGCCCCCGAGTGACAGGGTGGCCGACCCCGACTGGCAGGGTGGCCGACCCCGACTGGCCGACCCAGAGTGACAGGGTGGCCGACCTCGACTGACAGAGTGGCCGACCCCGAGTGGCCGACCCAGAGTGACAGGGTGGCCAACCCAGGGTGGCAGACCCAGGGTGGTCGACCCTAGAGTAAGTGAAGGGTCGTAGCAGTAGTAAAGGTCATCCGAATCTCCCCATTGTCAGAAGAGGATCCTTGACATACTCATGACCTGACAAGAGCCGCCAACATTAATGGGGTCAGAGGGGACAACCTAGACAGACTGTCAGGCGGCTGTGTCAGCCTCATAAAGCTACCAGAGCTGCCGGTTATACAGTCTGACAACTGACTCATCTTTAATGAGATGGGACGTCTCTGACATGGCAGAGGGCTTTCCTTCCCCTATATAAACCCCATTCGAGCCTCAGAGAAGGGATCGCTGCCAATTTGCAACCACAACACTACTTTGTGAGCTCCATTTCGGTCCGAGCTGAGCGATTTCAATCTCTACCCTCATCTAAGCCCGATTCCTATTCAGCCCGAGTCCGACCCCCCGAGTCATAGCAGACCGGGTCGTCTTGGTCAGACCGAGTCATCCGAGTTAGAACCGGTCTTCGCTTGTCGACAGGATCAAATTTGGCGTCGTCTGTGGGAATCTCGCCTGATCGGAAGTTGAAGATGAGCGACTCTAACCGGGTGGCCGTGATGCTTTCACAAGAAGACTTGGATCTGCTAGTCGAAGCCAGAGCTAAGAAGCTGGCGGCCGCGCAACAGGCAGCTGCCCAACTCACTCGGGAAGGCCCGTCCGAGCCTGCTACCCGAGGGGGCACTGAGGGAGGAGCGCGCCAGGGTGATAACCCTCATTTTCACCAAACACTGTTCGACCCGTCTGAGGGTGCGGGACAGTCCGACCTAGTGGAAGTCTCTTCCAGCCAAGCAAGAATCAACAAAGGGAAGACCCCTATTAGCCAAGCCCTGGCTGACCATTCCGGGTTCCCTTTCTCCAGACAAGTTCTGCAAGAGCCAGTCCCCAAGCATTTCCGGCTCTTGTCCATTCCAAAATGTGAAGGAGCTACAGATCTAGAGGAAGACCTGATGAAGTCTGAGAATGAAGCCTTGCTGCATCAATACATGGATAGTATCAAGTGTCGAGCGTTCCTGACCACCCTGATAGGTCCCGCTCAGTGATGGTTCGACAGACTCCCGGAGAGGTCTGTGAGAGAGTTTGCCGACTTCAAAAGAACGTCCTACTGAAATATACCTGACATAAGGAGACTCCCTGAGAACAATATCAAGGGCTTGAATGACTTCTTGAGGTAACGAAACCTGAACTCCTCTGACTCGAAGGGAGAAGTATCAGCCGGATACTGATTCCGGCGATATGCTCACATCATAGTGGAAAAGAGTATTGTCGACAACCTCGACTAGGAAATGATTAGCTCTAACGAAGCACTTCCTTCCGACAATGCCGAAGTCTGACCGACCGGGACCCCTCAAGCCCTTGCCTGATGACTGGAGACACCGCCAGTGAAGGAGCCTGCTCCTTCGTGGGCTCGGCGATCGTGAGTTGCCGGAGTTCCTCGCTGATCGAAGAGGAAGAAGGTCAATCTGCTGTTGTGACAGGCGATGAGGCGTCTAGAGCTGGATCTGATTGAGGAGATTCAGGGTCGGGCGTCGGTCTGAATGACTGCTTACCGGCAGATGATGCAGCGAGGATACAATCCAGAGGTCATACCTCAGAGTTTCCAAGTCGGCGATCGTGTATGGAAGAGAGTCAAACTAGTCGGGGAGGTGAGTAAGCTGAAGCCCCCATGGGGAGAACTCTTCCTGGTAATCGAGAAATTAGGGTCGGGAGCCTATTATTTGCAAGATACCCAAGGAAAGAAGCTGGGAAGACCTTGGAGTGCAACACACTTAAAATTGTATTGTGAGGAAAGTTGAGTTGAGTGACTCTTGTAATTGTATCACGCGAATATGATAGTGAAACTCAAGGCAGCTGAAAGGCAGCTCAGCAGGTTATAAGTGGGCATGCTCCCACGCACCCACCGGACTCGGTGCCGATCGGGCGTGGCGTTCCACGTTCGGTCGGGCCCGGTCGGGCGTGGCGTTCCACGCTCGGTCAGGGTAAGCCAGACGGTGTCCAGACTCTTGCTCATGCAAGTTATAAGTGGGCATGCTCCCACGCACCCACCGGACTCGGTGCCGATCGGGCGTGGCGTTCCACGTTCGGTCGGGCCCGGTCGGGCGTGGCGTTCCACGCTCGGTCAGGGTAAGCCAGACGGTGTCCAGACTCTTGCTCATGCAAGTTATAAGTGGGCATGCTCCCACGCACCCACCGGACTCGGTGCCGATCGGGCGTGGCGTTCCACGTTCGGTCGGGCCCGGTCGGGCGTGGCATTCCACGCTCGGTCAGGGTAAGCCAGACGGTGTCCAGACTCTTGCTCATGCAAGTTATAAGTGGGCATGCTCCCACGCACCCACCGGACTCGGCGCCGATCGGGCGTGGCGTTCCACGTTCGGTCGGGCCCGGTCGGGCGTGGCGTTCCACGCTCGGTCAGGGTAAGTCAGACGGTGTCCAGACTCTTGCTCTTGCAAGTTATAAGTGGGCATGCTCCCACGCACCCACCGGACTCGGCGCCGAACGGGCGTGGCGTTCCACGTTCGGTCGGGCCCGGTCGGGCGTGGCGTTCCACGCTCGGTCAGGGTAAGCCAGACGGTGTCCAGACTCCTGCCTTTGCAAGTTATAAATGGGCATGCTCCCCTACAACCATCGACCTCGCGGCAGACCGGACGTGGCTGCCCACGCTCGATTAAGGTCTCCCGAGCGACATTGAGACACTTGCTCTTCAGTAAGTTATAAAGGTGATTGCTCACACGCCTCAGCCGCTCTGCTCGGCACCTAGCCGCTCTGCTCGGCACCTAGCCGCTCTGCTCGGCACTCAGCCGCTCTGCTCGGCACCTAGCCGCTCTGCTCGGCACTCAGCCGCTCTGCTCGGCACCTAGCCGCTCTACTCGGCACCTAGCCGCTCTGCTCGGCACTCAGCTACTCAGCCGCTCTGCTCGGCACTCAGCACTCAGCACTCAGCCACCCAGCTTGGCACTCAACCACTCTGCTATACCATCTGCTTGGCACTCAGTCATTTGGCTCTGCCACCTGCCAGACAATTAGTCACTCTACTCAGTTGCTTGCCTGCTTAGCCATTGTTTAGTCGTTTACTCGGCTCTATGCCACATGCGTGACACCCGCAACCATTTGCTTGGTTCAGCAAAAATGCTTAGTGGTTTCCCATGCATAGATTCGTCACTCGTCCAACACGATCCAATTGATCGCTTGACATGACTAACTACTCTAGCGGCGACATTCCGAGGGATGGAATACTGATTAACTGGGTAAAATCCAACCCGTGACTTCTGATTGATTGTTCTTCTATCAAAGGAGATCCATTCCAACCTAATTCCAGGATGGGAAGTATGGGTGGAATAAGTCAAACCACTAGATTCAGTCTAGTTAGTCAGACTCGCACCTCCTTCGACTAGACTTGAAGGGGGAGATATGTGATCCGGGGAGATAAACGCGTGGCAGATACATTGATGGCTGACTTGACATGGGACTCGATATTTAAGGATAAAGATCTTGAGGCCATAATGAGGGTCAGGGGTGCGAAAGTAGGGTTTATCCGACCGGGCAAGCAGCCTAGTCAGTCGGACTTGACGCCTCCTTCGACTAGACTTAAAGGGGAGGCTTGTGATCCGGTCGGGTAAGTTTTTGGATTTGATTAGGGGCCCGGTCGGATTGGGTCTGGGTCAGACAAAGTGAGTCGGGTTCAATATCGGATTAGTGCGCTAGATATTGATCTAGCTAAGAGGATCAGGATTCGAAGCAACTTGAGACGAGGCCCAATCAATGGCACCGGAGTAGACGTACCCGACCGAGAACTTTAGCGGTCGGGGAGCACCGGTCGGGAAAGTTTAGTCGGGATAAAATAGAAGCATTTTGTCAGATCTCTTCATGAGTGTTTGGTAAGTAATAGGCCTCCCAGGCGGGGTCTCCCGGTCGGGGTCACCCAGCATGGCCGACCCAGAGTGGCCGATCCCGAGTGACAGGGTGGCCGATCAAGAGTGGCCGACCCCGAGTGACAGGGTGGCCGACCCAGAGTGGCCGACCCAGAGTGACAGGGTGGCCGACCCAGAGTGGCCGACCCCGAGTGACAGGGTGGCCGACCCAGGGTGGCCGACCCCGAGTGACAGGGTGGCCGACCCAGAGTGGCCGACCCAGGGTGGCCGACCCAGAGTGGCCGACCCCGAGTGACAGGGTGGCCGACCCAGAGTGGCCGACCCAGAGTGACAGAGTGACAGACCTAGAGTGGCCGACCCAGGGTGGCCGACCCAGAGTGGCCGACCCCGAGTGACAGGGTGGCCGATCCAGAGTGGCCGACCCCGAGTGACAGGGTGGCCGACCCAGAGTGGCCGACCCAGAGTGACAGGGTGGCCGACCAGAGTGGCCGACCCCGAGTGACAGGGTGGCCGTCCCAGGGTGGCCGACCCCGAGTGACAGGGTGGCCGACCCAGAGTGGCCGACCCAGAGTGGCCGACCCCGAGTGACAGGGTGGCCGACCCAGAGTGACAGACCCAGGGTGGCCGACCCAGGGTGGTCGACCCTAGAGTGAGTGACGGGTCGCAGCTGCAGTAAAGATAATCTGAATCTCCCCATTGTCAGAAGAGGATATTTAACATACTCATATCTTGACGGAGCCGCCAACATTAATGGGGTCAGAGGGGACAACCTAGACAGATTGTCAGGCGGCTATAGCAGTCTCACAACATTAATATAGCTGTCACCATCATAATCTGTCAACTGATCCTCTATTAATGAGATGGGACGTCTCTGACATGGTAGAGGGCTTTCCTTCCCCTATATAAACCCCATTTGAGCCTCAGAGAGAGGCTCGCTGCCATTTTGCAACCACTCCACCACATTGAGAGCTCTATTTCGGTCCGACCTTCCAAACTATAGCAGACCGGGTCGGCTTGGTTAGATCGCGGCATCCGAAGGAAAACCCATCTTCGCTTGTCGACAGGATCAATATATATATATATATATATATATATAATCCTAAAAATTTTACCACGCAAATTCCGTTCAAACCATAAAATTTTTCAATTTGAAAAAAAAAATCAATTGACATTACCGAGAGTTTAAAAAAATAAAAAAAAAATCTAAACATGTCAGGCACGGACAAGTCCACAGCGAGCGTGCATGCACACACACATGTATATATATAGTATGCACATTCTTTTCTCTCTCCTTTAATTACATGCAAGATGATAGTGTTTTTATAAATCAATACTAAAGTGATATTGATTTCCGCAAATTAAACCAGCACTATCATGGTGCTAATTTCTATAAATCATTATTAGTGCTGGTTTGTATCCTTAGTGCACCATGATCCTGTCGCCGAGCGGAGTGGGGCCGCAACCGGATGACGGTGTAGAGATGAATGACGTGAATGCTGACTGGATGCCCTCGCTCAGAATGACTCAGCGAGTGGGGGGTGTCCTCCGACCGGACGTAAGTAGATGTCGCCTGGTGAACCGCCGACCGAATGGAAGTAGACCTGCTGGGGAAGATGACCGTTAGTAACCTAGCCGGGAAACGTCCCGGCAAGGCACTCCGACGGTCAAGTCAGTACTCCGATGAACAGGAAAAATAATGGAGCATTGTAGATGAGGGGCTTCGCGCGTACCTGATAATGAGGAGGAGAGGGGCTTATATAGCCGGGGAAAAGGACCAAGTCTGACATTGTCAGGATTCTCTGACCTGGTCAGGGAATATTGTATGATTATGTCGACTGCTAGCCAACATTCCTTGTCGTATGCTATTTGTCTTATGTGAGGGCAAAGAACGGTTTCCGTACACCTCCGACCGGCGCCGCCTGGCACCAACGGCGCGACAGGGCGGCGTGCCAGAGTGTCAGTTCACACGAGTGGTGACAGCCTGTTATCTGCAGGTGGTGCAGGTATAATTTGTCGTTATCCCTGGGTGGTTCCGGGAGAGAGTGCCCGAGTGGGCGCCGGGCGTGCAAGCCTGGGGGACTATGTATATGAAGGGTTGCCGGGCGGATGCACCCGGACGATTAGACGTGTAGCCCTTATGTGGTCGGGCAGCAGTACCCGGGAAAGAGGGCGTAGAAACCGGGCGGAAGTACCCTGATAAACGAGGTATAATAACCTTATTATGGCAGGCCGGGATGAACCGGCCGGATGAACCGCTGCATTTATTCTGACCGGCCGCCTTGAGTCCAACCGGCCGGTAGAGACCCTGGGACCGGCTAGGGTGTTTGTCAAGCTGGCTACCCGTAGAATGACGTGGACCCTGAAGCTGGCCAGGCCGTTTGTCACGTTGGCTGTCCGTACGGTGCCAAAGATAGGGCAGGATCACACCACTTGGTATTGGTGCTAATTTATATCTTAAGTGCCCCTGGGCTATGGTGCAGTGGTAGGGCAATTAGTTACTATCTCAGACATCCGCAGTTCGATCTCTAGTTACGACGTATTTTGCTGAATTTTTTTCTCCAAATGGGGCGCGAACCCTGGGACGCTGAGCTACTAGACCGCCCACCGTGAGCGCTTCCCGATTTACCCTGGTGCCCAATGGGAAATTTCCGTGGGGTCGGCCCGATCATCCCAAGTTCGTCTATTATCTGATCCAATATTTTTTTGATTTGTATCCTAAGTGCAATACTTGGTGTTGATTTCTACAAATCAACACTAGTGTCAATTTATAACTTTGGTGCATCACTTGGTGCTGATTTATAGAAATCAACATCACATTGATACTGGGTTATAGAATCCATTACCTTAGCGATTTCACATAGTCGGGCGACCATATGTGAGTAGGTAGATTGAGAATTTATAGTTGACTACTAATAGGAAGGTATTTTTTTCAATTTTACTAAGATTTGAATCCTTATCTATCGTAATAACATCTACCTCGTAATAATTAATACAATCATTATAATAAAGGTGATGTCCCATAAATGAATATATAATATTTTGAAGCCATTAAAATTGACCAACAACTATTAACCACCAACTATTAAATTGTGATCAATATTAAAGAATGATTAACGAAAATTTTTTAATTTTGGGCGGTCGATCTAGCTCTACGGATATTTTTTTATCGACCGCCAGAGTAAATCAGAAAGTACTCGCAGAGAACGATCTAGAAGCTAAGCGTCTCAGAGTTCGCGCTCTATTTAGAAAAAAAATTCTATACAATAGGTCATAGTTGAGGATCGAATAATAAATATCTAAAATGATAATTAATCGTCCTTCCGTTGTACTATAATCCCGGATAATAAGTTAAGTTGATATGAAATAAATAAGTGTAATGATAGAGAGAGTGAAAATGGGAGAGTGAAAATCATAGTGAATGACGTGACATGATATGGTATGACGTGACACTTTACATGTATACGTCCGATTATCGCTTGGATACCATCGACGGCCTTCGACCGTCGCCCCGAATCAAACTATACCCTGGGGAACACGATGAACTCGTCGGAGATCGTGCATGCAAGATGTCATGTCACTATGATTTTCACTCTCCCATTTTCACTCTCTCAATCATTATTCAATAAATAAATAAATATTACGATAATTTTATTAATTAATTTTTAAAATAAATTTTGAATTAACTATGATTAAAGAATAAGTGAAAGTCCAAGTCGCCCAGTGCATGCATCTATGTCAACTTCATGGCCCGCCTCCATGGGAATTGTGGGCCATGTCTCATTAATTCCATTGATTGCCCCCTCGTGACCACGGCGGTGGTGGTGGCGGCCGCCGCCGTGCGGTGGCGGTGGAAATGGGCCAAGCATGGCAGACACCCGAGCCAGAGAGTCAACTTAAAAATATTTTTATCTAATTAATTATTTCAGTGCGGGGGAACATTGAACACTTCCTTCGTCTTTCAATCTTGTCTCCCTCTCCTCCCATCGAGGTAAAGTACAAATATAATAATAACTAAGGCTTTTTAGGGTTTCAATAAAACTGGATGATTAGAATCTGACTATTTAAAATATATTTTTATAAATAAATAAAAAAATAATTTATTAAAAAAATAAATATGAAAAAAATAATTTAGTACGTAATAAATAAGAAATTAATTGGGAATTTAATAATGATATTAAAAATTATAAAAAATTTATAATAGATTTATATATTTTTTTAAGTTAAAAATTAATTTAATATAAAAATAAATAAGGAAGAATATAATTTAATATAAAAATAAATAGAAAATAATATAATTTTTAAAAAAATAAATAAGAAAGGTTAAAATTAAAATTTTTAATATTTTTTTTATCTTTTCTAGCACGTCAAATTCTTAATATTACCCTTACAGTTTATCGCGGACTAGTTGTCACGACCGGTCTCTTACTTCAAACCTTTAAGGTGCATTTGGTTCAGGGTGATCAGTGATAACCTTGGTTATCTGTCCAAGGTTATCGTTGTTTGGTTTAGATTATCATCAATTCCCAAGTAATGCAGTATTACCGCCACATCAACAAAACGTCATCAAATGGGGCATGCAACCCGGAATTGGATAACCAAGGAAAACGGAGGTTTTTGTTGATTCCGGGGTTAAGGAACTTTTCTTTCCCAAATTGTCCCTTAATATTTACATTTTAAGATAAAAAGATCCCTAATAATTAACTAAATTACAACTTGTTGCCGACTCACCGACCGACGACCACAGCCCCTCCGCCGACCGGCGACCGCCGCCGGCCGGCGACCGGCGACCGTCGCGCCGCGACCGCGACCGCCGACCGCCGTCGGCCGGCGACCGGCGACCGTCTGCCGACGAACGATCGGTGGCGGTCGGGTGATAAATAATTTTTTAAAAAAAATTTAGTATTTTAATTAAAAATTTATTAAATTAAATAAATTATAATTAGGTTAAACTAAATAAATTTAATACAAAATATTACCTTACTTTTTAATTTTTAGTATAAATAAACATATATTATCATAATCCTTAATTTTAAACTAATGGGCAATATGGTAAAATATTACATTAGATTATATACTATTACCTCCAAACAAACAAGATTTTTTTTATCATCTAAATTTAACCAAACAACATTAGGTTATGTTTCATTCCCCATAACCTTGGTTATGTGATTACCAGGTGATCACATAACCAAGGTCATGTATGATAACTTGAACCAAACGCACCCTTAAATGTTTTGATATATTTTTCAATTTAAAAACACTTTCTTATGATTGATTTTAGAAATAAAAATACATATTTGATTAATAGTCCATTTGGGCCTTTGTCGGGCTCTATTTTAGTGGATTTTAATTTGGGCTCTATTGAGGTACAAAAAGTTTCTTAGTAGAGTTTTAATTATAACATTGTGATTTGATGATTAATTATAATTATGTAATAGTACATCATTTGCATTAAATTTGCTAACTATAAAGGTAGGAGGAGGAGATGGCAAGTTTGACTTAATTATGGTCAAGCATTGAGGAATTTTAAAGAAAAGTAAGCAATCACATTAATTAACTCAAATAATATGCTCAATATTGTCCTCTACACCACATGAACTTTCTAGAATTTTCTAGAATGGCATGTTAAGAATTCCCAATGTACTAGACAATGACTTTTAGTTTGTCTTCGTATGAAGGTTGTGGGCAAGGTTTTTCTCTAAATTGACTTTTCATATATGAACCCAATGCGTTTAAGAAATGATTGAGGTATGCAATCCCATTGAAGAAGTCGATAACATAGGATCGATAGGTGGACTCCAACTCGAGCAAGCCGGTGCGCTTCGGCTACATCGTCCAACCAAGTGTTTCTTGATACCACTTAAAGGCCAATTGCGAAGATCACTCGACATTTTCATGAGGTTTCCTCAATCTACCACACATATGACCAATTTGATAGTGCGATTGATCGACCATGCATTGAACATTGGATGAACCCCATAAATAACCAAGCTACACTCTCACATTCCGCCTTCATACGACACAAACATCGCCCCCACGGGCTGGATCGGATGGTAAGACACCTGACCGATTTGGTCGAGGTCACAGGTTCGAGGGTCGCTAGTTGCGCACGGGAATAAAACCCTGGTTTGCTGGTATTAATTCCCTCGACCCCAGGCGCCTCACTACACCAGTGATAACTGTGATTTGCCTCCCTCTGAAAATCTATGGGACCGGGACCGGGGGCTGCTAAGATGACGGTTCCATTTTTTTGGTCATACGACACAAACATCACATGGAATACATCAACCTAGAGATCTCTATAGAGTTCTCTCTCAAACAAGTAAACTATAATTTCTTTTTGTATTCTTAACAAAGAAAGATGGTGGCTAGCAAAGATTTGAATCAATTTGATAAACAAAGACTCGACTGACACGTCCCATTTTGTTCATACAGAAGCATTTCAAGTTTGTTGTTTACTCTTTTGTTCTTTTCCACTTTGACTTGTTGTGTTGGTTTTTGCTTGCTTTTCATATCAGCAATGTGGCAAGCATGGAGAAAGATAATCTTAATTAGTAAGAAATAATTTAATTATTTTGATTATTAGTCATTTATGGTGGCAAAAGATGATAACGCTCATCCTAAACGTCTCTCACAATCAGTCCTCAAATTATTATGAAGGGAGATAAATCACGAATGATTACTAGGTTGAATATTGAGAGTGTAGGGGGAGGAGACCATTAGTCATTTATAATCCCATGCAGAGCTGAACAAAGTTATGCAATAGATTCAAAACAATTATATCGAGTATAACTTTACAAGAATGATGCTATGGTATCAGTAAGTAATCTGTGTAAGACAATAAGGCTCTGATTATAATTCATTTTTTAAAAAGTGATTATCAAAGTTTAAGAATATAATTTTTTTTTCCTGAGCAAGAATATATTTCTCTAAAGAACAATGCTTAATTCATCAGGAAGAACTAGAGAATTCTTTTCTAAAAGGTGCCTTCATCATCTTCTTGTTCAATACAACTTGCATATTACCAGAGAAAAAAAAAATGATGAACCAGGCAGCAGACAAATTAAACCTGGGGTGACCGGCCCGGTCCCATGGAAATTTCCCACCGGTCACCAGGATAAATCGGGAAGCGCTCGCGGTGGTCAATCTAGAAGCCCAATGTTCCAGGGTTCGCGCCCCATTTGAAGGAAAAATTCCTGCAAAATACGTCGTAACTGGGGATCCAACCGCGGATGCTTGGATTAACGATTAGCGATCTTACCGTTGCACCATAGCCCCGGGGGCCACATATTACCATAGAAAACCTAGGGACAGGTACAATGCTCTTCTTAAATGAAACCCTGTACTCACTTCCTCCAATTTCTCAAGCTTGGGACCCACCGCTGGTGTGACAAATTTGAGAAAGATATTGCTCATTTTGGCATAGTATTTTAATCTATGGTGCAGCGATGGCGACTAATCACTATTTTAGACATCCACGGTTCGATCCTAACTACGACGTATTTTATAAAAAAAATTTCTTCCAAATGAAGCACGAACTCTGAAATACTGGACTTCTAGACTGTCCATTGTAAGCGCTTTTCGATTTATTCTGATTTTCGATAAAATTTTTTGATGAAATCGGATTTCATCCCAAATTTACCTGCTATCTAATCCAATAATTTTTTTTTTATCTAGTCACCTCTGCGGTTCCTTTTCATCATCACAATCACAGCATTCAGTCATTCTTAATGGCAAAATGCCTTCCCTTATCATATACATTTTTTTAAGTACTAGTGTTCATCAAGTCAAATCTAACATCAAGTTTTACACTTGTTTAATCTCTCTAAACAATGATTCTGTCAGCCAACAGGTTCAATAAATGAATAACTGAGAGAATGGTGTCAGGTATCTGATGAAGAGTGATTACGAGTTGCCTTAAAGAATTCACCAAGAGTGGCAACATCTGACAGACAATTTTCCTAGAGTTTACTTGGCCTTTAAAGCATTCCATACCAGTCTACCTACCATGCTTCAGAACAAGACAAGAAGCTTTGGGATCTATCTAACCCTGCACTGAAACAGCTGATTAAGATCCACCACCAATAGGCAAGTTAGAATGAGAAACAATTATTTCTGGTAGATTTTTCATCAAGCACTCATGAAGAAGATGGACAAAGTCCAACCAAATGATTTCTGTCCTTGCAATCAGAAGCCAAAGGTAGGTTGTTCATTTCCCAGAGTGGCTATACACGCATTTGTTCAAACAAGCGCCATTGATTGGGTGGTTTTGATAGGGAAATATACGCAAATATTTCTGAAGAAACAGAAAGTAGTTGCAAGCTCAAGCTAATTAAGTTTTTCCCTTTTTTTCTGACGGCAAAGATTGGAGTTTTAGAAGATTCATAGAGTGAGCGAGCAAGCATTGGATCAATGATGTAGATTTCGATAACTTTTCACTTGTGATCATTCGCAATGACGATGAGAAGCGTGTAGTTTCATGACCAAATCTAACATTAGGGTTCTTGATGCCCTCGATCGACAGGTATTCATTGATAAAGAGGAAAATCAAAGGAGGAAGAGGAACATTTTTTGTATTACAAGCAGGGAAGAGTTTGAGACCCTAGCCAATTGAGTGAGATCTAGGGCTAACCTCCTCCGGTAGATGCTGGTGGCTTCTGGGCTGCCCGGGGAGGAGGAGGGCGCGGCAGAGGGGGCATGTGACCTGGCCGACGTCGACCCACTTGTCGATGCAGGCCTTGTGGAAGACGTGTGCGCAGTTCCCTAGCTGGCGGACCTCGTGGCGGGGCTCGAGGGCGGCGAGGCAGACGGCGCAGAGGGGGGCGGCGTCGGATCGGAGGGTGGAGAAGCGGACGACGGGGAGGCGGGACTTGACGGAAGAAGGCGGAATGGGGGAATCGGAGAGGTAGATGGGGTAGCCGAAGGGGTATAAGCTGTCGGCAGAGGCGGAGGAGGAAGCGAGGCCCAGGAAGAAGAGCGC
This sequence comes from Boesenbergia rotunda, assembly GCA_024364735.1. NCBI lineage: Eukaryota > Viridiplantae > Streptophyta > Magnoliopsida > Zingiberales > Zingiberaceae > Boesenbergia > Boesenbergia rotunda. The sequence goes on from JAGFNQ010002869.1 coordinate 196,877, forward strand.
CGCGGAGACGGCGAGATTTAGACGTTCGAGCAGGTGGAGGAAGATTACGACGGGGCGGGGGAGAATTACTGTGTAGCAGACGGAGGGGAAGCCCATCGCCGGAGGAGCGGTCGGCGACGCAATGGTGGTGGACTGGTGGTGGTGGTAGTTTGGAGATGGGTGACGATAATAAATAGAGCGTAGTGCTAAGTGGGTCCACTCCCGGTCCGGTCCGGTCCGCCTGACGAAATTTGCTCGGTTCAATTAAACCGGCGCGTAACTTGAATTATAAAATTCACCCTTGAATTTCGACATTAATAAAATACAACAAAACTTAAACCAGATGTTGTTCTATAAATCAATAATTAATCATTACCATCGTCAAAATTAAAAACTAAAATAAATATTATTTATAACATTTATTAATAAAAAAATTTGTTTATTGTTTAATCAATGTGATTAGCAGCCACCTTTCTAAAGTTTAATTTAACACGCGATCGTCTGCTTACAAATAACTGTGGGAATTGCTCGTGTGAAATTTATATAAATTTTTTATATAATATTTTTTAATTTACGATTAATGGAAAAATAATTCTACTATAAAATTAATTTTTTTAATGGAAAAACAATTCTGGGTGGCATTGTGTGCGAAGCGATGAGCCAATCACATTTCCAGATTTATTTTTATGATTGATAATATTTTTTGGGAGATCGAATAAATTATCTTTAGGATTAATTTTTTTTAAGAACCGAATACTTAATTTATCTTAAAAAATCTAACACCCCATTTAACGTGAAGTTTAGCATCGTAATTAATTTGAATTGTATCTATTAAATTAGTCCTCTCTATTAAATAATTTAAATATATCGAGTTAAAATTTTATCAATTCATTTAAAAACGAGTCCAAACGGACCGAGTCCAAACAGACCGATCCGCTTGAGTTTGTTGATGATTAATGACAGAAAAGATAGAAAATTTTTTCCATATTCAATCAAAATTAATTATTATAATTCAGATAAAAAAACTCTCTTCCATATTCTTTGCGTAAGACTTTTGGCACGAGAAGAAAATTGACCATCTCCCCCCGCGGGAACAAATCCTTAAAATTTGGGTATTTTATTATTATTAGGGAAAAATTACAACATGCCCACTAACTTTTACAACTTTCAAAATATCGTGAATTTTTTAATATTTATCAAAACAGCTTCCTTCCTATCTTTGTGCCCTTTTGAAAACTCAATTTGGGTTATTTGATTCGGTCTTTTGTTTTTTTTGTCCCTGTTTGATCGATTGCAACGACGACTCACTTCCTACATAATGATCGTCATAAGTCGTTTTGTTGTCTTTTCAATCATAATTCATACTAAGAGAGTTGCGTATTTGCCACAAACTCTACTTTAACTTAATATCCATGCATCTATCGTGATTTTCACCGACTTTAGTGATGGTCACACACTCTCGATCGTTGAATACGAATCCCTCTATCATTTTGATGATAAGGTGGGCAACATGTACTATCATCCATTAGGTGGTTAAAGACTTTTTTTTAAAACCTACTAATTCATTTCAGAATCAAACGGAGAAGATAATTAAATCACGAGAAATACTAACCAGGATGCTTTGACTAGCACATGAGAAGGGAAGACACACTGACTTTGCTATATTTTGACTCACAGACATCAAGATGTCAACATTCACGTACTAATATCAGTCCATCCGTAGAAACATTTACTACCGTCCTCTGGTAGCATAATAAGTAAGCGTAATTTATTCTCATGGATTAACACAGTTGATGTATATATGAATATTTATTTCAATAAGTATTGGGATCAATTTTTAATAGGTATAAAATATCTCATTAAGTGTCTATCTTCTCATGCAAATAATTATTACGCTAAAGTAAAATGCCCTCTGTATTTTACTTGGGTGATATATAACTTGTCTTCGTGAATATAATCGAGTTGGTACTTGGGCGATATATTATTACATGAGAGCAATGATTGAATCTCCGAGAGAATAAGTCCTCAAGGAATAAAATCACTCCCACCTAAAATGGTCCTTCGATCACTATGATTTACTCTCATATCATTGTGGGATCGACGGTGAAGGGTGCCAGCGAATCATCTTTTACCATATGATCAAAAGTAGACACAATTTGTTCCCGAGGCACGATGCGATAGTAAGAAGTAGGATGAGCTCTCATATAACAAAGATTTGATTCCCACGTGAAGCATCTCATATGTCTACGATACTCAAATCACTCATAATACTGGACCGTCCGTCAGGATCCATCTATACTTTTTGGATTAACTCTAGTGATAGATCAGAATCTTTCGTAAGGTCGGATTTGTTACCTCCAAATTAATCGATTTGAAAAATTAAATACTTGCATTAAAAAAAAGATGCAGCTTGTATTTTATAATAGTAGTGATAAAAGGCGAAACGTTCACCCCCAGCCTGTCCCAAGACCAACATGAAAGAGGTAAATCACGGTGACCGAGAAGGCAACAGGTTGGAGGGAGGGAGAGACTTTTTACACAGGGTGCAGGAAGTTACGTCCCACCAACCCCGTGACTCGAACTCAAGACTTCTAGTGATAATCTACCAATTCCTTACCATCTCAGCTATGCCTCGTGGGGGCTTGTATTTGGCAATAGTAAGAATGTAGCACTAGTCACTTCCAGTATTATTATAGTAGATTTTTTTTTTCATGAGTAATGGATCTGAGAAAGTTATTGGTTAAAATAGGCTTTCATAGATTTATCTTGGTAATCGATTGAAATCAGCCATCCTAGATTTAGTAAGGTGAAGACTTATACCCCATGCCAATTAAAAAAAATCAATAGAGATGCTAAAAAAAAAATTTGCATACTAACACATTTTTTGTTTTCATTTGTTGTTCTAATTGAGAGACTATTTTGAAATTAAAAAAAATATATAGAAGCTATTTTGAGGATATCGAAATCTAAAAAACATTTTAAAACTGTGTCTAGAATTTATAAGATAAATAGCAGGGAGGGACATGCCACGAGTGCTAGCGCGATTTGAATTAAATAAATTCTAAATAGTTTTGCAAAATGTTTTCACTTATCTCCTATATTTATTATTAAAAAAATATTTTTATTTTCTAATAAACTATTTTACAAAATTATAATTTTCTTTTAGAAAAATAGATAGATCTGTCCTTTACATAAAAGCAATAGCGAGATGCATGGCATGATACGGCATCATTTTTAATGGAGATTGTGACATTTCATTTTGTTTATCACAAAAAAATGCAAATAAATACCTAATAAATTGATTAATTAACGACTTGAAAAGTGACATCAAATCTACGAGGCTCACTGAATAACTCCTGATTCAATGTGGTCGTGACATTTTGTTCATACTTCTTTAATCACTAATTAATTGCATTAAAACACATTGAAAATAAAATAATAGGATCCTTGGTCATTTGTTTGACATTATTTAATACTTCTTTTGTTGTTTTTTAAAATAAATGTAAATTCAATTATTAGTATTACTAAAATATCTTAGTCCAAGTGGAGGAAACTACGTTCTTTCTTATATAAATATATTTTAAGTATTCTCTCTTGGAATGTCACCACACGCCAACCTAATCATTCTTAATTAATTAATATTAATTATTTCCCATGATATGTTACACCTAATTGACTATGTAATATTCCCCGCAACCGCGTTTAGCCGACAAGTTTGTCTCTTAACGCAATAGTCAAAATAGCTTAAAAGTCTAACTAACGGATTATTTTGCCATGTTTAACATGTACTTGTAGGCCGACGACTCAAACATGCTCACACATACAATCTTGTTTAGATTGGGACGTGCACATTCTTTGGGCAAATGATTTTCGCGTCTTTTGATTAACTTAATTGAGTTTTTCTAATTCAACTAGTTCAAACTTAAAAATTGGAAGTCAAAATTAAAATAGGTTTGAATCAAGATAAATAATTAGTAAGCAACTCCAACCCTTATTAATAAAGTAACTAACAAGTTGATGTTGAATGGATCTAATTGACACAGCTTAATATTTAATAATTTTCGCACCATGTATGCTATTGATCACCAGCTACTTGGTGACGACAAGATTACTTGCCCTAAAACTGCAAGTTAGCTCAAGAAAGTAGTTGTAGAAAAATTCTAAGTTACGACTTGGATAAAAGGTTTGAGTAAAATAAATGACTACTTGCTTGCCTAAGTTGTGCCGGTAAAGTTGTATACTTTGTAGCTCTTGTGATGTTAATACTCTTCTAATAGACAACAAATCTCTTCGCGGTGCGGCTAGTTTGTCCTTCGTCTATGGTTGCAACGCAATTATAGCCAACAAACTCAATATTCGACAAGATAAGTGTTTTATTTTAAAATAATAAATCTAAATTATTCATAGAGAAGTTATCATCAACAAACAAGAATTAGACTTGTGGTTGTGCTTGTTGGCTCTGTTCATGGGATTCGATGGGTCGTTTGGGCTTTGGTTGCAGTAAATGGGCCTCCTTATTCTTGGCCCACAAGAGACAATAGAGCCCAAGAATCACCAAAATTGAGCCCAACACACTGCCAATTTACTTACGCCATTAATATCACTGAAAAAATTATTTAAATATTTTTTCGAATGATAAATTAAATATTATGGAATAAGTAAATCATCATACCTGCCGAGGAAGATTTGTTGGTGGAGGAAGAGGAAGTCCACGGCGGCAACAATAATTTGCACGAGGGGAGTGAATGCTGCAGTAAAAACTGGGCCCCTTTGTTCCACACACCATGACATGGCCAAGAAGCCCACACCAGAGCCCAAACCACCCTGATTTTATTTTATTTTTAATATAAATGACGTGAATTTTATAATTTTAAAAATACTATGAATTATATTGAAGATATTTTAGTAATATTTATAAAAAGTATAGGGCAAAGTAGTAATAGTAAAACTATAAAAATATTTTAAGTAGTTGGACATATATAAGTACTTTTGAAAATCGAAACTTCTCATCTAACTTTTATAACCTATATAGTCTACTACGATATTATTATAATAATTTTAACCAAGTTAATTTTTTTAATTAAATTTAAATATTTTTAACTAAATTAATAAAAATATTAGAATAATATTTTATGTATTTATAATATCTATGATCATAATCACTATCAACAACATTGAAACAAATAATTTTTTTTAAAAAAGTCTTGTGACGAAAAATATAACATCCCATTTGGAAAGTTTTTAAGTAATGAAATTGAATTAAATTCTAGCGACAATTGAATTCAATTCATATGTTTAGAATTAACCGGTAAACAATGAGTCTAAAACTGAATGAATTTGATTATTTTTACTATTTTACCTTTCATTGATAGATTAGGAACGAAACATTATATTTATGTAAGGTTATTTTATATTTTCATTTGTTGGAATTTAATTCCTATACCAAATCACACCCATTTTAGTTTGATTTCATGTTAGATTTTAATTCTCATGAGAATTCAATTCCATAATGCAAGTTGCTTTCAAATCATGAAATTCAATTCAATTCTGTGATAGAATTGAATTCCATGGGTTTCCAAACACAGTGTAAGGGAAATGATTCGCATAGTGAAAGTGAATGTTCAGTGAAAATTTAACCATCAATCGACGGCATGTCCGACGTTCGATTGTTCATTCGACACCACCGGCGACCTTCGATCGCCATCCCGAATCGGACTATATCTTAGGAGACGGTGAACCCATCGGGATCATCGACAATGGTAAACCTATCGAGATCGACGGTGAATGATGTGAGATCGTAATTGCAGCGATCCCCGACGGCTTCATCATGTTCCTCAAGATATAGTTTGGTTCGGAGTGGCAGTCGGAGGCCGTCGATGGTGTCCGATCATTGATCGGACGTCAAACGTGTATCATAATCCAAAGTATAATAAGTGAATCCTTACTAAAGCTTAGGGACCTTTTGGCAATTCCATAAATACGGAGCGTAAAAGGAAAATTTCTCGAAGAAGAAGAAGAGGAGAAGGAGGAGGAGACATTACAGCGAAGAAGACGGTGCCGATCTCCAACTTATCCTCGAGAAGCCACGCGGAGATCCTCCCTCTGCTGGTGGCCAAGCTCACGGCCGCCGCCTGAAGAAACCCGAGGAAGAATATAACCGCGGTGGAGGTGTATATCGCCGGGTACTTCTTCCCCACTTTGGCCTGCAGCGGGAACCACGACGACCAGCAGAAGCTGCCGCCGAGCAGCGCCGCCGATCCCCTCAGCCATTTCCCCGACGGAGAGTAGCTCTCCCTTTCGGGTCTCCCTCTGGGTGTTCGACGAAATTCGTGACTGAGTTGCAGCGCGGGCCCCTGGTAGAAGGTGAGCACGGTGACGCCGAGGAAGCAGAGGACAGCGCCCAGGGCCTTGGCCAGCCCTGGTTTGGTCTTCCAGTCGAGGGATTCCAATCTGGAGAAACCATTAATGATCACCACGTTTTCTGATTACTAAAACGTGACATTTTGAGAAAGCTAAAAGAGTACCTTAGCGGTAGCGAGATGAGGAAGGTGAAGGCGGGAGCGAGGTTGAGGAAAGCGCAGGCGAACGCAGCAGAAGTGTACTCCATTCCTAAGTAGAACAGGTACTGCGTCAACGATGCCCTGCAGCAATTTCAACCATCACTCTTTTTTTTTTTTAAATATCGATCAGAAACGGAAACTAAACCATCAGAATAATCATAATCACCCGAGCAATGCGCTGAAGAAGAGGTAAACGCAGATCTCCAAGGTCAGCTTCGGCCTCGTCTTCCTGCAATCAGTCAGATCAATCATATTATAGAGAGAGAGAGGAGAGAGATTCATGCTCTGATTTGATGGGAATGGCAGTGGAACCTGTCGTGGAAGAAGGCGACGGGGGCCATGAAGAGGGCGGCGACGAGTTGGCGGAGGGTGATGAGTACGGCACGGTCGAGACCGCGCTCAGTGGCTTCCTTGATCAGAGTGTTCATGACGGCGAAAACCACGTCGACGGCCACCATGATGAGGCACGGCGTCCACTCACTAGCCTCCATGGGCGCCGCCGGTGTTCGGGCGTTGGAAGGTGAATGACAATGCGGGAGTGGAAGCGGGCGAGGAGTTCCGCACGGACACCGGCAGTATTTATACTCTTCTGGGATCTTGCGGGGGAGGAATAAAAGATTTATAATTTAATAACAATATTCTTTTCGAAACAATTAAATTTAATTTTTAGATTTAATAGTATAACCAGACATGTCTATTCGAGCAAACTTCTAAGAGAGCCTTTGAAGTTGTAAAAAGCCTCCAGATACGATGGTACAAGCAAATCCAAAAACACCTGAAAGTTGCCAGTGGCAAAAGCGAAACATTCATCTGCGTCCCCATCAGTCGTTTCCAAATTAATACGGAAAAGATAAATCACGATGAATGAAAAAGTTGTAGCTTAGCGCTTCCGCTTTATGTCGTTTGAAATGATCATAAATCTTTAGATAAAAAGATTAAAGAGCTGATATAAACTCTGAGTATGAGTCTAATCAAAATTGTTTCAGACATTTAGAAACATTTATATACAAACTTGAACAGGCCAAACAAATAACCTTAAACATACTCAATAAAAGATAGATACACTTAACATTATAAAAAAAATAAAGAGAACAACTAAATTCAGGTCATTTTCAGGCCTATTAACTATAATTGAGTAAGAGCATTGATTTACTGGTAGCGCAATTAATTTAATTGCTATGGACATTATTGTACCACTAGTGACTTTGGCATAAATATATCGTTTATATTAAGGAAAAATTATCCTAAACTCCTTCCATATAAACTCAACTCTTTTCTTAGTCTCCGTGTCAAAAAAAATTTATTTTCACTCTCTGCATATAAAATTTCATGTACATCAACTACTGATTTATCGAATTATCCTTAATTTTTTTATGGACAAAGGTCTAAAATAAAATATAATTCTTCTTAAATTCAACATCATTTAATTAAAATCTAATATATTTTCCATCAGATTAAGTACGACCTAATCAATTCATTCTAAGCTAATCGATTGATATGAACTCCTAATCACTTGGTCAGATAAAAAAAATTATGTTAGATCATGTACGTCTTGCTAGAGGGAGGGGGGGTGAATAACAATTTCTCGATTTCTTCTACCTACACGTTAGCAAGCGCAAGCGGAATAAACAAATACAAACAAAACAATGCTAACACGTTACCGTTTACGTGATTCGGAGATGATGCTCATACTTCACGGCTGTCCGTAATGTAGACGATCCCTTGATCCTTCGGTGGATCACTCCCCGGATGCCCTCCGGCTAGCTCGTGTAACTCCTTGTGGGTGGAGAAACTTCGCCACAAACTAGGACACACTACTGAGCACCAAAGACTACTAACAAGTACTAACCAAGCTTGTTTCATCAATAGCTCCCAGCCCAAACTGAGTTCTCTTAAATAGAACTCTAAGCTGAAATCCTCGCCACCAGTTGACTGCTCCCAGGGCAATCGACTGATCCCAGCCAAACAGCAAGCCAACGGCTAACTGTAACAGCTAGTTTTCGACTTTACCAATCGACTGCCTCCCCAGGGCAGTCGACTGGTCCAGGGTCGACTCCCTTATGTGAGTTTCTGTGACCTTTATCAGTCGACTGCCCAAAGGTCCACCCTCACACCTAAGATTTTCCTTCCCAAGTACATTTATCTCAGCACTCGAACCCTAGGATTCCCCGAGTACAATCACTCAGCACTCGTACCCTCACGACTCAGCTGACTCCTCACCAGTAGCCTCGACTATTGCCTTCGCGCCCTCTTCATTTTTGGCTCCCGTCCCTCGGATGCACACAAGCCTCCAGCTTGCCTCCATGCCATCCTTCACACTGTTAATGCAGTCTGGCCCGATTGTTGTTTTGGTGTTGACATTGATTTAAGGTTTGATTTAAGTTTGGTTGAACTAATTGTGGTTAAGTCCTGATTGGAAATCCCGGTGAGTGAAACCGAGTCCTGGTGAGTGAAGCCAGGTGATTGGAAATCCCGGTGAGTGAAGCCGGGTCCTGGTGAGTGAAGCCAGGTGATTGGAAATTCCGGTGAGTGAAGCTGGGTCCTGGTGAGTGAAGCCGGATGCAACGCGATTTTTTTTCCACTTAGAATATTTTTTATCGCACTCTAAAATTTTTCTTCTTCCCCACTTATATTTCCCAATTTTTTTGATGTGATCAAAGGGGGAGGAATAGTATTAAGTTAAGGGGTAGAATTTTAATTTACTCGAAATTTAAGTTTTTTTTTGAACTTAAACTGTTTACATTATTATGTATGTTTTTTTATTTTGATTAACCTAATTTAACTCAGATTGATGCACATCAAAAAGGGGGAGATTATAAGTACCCCTGGTTGATTTTGATGTGATCAACCGATTTAAGTTAGGTCCTGGTATGTTTAATCCCTCTGCTAAGTGTGCAGGAGCTTAGGTACGGAGGAAGTCGAGCGTAAGACGTAGCAGACGAGAAGGATTGTGCGGGGAAGTGAGCCGACGGGCTCGGTACAATCCGAGACGCGGAAGCTGCGGAAGAGTACGCCGGTGGAGCGAGAAGGACGTGCGCGATGTCCGAGGGACGAGAAGCCGGGAGGAAGGACGCTCGAGGGGCGAAAGGCCGGAGTCGGGTTCGGGTGAGCCTAACTCTGGTTGGCCGAAAATCACCCAGTAGATGAACCAAAAGACTGGTCAGTTTGACCAAGTCAAACCAGGCACCTGAAACAAAAAGAAATTTATTTGTTGCTGTGAAGATTCGAACCAGCAACCTCGCTTACATATATCACCAGCCTTACCGACTGGGACAAAGAAGAGATGTGATTAAAGTTGTTGCGAGCAGATGATAAAGTTATTTATCTGTTACGAGCAGAAGGCAAAGTTATCTCTTAAAGGATAACTTTATCCTTTAATCAGATCCAATGGATGCAGTTTAATCTCATCCAAGATCAACCATCCAGATTACATCCATGGATCAACGGCCAAGAGAAAATTCCTCAACAATCAACAATCCAGATTTATTCTCTTAGGCTATAAATAGGCTTAGAGTTTCAACCTTTTCAATCATTCAATTAATTCTTTCTTGTAAAATCTCTAAAAGTCTGGTGTGCTATTTTTGTAAGGCTTCTCCGTCACAAGGAGATTTTTATTGAGCGTCCACTGCCTTGGAAGCAACGTTCTCAGTTGCGACCAAGTTTCTTTTTTTTTAGACGAGTGCCTCCACTTACATAATTTTTTTATCGTCTATTCACCCCCCTCTAGCCGGTCCAACCTGATCCAACAAGTGGTATCAGAGCTAAGGTCGCCGCAGAAGGACTAAACGCCGACTGCAGCAATTTCAAGAAAAATGGTTGGAGCCGTAATCTACCCGCCGATGTTTGAGGGGGAGTTCGCGATGTGGAAGCGCCGAATGCAGGTATTTTTTAAAACTGATATTGAATTGCTAATAATTATGAAAAATGATTTTTCAGTTCCTAAAGACAACAACGGCAAGGATAAAGAAATAAAGTCATGGACCAAGAAGGAGAAATCAGACTTTGAAGCAAACGGCAAAGCTGAATTTCATCTACTAGCCGTTTTTCCCGCGCAAGAAGTTAACCGCATCGAGAATTATAACTCGGCAAAAGAGCTCTGGGAGAAATTCCTAGAATTGCATGAAGAGAAGAATAAGAAATCAGACATCGCCACACTGAACACAAGGAAGATCTAACTCGACGATGAGTCCTTATCAGAAGAGTCAGAAGGTCAAAAATATGCGGGTCTTGCGCTAATGGCAAATCATCAAGAAGGGAGCACTGATGAAGGGGGAGAGACGTCAGGAGAAAGCGACGACGAAAGAGGAACCTCGCTTTTCGAAAGCGACCCGGTAAGTGAGGTTTGTTTTCTTCCTCATGATCAATTATATGCAGGAGTTAAAGCCTTGCTCAAATCTAATTATAGATTAGAAAAAGAAAATTTAAAATTAAAAAATGAATTAACACTTACATCCTCGTCTGAAATTTTGAAAAATGAAAATGATAATTTGAAAAACTTAGTGCAAAAATTAGAACTTGATATTGCATATTTACGCCAAAAGAAAAATAGCTTTCCTGATAATTTAAATTGGTATTTTAAAAATCATAAGGGCCAATTTAAAAAGGTGCCCAAAAGTTATATTCCGCCTAAGTTTTTAATTAATCCTGTAGACAGGAACTTATTTTGGGTTCCTAAATTTGTATTAAACAAATATTTTTTTTGTTATTATATATGTGTGCATTTTGTTTCTCTAATAAAAATTATGTAATTATTTTTTTATGCACAATTATGCTGTCTATCTACTGGAACGCCTTTCAAAATTTTTCGAATATTTTTTTTCCTCGAAATTTGAAATTAAGAGTTTAAGGGAAAAACTCATTATAATTTTTTTTTCAAATTTTTTGAAGTATTTTTTCGAATTTTTTAAAATTTACTCTTCAAGAACTCTTATGTGTTGGTTTGTCATTTTTGGACTTGATCAACCAATTTAAAGCTCAAAATTTTTGTCTAAACTCATATCTTTATCTTCGACTTTGACAAAAATATTCAGATTTTTTTCATAAATGTTTATTTTTTATGAATCGTTTATTGAAATCTATTTTTTTCTGATTTTTTATGAATTGTTTATCGAAATATGATTTTTTTTTCAAAATTCGATAAAAAAATATTTTGACAAGATTCGATTTTTTTTGGAACTCCACATCAGCTGTGGATTTTATCAAAAAAAAATTATATTTTATTTAAGTCATTTTAAAAAAAAATGGAATTAACTTTGAAAAAATATGCCATTTTAAAATTTGAAAAATCTATGGCAACGCGATTTTTTTTTCACTTAGAATATTTTTTATCGCACTCTAAAATTTTTCTTCTTCCCTACTTATATTTCCCAATTTTTTTGATGTGATCAAAGGGGGAGGAATAATATTAAGTTAAGGGGTAGAATTTTAATTTACTCGAAATTTAAGGTTTTTTTTTTGAACTTAAACTGTTTATGTTTTTTTATTTTGATTACCCTAATTTAACTCAGATTGATGCACATCAAAAAGGGGGAGATTGTAAGTACCCCTGGTTGATTTTGATGTGATCAACCGATTTAAGTTAGGTCCTGGTATGTTTAATCCCTCTGCTAAGTGTGCAGGAGTTTAGGTACGGAGGAAGTCGAGCGTAAGACGTAGCGGACGAGAAGGATTGTGCGGGAAAGTGAGCCGACGGGCTCGGTACAATCCGAGGGACGCGGAAGCTGCGGAAGAGTACGCCGGTGGAGCGAGAAGGACGTGCGCGATGTCCGAGGGACGAGAAGCCGGGAGGAAGGACGCTCGAGGGGCGAAAGGCCGGAGTCGGGTTCGGGTGAGCCTAACTCTGGTTGGCCGAAAATCACCCAGTAGATGAACCAAAAGACTGGTCAGTTTGACCAAGTCAAACCAGGCACCTGAAACAAAAAGAAATTTATTTGTTGCTGTGAAGATTCGAACCAGCAACCTCGCTTACATATATCACCAGCCTTACCGACTGGGACAAAGAAGAGATGTGATTAAAGTTGTTGCGAGCAGATGATAAAGTTATTTATCTGTTACGAGCAGAAGGCAAAGTTATCTCTTAAAGGATAACTTTATCCTTTAATCAGATCCAATGGATGCAGTTTAATCTCATCCAAGATCAACCATCCAGATTACATCCATGGATCAACGGCCAAGAGAAAATTCCTCAACAATCAACAATCCAGATTTATTCTCTTAGGCTATAAATAGGCTTAGAGTTTCAATCTTTTCAATCATTCAATTAATTCTTTCTTGTAAAATCTCTAAAAGTCTAGTGTGCTATTTTTGTAAGGCTTCTCCGCCACAAGGAGATTTTTATTGAGCGTCCACTGCCTTGGAAGCAACGTTCTCAGTTGCGACCAAGTTTCTTTTTTTTTAGACGAGTGCCTCCACTTTCATAATTTTTTTTATCGTCTATTCACCCCCCTCTAGCCGGTCCAACCTGATCCAACAGCCGTGAGAGCTAGGAATCCCAGCACAGAGGTGGATCGGTCTGGTGACTGATCCACAAGCCCTGGATCGGTCAGGTGACCGATCACTTTAATTCAAATTGCACTGTCAGACGCGATTAGAGCGTCTGATCGTATCCGATTCTCTGCGCTTCACTTCTGAATCTTGATTTACTGCTTGATATGCTGCTCTAATACTCTGATTAAGCTGCAGGTGACAGGGGAGGATTCAAACACTCAAGGAGAAGTCAATGGAGGCTTTCCTTGGAGCAGGTTTGTCCGTTTTCCATCTCAGGTTGCAACGGCCGGAGCTGCAAACTGGAGCCGCTGACTGGAGCTTGGCTGAGGGAGCTCAGGAAGTCCAAGGAAGGCTCAGTGGTAGCTGGCGTTGGCAGTGAGGTAGCTGGAGGCTGCAGGAGATGCTGTCACCTGATGCTGAGTGGAGAAACAAAAAGGGCGGAGAAGGCTTCGTGGAGGAGTGCTGTTTTTGCGAACTGAGTCTCTTGCCGCGCCTTGAGTTCTCCACAACTTGCTTGCTGTGTTTCTGAAGTTCTCATCACCTTGAGCAAGCTACTGCATTCTTGAAGCATCCATTACTTGAGCGCTTGATGGAGAGAACAAGAGGCTTGGAGTCCGACAGCGGGAAGACACGAGAAAGGGTTCCTTGCGTGAGATCGCCGCTGGGTGGAGCTCGAGAAAGCTTGCTGTGTTCTTGTCTTTGCTGAGTGCTTGAGTAAGATCCTTCCTATTGTTTCATTGTGCTTAAACATATATTTGTGATTGAAACGCTGTGGAGAGGTTTCTCCACCGAGAAGGAGGTTGTCTTCTATCCGGTGTTAACCGGAGCTTGATTTGCCGACGATCAAGGGATCGCCTACCTTAAGGGTACGCCAAGGAGTAGGGGCAAGTTATCCCCGAATCTTGTAAACCATCCTTATTAGCGATCTTGATAGTTGTGTTTGTTTTGCTTTCGTTTCTGTTTTTAGTTTTCTGCACACTCTGTTTTCTACTCTTTCCGCTGTGCTACTGATATCTGAGTTGCAGAAACTTCATAAGTGTTTAAAGTCGAAGTGATTGGCTATATTCACCCCCTCTCTAGCCATCCGTTTCCAACACACACATGCCCCGAAGTCCGCGTCCCTCGACTAATCGTCCCTGCTATCCATAGTCCCTTAGGTGCGCATACAAGCCTGCGGCTTGTCTCCATGCCACCCTTTACCGTACCGAAGTCGTCCTGCAAGTCAATGTGTAACCTGCACACCCTGTACACTCCAATACACATATTAAAACACAAGGGTAAACCTAACTTAAACCCTTTGCCCAATCATCAAAACACATGGTCAGTCCGGACCATAGATTGCCCCAACAAATTATGCTTAATTTGATAGAAAATATACTAAATTTTAATTTAAATATACTAAATTTAAAAAGAATTATACTTATTTTTGGACTTTTTATACCTATAAAAAATAAAGATAATGTTTTCTCACGATAAATACAACTGATTGATTACCGATCAATTCCTAATCGATCGAAGTTTCCCCTTAATCGATTGGAGTAGCTCCAATCAATTGCGGACAATTTTGATCAATTCTCGATCAATTGAATTTGAAAAAAAAAGTCATACTCAATCTGCTAGAAAATATATTAAATTCCATTTATATGATACTGAATTTAGGATGAATTATACCACATTTTAGAATATTTTACATAAAAATAATGAAGATAATTAGATAAATTAGTATGTATTAAGAAGTTAAAATAAATAAAATTTTATATGCAGGGAGCGGAAGTGAACTTTTTCTAATATAAGGATCGAAGATAAAATTTTAAATGTAATTGAGGATTTAAAAATAATTTACAGTTATATTAACGGTAAATTGGAGAAAACTCCCCAATCCCCATTTGATCTTTGCATGCACTCCCCATTTGATAAATTCTTTGCATTCACTCCCTGATGGATTGAGTATAAAAGAGTGAAAATTGAGTATACAGTGTAAAAATTTAAGTATAAAAGACTGAAAACTAAGTATAAAAGAGTGAAAATTAAGTATACGATTTCTTGATGTGGTGGATGAAACCTTACATACTCAAATTTCTAACTTTTATACTCAACTTTTTTCAAATAATACTCACAAAGCTGTCTTGTCAATCCCATCAAGGACTGCATGCAAAGAAAATTTTGAATGGGGACTACATGCAAATGTGAATTTGAGAGTGAGGAGTTTAAGAAAATTTTCCCTTATATTAACTCCTATGGCAGAGAACGTATTTCAATGCTGAAAAGGAATGCCTATATATAAGAGAAGGTGCTCAAAGAAGTCAAAGAAATAAAACAAAATGCTCTCACTTTGAGGAATGATTATAATGGAACCATATTCCAAACTTTTCTAGGATAGAGGTTGATGAATTAAAAAACACAAAAACAATCGAACAAATTCTGTTTAAGAATTTCATTAGTCACCTTAATATCATTGGACAAGATCATCAGAAAATAACATTGAATTATTACATGAAAAAGTGCGAGGGAACAAAAAATCTAAACCTATCTAAGAAATCAACTTGCTACATGAAAAGATACGAAGTACTGCAACCATTGATGAATCTTGATAGGCATCACATATCTCAACTAGTAAAGATAAAAAAAAAATTGCAAATAACTAGTAAACTTACTGATGAGTGGATATTTGTTGTTCTACTTGCTCATCATCAAGGTTAATCAAATCAAAACTAGCACAAAAGTAAATGAGTGAAACGATGAATCTAGGAATAATGGTAGCAAACTATTTAGTGAGAAGGTAAATTTCTAATCAAAGGAATCAGATGATGACCACCTGCTGTATGATAAGAAAATATTACACTGCCCACTGATGACTAAGATCACACAAGCATAGTTTGAGGATGATATTATTTCAGTTTTTTAAGGTTAAAAGATACAACGTGGCTAGTGCCCAAAGAAAGAGTGAAAAGCCATCAGATGCCTACTTTTTCAGATATATAGTGAATAAGAGCAAGGACATGATCATCAGTAACAAAAATATTGTGAACTATGGAAAGAGAGGTACTAATATGGTACTAATACCACACACAACGATCGAATGACAACCAACTTATCAAATTTCCAGCTAAAATGGCAAGATGTGACCAAAAGTGATAACCAAGTGGTTGCATTCCTCAGCATTAGGAACTAGATTCATACAAGTGTATTGGATGCTTGGAAGAGATAAGTGGCTTTCTGTCACATACTAGACAAAAGAAACTAAGTGGGACTTTTGAAGAAAGTTGAGGAGGATTAGTATTATTCTCAGTAAAAGCTAAGCATGACGGAAACCAAACTAGAAGATGATTCAAAAAGTCCCAAAAGTTTGATGCTTCTTGTGTCTTAAGTTAACAACTCAAAAGATATAGAGCTGAGTAACGGTTAGAATTCGACCAGCTTTATCTAAAATGCTCTAACATTGTTGCATTATCTTATTCTGTGCTGTACTTCTGGTCTTCATATTTCAGAATTAATTGGAATTCTGCAAACGTCTTTAAAACATGATATGAGTTATGACAAGTTGCAAAAGCTTAAACGAATAGAGCAGGACAATTTTTATGTTTATAGGAAATCAGTTGCAAGTCAGATCAGGAATAACTCATAACTTGAGTCAATCTAATAGGAATACAATTATTCACCAATAACTCCACACATCCTAACTCCCAATTTCAAGTCATCTACATGGATCTTGTGATTGCAATAATATATATATGAACTTTTTAAGCTGTGGACTGTCCCTGCGGACTTCCGCTACAAACCTTTGCAATGCATTTTTTCTTTGATTTTTTTTAGCTTGCCGTTATGTCATTTAAAATTGTCTTAACAGTTTACGAGTTGAGTTATAGTATTAAACATAAAAAAATTCAAACCAAATTTTTTTTTAAGTGCCTAAGCAGGGGTCTACAGAGGTGATGAAACCCTCTACTGAGTTTTGAACTTACCAGTTAAATCATGCCCACAGGGCAGCCGTGATCAATCCAGGACCTTAAAGTTGTTTGAGCACTTGAGAGTAGAAAAATGAATAAATTTCATATCTTATGTTGCCCCAAACAAAATCTACGAAGCTTAAATACCATGGTCCACCGTTCACCTCAAAAAGATTAGAGAAGACACTTTCAATCAACCAAGTCAGGATTTCATTTGACTGACTGCGCATAAATTGAATGCTGAACCCGGCAGTATAGTTCACAGTGAATTGAATAGTGCTCCCAATCTACTGTACATCATTCAGCCAACTGACCAAAGTCATTCAGTCAATTGTGCTCAAACAAAACTATTGTGTTCCAAGTTCAGTTGATCAAAGCCCTAATACAGTTGGTTGAAATATTCTAGCTCAGATATGAATAAATACCATACCACTGATTCACATAACATATTACCCAAACATGGTATCAGAGATAGGTTGATGCTGAAGAAGACAGCAATCAACAAACATTTATTATGACGAGTCAAGAACTTGGTGAGAATAGCATATAATGAACTGGAAGCACACAAAGATAGATATGGTAACCATCTTTGATGAGTGCCATTAAACTTTAAACCAAATCCTTGTAATTAGCTCAGCCATTGATATCCACAATAGGAGAAAAAGGAAACCAAATGTCATAAATCACAAGAAGCTAGCAGCTTTGAAATAACTTTTTATGTGGGCAAAGATTCAAGAGAACCGCATAGTTCTAAATTTTTGCTGTTGCATTGAAGCTTTCGGTTAGGTCTTCTGTTGTCCAACTAGTATTCAGGAATCTGTTTGACTGTTAAGAAGACAATAAAAGAGGGTAACTGAATATTGGAATTTGCTGAGTGCAATACAATTTTAAAGGTAACAAGAAACCGAAACATGTGAACATAGGAAGTACCTAGAAGAGTAACATCAGAGCTTTCTGTTTTTTACATGAGACAACCAACAAGTTGTGCCCTTGGATATTTCTTTTGCAACTGGGGCCATTGCACATAGAACTGATCAGCAAGGAGTAGCTTATCAAGCAACAAGCCACTTAATGAAAGCTTCCTCACGCGTGCAATGCTCTCCACGTAAAAAATGTTCGACCATCCTAGGCCAACCAACTGAGGATGAAATATCAGATTTCCTCGAGATATAATTTAGTTTTGTAAGAATAAGATGAATCTAAAACTTGGGTGATATCAGACATAAAGAAATGAGCATGACTATCAAGAATAACTACAATGAAATATTGTAGCAGCTATCAATATAGCCTAACAATTTTATGATGTCATATCCATCTGTTATGAATTATGATAAGGCACAAACTGTAGGATAACAATGTTAAAATAAATAAACAAACAATCAGGAATTCATGATAAACTTTTGGGCACTAAATTGTTAAGAGGTGAACTAAATATCATCAAACCTTGAAAAGAAATGCAGAAGCACAAAGAGGGATGCAGGTACCAGGACCATTACAAATAATCTGTGTAGAAAGAATAAGCAATGCGACAGTAGTAAGTTTTATATAAATCATAATAACTCAGAGAACAATCTAACTGTAGAAGAAAATACCACTTGAGGTCTGATTCTGAAAGTCAGCCACACTGCATGTGCCAGTGCTATCATAGTTGTTGCAATAGAGGTTACATATGATTGTCCTACTTCACGACTTCGATATATCTGAATAAACTGGGAAGCTTCAATCATCTTTCTTCCACTGTTCTGCAATCCCAATAAAGACTAACTTATTAGATCAGACAATGGAACAACAAGGGTGAGTTTTGGGGGCTTCAAAACAAGCAAACATCTGGTAGCCTAAGCATAAATAAATTTTAAAACAATATCATCAAGAAATGTCAATTAAAAGTCATCCAAACAAAAGAATCTATAGCAGTTGCAATAAAAATATAAAATGAAAAATATCTATGAATTGCTTAAAAAGTGTCATTATCCATTTTAGTGAAAATTTTATTCAAAATATAGTGTAAAAAATAACCAACAAGTTGCTAAGTATCAAATTTACGGGCATTAGAACAAAGGCACAATATAATAACAGTATGAGGAATACTCAGGTTGCAGAATTGAAATCACAATGGTATTAGCTAGCGGTAAAAACTTGAAAATATCAAGATCTGATCAGT
Organism: Boesenbergia rotunda; assembly: GCA_024364735.1. Classification (NCBI taxonomy): domain Eukaryota; kingdom Viridiplantae; phylum Streptophyta; class Magnoliopsida; order Zingiberales; family Zingiberaceae; genus Boesenbergia; species Boesenbergia rotunda. Next base: position 216,010 of record JAGFNQ010002869.1, read on the forward strand.
TGGTAATCAGCAACATAATATTTAGATATTTAACAAAAAGAGAGAGTATAGGGGGCCTATGCCTCAACCAATCCTAGAGAAAGGAAAAGGAGGCAGCGAGTTTTTATTGGAATCCTCTGAGACCATTGCTTCTCTAAATCTTCTCTTAATTTTGGATATCTTCTCAGTCCTTGCTATCCATCTTGTCTTTCAGAAAATCAATTAATGCCAGAATCACCAATGTCATCAATGTTCTGAAGGCACTAAACTACAAGAGATGTTAGGCCTAGGTGCAAGCATGCACCTAGAAGTGAGGCATACCTTTTCATACTATTGAGTATATAATTTGAATGTGTTATGTACGCACATGCAATATAACACAAACTGACATTAATGTAACACTTGAAGTAATTTGAATGTTGTTGTGAAGTAATCCATTAGCAAGAAAAGTTATTCTAATCACATAATCAAAATTCTCACATTACCATCATAGTACATATGGTAACATATAATATCATTACTAAAAGTAATCAACAGCAGTTACCGTTATAAGTTATAGTTACCGTTATAAGTTATGTAATACAAAAAATTTATGTTATCCAAATGATGGAAGTCATCATCTTAATCAAGAAAAGATTCAGACCCTTAGTATTGAGTGTAACCTTTCGTGCCTCGGGCTATTTATCAAGGTGAAATGTCAAAGTGCCTTTCTTGTGCCTAGTGAAGTTGCCTCACCTAAGCTACTAAAGAAGCCTAAGGTGCAGTACCCTAGTGCCTACGTGTGTCCCTTAATAGCATTACTTTGCATTGTTGCAATCAACAAGTTCAGCAAATTTGTTAGCCAAAATCAAAATTGCTTTATTGTAAGAAAATATATCTATATTGTGGGTTCCCAATACAATTCCATATGATTTTGTCTTATTATGGTCGATAATGTCATAGACAAATTTTCAAGTATTGCTTCTTAATTTCCATCAAAAAGGACAAAGCAAGAAATATGGAATCACTTTGATGATTCAGGTCCAGAATCGGCCGAGTTTGAAAATTAAGGGCAGACTGCCCTTTTCTTTCATTTATTTCTATTGCTTGATTTATTGTTATTTTGGAGAGGTAAGGGATGCTTAATAACAAGTTTAATCGATGAACAGAGATATCAACCAAAGGAATAGAAAATCATGTTCAACCAAAATAGGCAGATATAATATAAGCAATTATTTTTAAGTTAAATGTAATTCAAAGCGTACCTCTTGTTGGCCCAAAGATTCCTCCAAAACTTTAGCCTTTTGCAGACTCATGTTATCTGTTGCAGCTGCAACGTAGAATCTCGGAGCAAATCTATCCTTCTGGAGGACATTTACAATTCTAAGCATTTCAGCTGTATGCCCCCCTGCATACCGGATCACTTGATCAAACTGAATATTTCATGCATGGGAGCTATATATTGTCATTGATGACAAAGGATGGTATTTCAGACATCAAAATTAATCAATAAAAAAAAATACTACAAACTCAATGACAGCAAGATATATTTAAAAAAATGTTCAGTTATTCTTTTGTCTAAATCTGTGAGACCTCACAACCAATCCCATGTCATGACCCAATAGACAAAAGACAATAGCCATTTATAAAAATTCGTTTACCTGAGCCAAGGACAATGAGTGTTCTTAGATTATCAGTTCTCAACGATCTATTCGGTTTTCCGACCCAATACAGCACATACATCAAACGGACCACCATAATAGTGACAAAAATCGGGAGAATAAAGCACAAAATTCCATCATTAACATTCCTCATGCCTTTTAAGTTGATAGAAGACCCCCTTTTTCCCTCCTGTAGAACAAGGAACAATTGCATCAGAATATGAGTCTCACACTTAAAATCCTGAGCAATAGCAAACTTTGGTTTATATACTCAGAAATACGAGAAAAGAATAGCAACCTTAAACGATACAAGAAAGAAAAACTTGCAAACTATCGAGTATATTAGATTGTATCATGAGTCAGGCAGTTGACACAAAAATATAAAATGCTAATAATCGAACGTGGAATGTCAAATAACGAAAGCTAATATCGAGTATATATTAGATTGCGTCCTTACCGCTCAAAACAAATACCAGTAGTCTAACAAGTATATGATAGCAATATAGAATTTACCTGTGCGTGTGACCATTGAGAAATGTACAATCCACGTGTCTGAATAAATCAAAGATCATTGTTATAAAATCACAGTCTAAACGTCGACTCAATTAGAAGAATCGCCGATCGAGATCGTGGTTTGTTTGTTTAGCATATCGAGGTGAAATGAAGTAGCCTAAGAATTTATTTTTTAAACAAATCTCTATACTTTACGAGATCGAGGCAATACTCTTCTCTACTTTCTTTTTGGTTCCTTTTTAATTTTTGGCATCGAGATCAGCCAATTTTTTTTTTTCGATTTCTTTTTGTATATTATTAACATGAACATGGCAATTATAGTAAAAAAATATATATACAACAAATTTTAGCAAGGTGTTGATCTGAATTAACGGAGTGGTTGCATGCTTTTATTTAAGCACCAAAGCGACATGGAGGAAAGTCATGGCAATGAAGATTATTGCCCAAGGAATATCATAATCACATTTTCAAAAAAATGAAAAAAAAAGAGATTCAATTTTTTTCCCTTTACTAGCAATTTTTGAAATGCCCCTAAAGCCATCCTATCATTATTGTTATATGAATTCAAACCTCAGACCTCTAAAAGGTTCCAGATTTTACTACCACAAAATCAAGCCCCCCTTCCCCGAAAAAAAACCTAGCATATCGAAAATTGGAAGGAAATGGGGAAAGAGTAAAGACAAGAGGAAAAGGAAAAGGGGACAAGGCGCACGATGGGAATCAAAGACGAGCGGGGTCTAACGATTGCGGAGGCTCGGTGGTGCTTCAACGGAGGCAGGGCGGTGGAGATCTGGAGTTGGGAGGCTGTGCACTACCCTTCGCCCGGGGCGAGCGGCGCGCGATGGACGTGGATCGCAGAGGCGGCCGGTGACGCAAGCGGAGGCGAAATGCGTAATTAACCAAAAAATTATTGCCCAGGTTTCGTCTTTTTAATCTACCTGAACTTAAATAATTTCACTTACTCCCTTAAATTTAAATTATTTCATTTCACTCCCTTAAAGATAAAAAAAGGCACCCTTTGTTTTTATTCTAATGTCCCTTTCGAAAAAAAAAATCATTTAAAAAAAATCGTTTTGAAGACTGTTGTATAAGAAGAACGAACCGATGCAGGCTCGAGCTTCTCAATAGGCAGATCGCGAAGCCCCCGGCCGGCGAGCCACGGCGTCAGGAGAAGATCGCAGAAGTTATCCGAGGGAGGCGCGTGTTGGATAGCGTAATAAGCACTGCAAAGTCATTATCGGAGTGTAGCCCGGCGTCTGAGGATTCGTATAACAGTTTTTGAATCAGAGGAAGCCGGTGGATAAAAGGGTGGCTGCCGCCGAGATGGAGCCGCAACTTCGAGGAGGAAATTTAATGGAGAATGGTGATTCCACGAAGGAGAATGGTGGAGGGGCTGGCAGCTGGAGCTCGGGAGAGGATATTGCACTTCTCGATGCACTTAGGGCATTCTCCAAAGATGTTGCCATAGGCGGGAGAAGGTGGCTGCCACAGTGCCAGGGAAGTCGAAAGCATCTAAGAAGAGTGTGGCGTAGTTGAAGATATCTTTCGCATCTCAAAAGCTTCCGAATAGTGAGTTCCGTTTTACTGGAATAGAGGTATTGGTGGCTACTTTGCCGTCTCATTTTCTTTTCTTTTTGAACAGTGAAGACTTTCTGCAGTAGGATACTTGTAGTTACTGATTAAAGCTGTTGCAGGACCTAGTTCTTGTAACACATGATGTTTTCTAGTTTCTATAGATGGTGGGATGGCAATTGTGATAATTTCTGTAGATGAATGCTCAATCAACAACAATTACTAGATGGAGAAGAGCCTAGGATCTTGCAGGAAATGGAGGAAAGTTGTAGAGTTTTGGGGAGTGATGTGGGACTGGGAGAGGATTCAAGAAAATATTCCACAGTTGTTGAGGGATGGGAGAAGGCTCTTCCAGGTTGAGCGGCTGCAGAGGGAAGTCTACCTCCTTATAGAAGCTATGCCAGGTCATGAATAAAATTATAAGAAAAGGGGAATTGGAACTCGAGACAACCATGATCTGGTGAATCAATGTGATAGTATGCCCAAATTCCCACTATCATTCATCTGTGAGGTCTGTTCTCTTGCTTGAAATTATAACCGAAAGAATAAGGCTACCAATTCAGTCAGATGAAAATCTTGAAGTTGATAGGAAACTATGACACACCTTGAGGTGCATCAACACCAAAGCCTTGGACGTTGGAACAATTGGCAGAAGTTTGTATTAGCAGAAGAGGTGGTGGAAACCTCATGAAATTTAACTATTGCGCAATAATTGAATGAAGTATCAGTGTGAGTCGTTGTTCTTTGTATCCATCTTTCATGCAACTGTCCTTTTGATAGTAAAAGAGTTTAATAGGAGGTATTATTGTCTAAATTCATAATATTATACAGCATGAAGGTTATGTTAGCAGCAATCTGGGCAACTAAAGTAGACATTAGTTCAGTTCTACAATGTTTTTATTTGACAAAGCTGCTTTCCCCCCTTTTTTTTAATACAGAGACTAGTATTTCCATTGTCTAGGAACAGCTTTCCCTTATTTATTTGAAGCATTGCTTCACCCAAAGGATTTGTATTTCATGTCAGGCTTCTGCTCCTTCATAACTCTAGGCAGTATGCCCAAAAGCATTGGTCAAGCTCTCACATAACTTCTAGCGAACTAAAATATATTAGACCTTTTCTTTGCATCAATTAAAGAATCAATGCTTAAATCACATTCAGACATTGGAGGTGTCTTCATCGTCCTCATACCTTCCCTCTAACTTGATGCTCTTGTACCATCTTGCACATGCAACAAACACCAAAAGGTCCGCAGCAGTTAGGCTTGCAAGGAGAAAGTAGAACCTGTCCATGTGCCCTCTGTTGAGGTTTACTGGAATCCATCCTGGGCAATTGCCTTTAGACGTTATCTCCATCACTACGGTCACCAGAAGACTGCTCACATAGTTCCCTAGTGATATTGAGGTCATGCAGAGTGCGCTGCCAAAGCTTTTCAGTCCATCCGGCGCCTGGTCATTGAAGAACTCCAACTGACCCACGTACATAAACACCTCTGAAGCTCCTATTAGCATATACTGAGGAATTTGCCATAAGATACTTAGAGAGCTGTCATCTGCGCAATCACTGCATACATTCTTCAGCCTGTAGGCTTCGACTGTTCCTGCCGAAATCATTGCCATAATTGCTATGACGAGCCCAACTCCCATTCTTTGCAGTTCTGTGAGCCCTTTTCTATCCTTCTTCCATCTCGAAATCAAGGGAATGAGTAGCCTACGATAGAACAATATGAAGAGTGCTACACTGGTGATGTCAAAGGCAGACATGCTTGCGGGAGGAATATGGAAACCGCCAACATTATTGTTCATGACTGCACCTTGCTCGACAAAGAGGGAGGCCATCTGTGTGAAAACAACTGAGTAGATTATGGTGGTCATCCATATGGGTAGGAGACGGAGCACACATTTGAGCTCTTCGACTTGTGTGATGGGGCAGAGACACCAGGGATTGCGAGAACTCGATTGATTATTTTCGATTATGAAATCATCTGGATCGACAACGGCTGCTCTGTCCAGGAATCTACATCAACAGACCATGCCAAGTTTATCTCAATGAAGATATAGCCAATGCGAGTAAGATAGGAAAATGGATTTTGAGTTCACATGATGGTCCTTATCCTCAATGAAAAATGTCCTAGGTAATGTTGAACCAATATATGGTGGTACCAACTAGCAAGGGTTTCACTAAGACAAAATTGAAGTTATAATTCAGACGGGAAAAAATTCAGAAACTTACTTGAAGCCTTTTGTATGGAGTAACTTTCTGCCTCCATTAGCATGTGAGTCTGCAACCTCTTTGCCCTCCACCTCATACAGATCTTCGCCATTTAGCGGCATTCTGATCCTCCACTTCCTTGATGCAGCCATGATGACCTGGCATACCCTAGTGAGAGGGTTGCCATTAGGCTTGAAGTGTCTGTACCGGGTGGTGCCACAGAGGAAGAGGATCAGGGCCAACATGGCAGACCCAGTTGATGCCCAAAAGCCTAGTGCCCACATACCCTTGTCCTCGAAGTAGTCCAAGAATGTGTTGGAGAAAAGAGAGCCTAAGTTGAGGGCTAAGTAGAAGTAACTGAAGAATGAAATCTTGGAGCGGGACTCTGCATAATCTTCCTCATCAAACTGGTCTGCCCCAAAGGTGGCTATGTTTGGCTGGTACCCTCCATTTCCTAGGGCAACTAGGTAGACTGAGAGGTAAAAGATCCCAAGTTGTAGGCTTGAGTGTGGACCACAGTTAAGGTCCTCATCGCCACACCCTGAGGGGTTGAGAAGAAACAAATGAGTGGAAAGAGAGAGCAATGCCAATCCCTGCAATTAAAAATGGTATTTGGTAAGTTTTTGGTACATTGCACAATGATATGCTTTTCTTGAAAAAATGCAATATGATACACGTAAATAATTGCCATGTATTTTTTGTTCAATAACTAGTCTTTGTTTTGCCTTGATCTGGTTTTTGGTACATGTCAAGTATTGTCAAGCAGATATAACTTCAACACAACTGAGTTAGATTTGCCAATACAATGAATCATATTTCATGTATTTTTATCTGCTAAGAATCTTAGAATCTAATAACTATTTGCATGGGAAATTGTAAAAGATTACTTCTCCCTTATTTAACTAGTATAACCCAGATTTTGGAAAGTGAAGAGTGTCTACAGGATAAGGTGTATCGTAGATTAAAGTATTGTGTTCAATGCATGAATTGAATGACTTACTATTACAAAGATGACTTGGAAAATGCCACAAGTCTTGTATCTTCCCCAGTAGGAGTCACTGAGGAAGGCCCCTACGAGTGAGAAGATGTAGACTGTGCCTGTCCATTTGCTGACGTTGTTGGCTGCTTCTGCATTGTTCTGCTGCAGAACTCTAGTCAGAAACAATACCAGGTTGATTCCAACCCCAAAGAATGCAAGCGTGGCTAATCCTTGATTCACTGAATCAAAATTGAAGGCACATGGTTAGTTCCAAGTGTAAAACTGCAGAAAGATTTAAGTGATGCATAATGCAGATAGTTGCTTCCATAGTAGATCCTCAATTATGCTGGTAGATATGCCTTTCTTGATATGGAAACATGATCATTTCTCCATGAATTATTGTGGCTAGTCTTACTTGAATTCACTGATGTCATGGAGACAAACAGTTTTTATTTGATGGTCATTTTTGCTTGTCTAAGTTATCACACATAAGTTTAGCATGCATGTTCTGATTATTAAACTTGATGATTGAACTTAAGGCATGCCATCCACTTGCACTTGTATTGTTGGGTCTCACTTGTATTATTGGGATTCAATTTGAATACGAGTCATTCTACTTTAAAAAATGTTCATAAAATTATCAACCTCAGTTTCTTGGGAACTGCTAGCTACATTTATAATGTTTGGGGCCATTGCTATGTGATAATGTTCAAACTGTCGCCATTCATTAATGCAGCTTGCTTTAAAGGAGAGGCCACGAATATAAATCACGTCCCTTATCTTCATTTTTACTATATCCAACTTTCCTCTAGAATCCAAAACAGTAGTTGCTTTGATTTTTGGAGCACCTTACAACCTAAGATTTGTATTAATTTTCAAGTTAACTTCCTTGGAAATAGTACAGAAACTCCCGTAAGCTCATTTGCAGATTATTTAACTGGGTTAGACATCACATGTGGTGAATAAATGTATGATTAATCCACAAATATGGACGTGGCAGACGAAGTATATAACACTTTTATTATAAAGATTTTTCATCATATGGACATGTATATTTAGATGATAATTAATTAATTATCAAGTGATCCATATTTAGGCTAGGTAATTTTTTTATAATTTAAAAAACTCAATAAATAAGATTTTTGAATGAGAATCATGCTATGAGTTGTTAGTGTTCACCATGCTGAATAATTTACAAATTATCTTGTGTAGTTTTCATCTAAGTTTATGTAAAGTTAAAGTGTGTGAGACCCCAAATAGTCATATTAGTTCTAAAGATGCTTAAGAAATCTAGTTTTTTGTCTATAAATCATGAGCTCATTTCACAAAATAGATTGCGGGTTATACATCATTTTTTTACTATGCAAACTAATTTACAAATCTACTTGCCTGGTAAATACCTTGAAGCTACCTATAATTAAGACGTTAAACCACTTAATAGCCACCTTACATTGGAAGGAACCCAAATATGTAGTTTTAATTTCAGCATCATACACATGCAATTTGTGAATTAGCTTGTGGGATCAAATAGGGTTGGGGCACGATTTAGTAAAAGGTCAGTATGGGAGCGTGCATGATTTAGTCAAAAGTTCACATAAATAACATGATTTGGTAAATTTCTTTATATTTTATATTTGTTAAATAAAATAGTTGTTATTTGCTAAAAACTACATTCACAGATTTTTTTTTTCCAAAAAAAAACATACGTTCATAGATTGTCTGAATTAGCTTGCACATGGACACTTTGAATGAATCTTATTCATATGTAATTTTGTTCAGATTTATACCCATATTTAATTGTGTAATGAGGTGGAACCATAGTTTAACTATATGTGAGAGCTCCCACCAAATTTCAGTAACTTTTAATCACAGAAGATGTCTTCATATGAACATAGAACCAAGGGTCACGTTTTAGATAAATACTTACTGTCTTAGATGAGTCAAGTTTAAGTTGAGTGGGTTATTACTAATCTCCAGCCTGACTGCCTGAGTGGGTTGTTACTAATCTCCAGCCTGAACTAACCTTGTGAACAATTCATGCCTTTTGACCTTTATCTAATTAGGCTAAAGTTGAAAAAAAACATGCCCATGATAAGATCTTGTAATAAAAATACACCACCTATCTTTTTCTTTTGTTTATATTGCTTCATTTTTCTTTTTTATATTGCTTCACTTTTCTCATGCAAAAGTCTTATGTTGTTGATGCAACTGTAGTTGCAGACAGTGACAGGCACTATCAGATATGATGCTTGTATGATTGCCAGGTTAGTATATATTTCACTGTCAAATCCAAGAAAGAATCAACCATACGCAATTCTACAGGAAAAGTATTACTTGTGCCTTGTGTAAACCGTAGATATCATAGCTAACCAAAAAACACACTTAGAGCATCCACAATCAAATAGATCCACTTATAGGCTTATCTGTAATGATCCGACACTACATTCTGCTTGTGCCGTTGCCACCTTTTTAACCAACATGTGACTCAATTTATTGATGGCCCTTGAATATCTAGGTTGATATGTTTTAATCTATTTTCTCTCTCTACTCCTTGTTTGACAGAAAACGTCATTACTTAGATAATCTATGGTAAGGAACAACTATATCATTTAGAAATGCCACTTTTACGAAATTTCACTTGCCTTATTAGCTTATTGTGTAGATATTGTTTTTGATAGTTGATATGACTTAATAGTCGGTGAAATCCAAATCAGTGCTTACAATTTAGTATCATAAGACAGTTCTGAACATCAGCAGAAAACTATCAAAGGTCTGTTGATAACTTTTTAGGGTAAAGAGTTGGGCTCTTTCATTGTTTTAATACACAGTTTCCTGTTAATAATCATTTTCCATTTTAAATATGAATGAAAAATACTAATACTTGTTCCTCATGATTTAGTTACAGAATCAAATATTACCTAGAAGAAGAGATCCAGCCACCCAACCTCCAGTCTTGCCCTTGACTGCAGGCCTTCCTCTGAAATCCACTGATCCATCGAGTGTGTACTCGTACTTCTCATCTTTGCCTCCTCTTGTCTCCTGCAGTATGCAACTCAATTTTGTCAGTCTAACCAGCCATTCAGATCTAAATTTCATGGCCTATTAGTCGATTATATCCTCGATAAACTGCTGACCATGTTAGATTTGTCAGTTTTGGCCATTGCTCTGACTGGGATGTCAAAATGCAAAGAGAAGCACAGGAGTAGAGTTCAGGAGAGAAGAAAGGGAGAAAGGGAATGGACAATTGGTGCTGAGGGAGGCTGGCGAGGTTTGAATTTATAGAAGTGAGGGAAATGCATCAATGGCTGAGATTAGAGTGTGGCAACAAGATATGTGATATGGCTTGCCCTCATGGAGGAATCAAAACCTTGAAAAAATTGAAAATGACAACCAAAGGAGTTTAAAGGGGACACAAGGTTTTCCAGTTGGATTTGGATTCATGCATATTGCATGTACAAGACATGCCTTGTTGGACAACTTAAATAATAGGTTTAAGTGGAAAGGAAGCTTTTATTATTAGAGAAAAAAATCCAGGAGCTTTAGGACCATCGATTATCCTTTTTTTCCTTCAAATTATTGTTTTATTATCATACCCTGATTATTTGCTCGTTATGGCCTTCTTATTGCAATAACTTCAAGTTGAAAGTTCAAATATTTCACAATACTTTATATATATATATTTTTTGAATTAAGTATATTTGGCTGAACACTTCTTAGTAGAGTGTGAAAATAGAATACCAAATTCCTTAAAAACTTTCCCAACATTTGCTGCAACACTCACATATCATGCATATCATTTAGCCAAAAGGTATCCAAGTTATAAAAGGAATTAGTTTTGGAGCTCAGTTACTTATTTTGCTGAGAATTAAGATCTCAAACTCTTGCATAAATACTGAAACTATTTATTGAGTAAGTTTTTAGCTGCAAGGGGAGAGATAATTGAGTTAAAATTCTCTTTGATCTGGAAGTTTTATTTCAAATTATGCATGCTTTAGTATGAGAAAAAAATCCATGTTTCTTTCTTCTCCATATGTGGCCTAACTAATTTAGAAAGTCCAACATAGTGCCTCAAACCTAAACAGGTCTGAAGCATGCGAATAGAAATTCATTCTGATCTGTGAACACACATGATTCAATCATGATCCACTCAAGAGTTGACCCTTACCTTCAAGGTTGGATGAGAATTGCTTAGGTTGTTTTGGATTGACATGTAATGGAGACACTATTTCCGAAAGCTAAGATAGTAGGATGGAAAGCCCACATCACACATAAGCCTTGACATGACTTGCGATATAGACCTAGATACATAGTGACATACAGGTCTGAATTTGACAAGCATTACGTCCTTGTTTCACTTTACAGGAAAATGGAGGAGACTTGGATCAGCTACGCTAGCTTTATAAAAACTTCACTGTCGAACTGCTACAGTGCATATCTTGGGGCAAGATTTTAGGGCTTTTGATAAAGCAGTAAAATTCTGGCCTTTTTGATTTTATATGAAGAACAGCAATTCTTGTAGCGTCGTGATAACTCCACTACGCTATCTTACCTTTTATCGTGGAGTTGTGTAGTGTTGTAGCTTTTTCTGCAATTTGTCATACTTTTCTGCAGTATCTAAGTCACAGAAACTCGTAATTACTTTATGCAGCATGCAGGTTTAGTGCTCAAATCTGTTTTGGATTATCTTTCAACAAATATCTCAAACTAAAATTCTTTATTCTGACACATATAGTTTCTTCTTACTGTTGGTCTAATCCTATTGATGATGACTGAAACAGACGTGTTATATTATTATTATTATTATTTTATTTTGTGAGGCTTTCCATACAATTGAATCCTTCTTCCAAATTCCAATTTGCATGTAGAAGATGAATTAGAAGAACATGGAAAGGTGAGGCACAGATTCCTTGCAGCCCAGAACGTCTTCTGCAGGTCAAGGTACAATTCCTTCCCAGTACAGAAGTTTAACTTGAATTATGATTATCTGTCCAAAATGAAATTGCTAAACAAGAAGAGAATTTGTTAAGTTTAATTCGTTTAATACCTCCAGAAACTTTACACCTCAACTTTCCTAACCTTTTACATCATCCCCAAGGCCAATTGTCTACCTTTCTGACAGCCATCACAGTCCTCAGCCCCAAAACTTCAACACTCATCTACAGGTCAAGGTACAGATCCTTCCCAGTAAAGAAGTTCAATTTGAATTATGATTATCTGTCCAAAATGAAATTACTAAACAAGAAGAGAATTTGTCAAGTTGAATTCTTTAATATCCCCGGCAATTTTACACCTCAACTCTGCTTATCTTCTACATCATCCCAAGGCAAATTGTCTACCTTTCTGACGGCCATCACAGTCCTCAGCCCCAAAACTTCAACACTGATCTATCCACTTATTCCTAAGTCAAGAATCTAGGCATTAAAATACTAGTAATAATAATGAAGTGCATGTATGTGAGACGTAAGAGCTCGTATTGGAGTTGTTTTTTGCGAGGGCTTATCATGCAGCCGCCACTCCTGACGCTGACAATGTTGCTGGGAAATGGGAAAGAGATGGTTGGGTCATTTCGTCGAACAGTTTGTCGGCTAATGGAGGCCGTCGCTGTTGAGCGTTGAGTGGGGATGCATAACAGCTATGCTCCACATTCGCAGTGTGTGTGCCAGTGGGGGAATTTGTTGGTGAAATAAAAATGATGATAAAAACAAAACAAAAATATTAAATATGAGACTAATAATATAATCTGTGTAAAATAATTTTTGCAAAAAACAAAATCATAAAAAATTAAATGAAATTAAAAAATTGAGTTGATGATTAAATTTTTGCTCATCACTTAAACTGAAAATGATAAATCTTAGAATAGAATTAACAATAGTAACATTTTCCCCCTCTTTTTGATCCAACAAGTGTTAAGGCTTTCATTTTCTTTTGTTATGGACCTCTTGTTCTTTAAAGTGATAAAGACGTCCAATTAGGTCTTTGTTTCCATTATGAATGCCAATCCATTTTTTTTAATTTATTTGTATTTTATATTTGTAAAGAATGGTTGCCCAACTGTGATCAACTTTGTACGAGAAAAAAAAAGTTCGGTATGCTCGACCTACACTTGCTTTATCAAATTGAATTCATTGTGATTCTTCCCTCGTTTGCAATGGGAGCAAAAGAGCATCTCGATCCTTGTTTGCTACGCGTTAGGAAGTCTGGGTGGATCAGGTAGAAGGGCAAATCTAATTTAGATTTGATATATCTTGAAGGAGTCTGGAGAGGAAGTTCCATCTTGAGAGGAGTCAAGCGTTGGAGCTCCTCCTTGAGGGAAGATCACTAGATTGATTGTGGACCGAGTTTCGTCTCGAGAGGTGGCCAAGAGATACTGGATGGCTAAACGAGGAATAGAGGGGTTCGACAATGACATCAAATGAAAGGGACGACTAGGGTAGGAATATAGCGCAGATCAACTTCTGAAATGGACAAAGAAAGGTGTAAAGAGTTGTTGGAGGGTCTAATTTCTAAGTTGACTATTATTTCATCACGTTAAACATTTATTTTTTAAAAAAATATAATCACTCCACAAAAGATAAAATAACAATAATCAAGTTTTATTCAACTAGATGGAATCCGCTATATAGATCTTTCTACGTCATTAGACGCTTTCCTCTATTATATCATCATCTATATTTAAGTAAAATTTATCTTGTTTTATTGTTGCTAACTAAGTCTTTTTTTGGTCTTCTTCTCTTTCGTTTAATGTGCATATTTATCAAGGTTGTAAAAATCGCTAGGTGATAGTCGGGCGGAGGACTACCGCCTGCGCCTAGGCGGCGCTAGGCGGCACCATAGTGGGGTGCCGCCTAGTTCCTAGGCGGCCGCCTAGGCTGACTTTTACAACAATGATATTTATTATAGTTTCACATCGCCTAACAAAGACATTTATTAGTAGTCTAAGTGCATGTCAATACCATCTTAAACGTATATCTCGAAGTTTTTCCTTAATAGATGTAACTCCGACTTTCTCTGTAACGCTCTCATTTCTTATTTTGTCCATTCTAGTATATTCACACATTCATCTTAACATCCTCATCTTTGCAACTTTCATTTTTTGATCATGTGCTCGAGTCATAGTCTAACATTCAACACTATATAACATAGCAGATCTAACTCATATATTAACAATTGTCTCATTACGTCTAATATTACTAAACTTAAATTTCATATATTCTGTCTTTACTCTACTAAGTCTAAAACATTTCACTTCTAGTGTTTCCCGTCAAGATTCTAGTTTAACATTTAATCTTTTACGTGTCTCATCTATCAAAATAATATTATCTGCAAATAGCATGCATCATGGTACTGTCTATTGAATGTGTACAGTGAGTTCGTCCATGATTAGTATAAAAAAATAGAGACTTAGAGTTGATCCTTGATGTAACCCTATCCTTGGAAATGCTTCAGTTAATCCGTCTGAAGTGTTCACTCTGATCGTTACATTTTCGTATATATTCTTAATTAACTCAATATATGGTACGCTAACACTTCGTTTTTTTAGAATTCTCCATATACTTTCTTTTGAGACCATATTATAAGTTTGTTCTAAATCAATGAATATCATGTGTAAATTTTTCTTTTACTCCCGATACTTTTCAATTAATTGTCTAAGACGATATATAGCTTCTATTGTCAACCTTTCAGACATGAATCCAATTTATTTTCGGTCACCGTAGTTTCCTTTCTTAATCTTTTTTCTATTATTCTTTCCTAAAGTTTCATGGTATGACTCATTAGTTTAATGTCCCTATAGTTTACATAATTTTGTACGTCTCCTTTATTCTTATATAAAAGAATTAAAGTATTTATCCTCCATTAATTAGGTTTTTTTTTATTTTCAATATCATATTAAATAATTTTGTAAGCCATTTAATACTTTATTTCCTTAAGCACTTTCATACTTTTATTGGGAGATTATCTGGTCGCACAACTTTTTCATTTTACATCCCTTTCAAAGCTTGTTCTACTTTTGAAATTCGAATTTCCGATAAAAAGTAAAATTTTTATACTCGAACTATTTAGATTGTCTAAGTTAAGTTGATATCTTAAATTTCGTTAAAAAATTGATAAAAGTAAATTCTCTATCACTCTTTAATTTCATTATTATTTATTAATACTCTATTATATTTATTTTTAATATATCTTATTTAATTAAGATATATTTTTTATTTTTTTGTATTTTAATTATTTTATAATATATCTCTTTTTCGCACGCTCATCTTACAAAAACATTTAGTTTACACAAAATAGTGGGTAACGGACTTCATTTTGTTAATGACGCGATGTTGAATCGATAATGACATGCACCGACCAGATGCATGCATCCCAATATCACATGAAAGGGATGCACCATTTGTAATTTAAAATTGGTAAAAATCGAAAGGTCGGTCTCAAATTACGTAAATATTTTAAAATATATTTTTTTTTTCAAAAAAAAAGTTAAATAAGTTCCCATGTTTTTTCTATTTAAAATATGTTTTATTTCAACATTATTATAGAAACAACTATTCAATAATTATTATAATATGAAAAATTAATTATTTTATTTTAAACAGAATTATTATATATAAAATACTATCATATTAAAATATTTTTTTATCAACTTATTCAAAATTATTTAAACTTCTTCAAAATTATTGAAAGTTGAACAACTTCAATTTAAAAATAATTGTAGAGTTGCTATATGTAGTTATAAGAACTACTTCTCTAGTTGTTATACATGGGTAACTAAATCTTAAATTTAAATTCTAAAATTATAAATTCAGAACATTATTATCAAAATACATTTTATTAACTTGGTCAAAATCATTTTAAAAATAATTGTAACAACTACACAATTAAAGAAACTACCAAATAATAAGTATACATTTGTAGAAATTATTTACTAGCTACTACATTACTGTATGTTAGTTGTTAGTTGCACTTGTAGTTGTTACACGTTATAATAGTTAATCATATCTACAATAATAACACTAAAAGATATAATGTTATAACAATTATTTTGTAGTTGTTATACGTTAGAATAATTAATCAAATGATTAACGAGTTTTTTTTAACCTCGGGCGATCGGTTCGGCCCTACGGAAGTTTTCTATCGACCGTCAGGGTAAATCAGAAAGCATTCGTGATGGACGGTCTACAAGTTCAGCGTCTTAGGATTCACGCCCATTAAAATATTACAATAGTGTTGAAAAAAATAATATTCTTGAGATAAAAAATTTTGATGGGATGCTCTTTCGGTTTTTTATAGTTTGATTTTTATTTACAAAAAAGCGATACCTTTTATTTACGAGTTACAAAATTTAAGACATCCTTTTTGATTTTTTGCCCATTAAAATTCCCTCTAAAAATTTAAGAAAATTAGCATAGTAAATTATTTTATTCTATTAAACAACTCGAAAAGAAATCGTGTAAGAAAATTATGAAAAGGATGAACACACACACAGATGCTCTTTCGTTTTTTTTTAGTTTGATTTTTATTTTCCAAAAAAAGTGATACCTTTTATTTACGAGTTAAAAAGTTAAGACATACTTTTTGATTTTTTGCCCATTAAAATTCACTCTAAATTTAAGAAAATTAGCATAGTAAATTATTTAATTGTATTAAACAACTCGAAAAAAAACGTGTAAGAAAATTATGAAAATGATGAACACACATATATATATATATATAAAAGATGGTCATAATTTTGATCAAAATTAAATATGCTAACAAATATTTTTTTAAAAAATAAAAAAAATAATTATCATCAACTTTTTTACACTTTATACTATTTTTTTTCTTAGAACATTGATACAAATTGCAATTGGGGTTTAACAAATCATTAAGTTCAATTTTCAAATGAACAGTAGGTTGACGGCAAAAACGATGAAATAGGATGCTCATCTGGCCCCTCTTGATAGTCCTACTCATATTAGAAGGGAAGTAAATCATGATTTTTTTTTATTTACCTTGTAAAGTAGTTATTTTACTTGGGGAATATACACGCTAACCAGATATTTCTAGGTCTATTTAGATTCGACGCTCATCTATCGATGTCAACGTACGACGTATGTATCAAATCTGCTCATCAGTGGGGATAATTGTGATCACCTCCCTTACTTTACAGCTCAAATGAACAGTATGTCAAATATAAAGATAATCTTTAAGTTATCTGATGAGCTCACCTCCCTTACTTTACAGCTCTTTATCTTGACTGCAGCCCGAAACTATGGTACAGTGAGGATTAATTATATCTCAGCAGGTATTCATGATTTGATATCTAACTATGACATATTTGACAGACTTCTATGTTACGTTGTCCGTCGTAAGCGTTTCCTGATTTATCCTAACAAATGATGAAAATTTTTCATGAGACCAAATCGATCGGCCAAGGTTTGACGTACCCAATTTCGTTAATATTTTTTTTCTTTATCTTGACTGCAAATATTACAAAACAGTCAACGTCAAACATGTCAAATGGTTGACAATTTTCTGTAAAATTATTATAAAAAAATTCAAACCCATCAACATTTTCTTTTCCACCTCAACAATTAATTTGATCATATTCTAAATATTCTTTATTATTATTATTATTATTATTATTATTATTATTATATCTCCATAATTTACTTTCTTTTCTCTAGAATAAAACAAATTGATGTATTTTCCCACTATAAGTAGAACAATTCAATTTATTATTTGTGACTCCTTGCATCGGTTTATCGGTTCAAGTCTTCTTCGATCAGCCACTCGGCCCACTCGATAATAAGGATGATATAATTCAATCTATTTAGCTTGTTTGACCACTTCGATTAGTCTAGCTATCTTGTTAAGCATGTTTAGCTCGTTTTGTTAGTCGGCCAAATATTGAATATGATCGACTCATTCCCGCCACTAAGGTTCGTCCCACATGAAGTTCACACGACCGCCACACGTTCAACTCGATCGAGCCCACTTGTATGACTCACTTGCTCCAACGTGCAATTCATGTAACTTGCTCGATCCATTTATCCTATCTGGCTCTTACACAATGAAATAGACCAAACGAAATGATCTCGGAGAAGTATTGGTCTCACCTTAACTCAATCCAACTAAATCGGAAAATTGTACTATAGACTAAAATCATCATCAACAACAACAATAATAATCAAGTTTTATCTCATTAAACGAGGGGATCGACCATCGAAGAGTGATTGTCTATGGTCCATCACAGTAATTTCCAATCAGAAACATGACGAAGTTTTCATTTTGTGTTGAGCTACATGATAATAATGATAAAAACATCAGTTTTGATTCCGGCGTCGAATTGTTTCGGAAGGAAGATCTTGTTTTACTAGGCCAGGCGCCCCCGGCCGTGAGCATGGAGTTGACTTCAATCGTTTCACCGGAGATCGGAGCATAGACATCGCTTGTGGCCTTGACACTTTTTACAGCTCCAATGTCGCTTCCTTGTGTGATTATTGCACCGGATTCCGGCAGATCCACGAAGACCACCTCTCCGAGATGACCCTATAGAGATATCAAACTAGCGGAGTAATTTTTATGGATCATCATCGTCAAACCGTGTTCGTCCCGACTATTTCAGATGATTATATGAACCTTATTTGTTCATCAAGTTCTACACAAAATTATATCACTATACCCCTTAGACCTCTATCACAAAATTCCTAAAATTAAATCAATTAAATTATAATTTACCATTTCAGAATGCATTGATGCAATATTTCTTTTCCTTTTAATTATAATTGTTAGTGGAGATAAGAAGGAATTAGAACCTGAGCATGGTCAGTGATGCCAATTGAGAACACACCCTCCCCGTCATCCTTCACTCATTTATGAGTTGCTATCTCTAATCCGTAGTTTAATCCCAGCTATGACATATTTATTGAAATTTTTTCTTCAAATAAAGGTGAATTCTGGACGTTGAGTTTTTAGATCGTCCACCATGAACGTTTCCTGATTTATCCTGATGACCGGTGAAAAACTTCTGTGGGGCCAGGTCGATCATCCCAGATTCATCTGTTACTCGATCTAATATTTTTTTTCTAGATCATTTATTATGAACACTTCCTAATTTATCCTGTCGATCGATAAATTTTTTTATGAAATTAAATTGATCTTCCGAGATTGAAAAAAAAACTCGTTAATCAATCATGAGCCTCACTGTACCGGAGGCCATAAGAATCACTGCAAAAGCAAAGACGGAGGTTTAAAATCAAAATAGTAAAAGAAAATTTTGTGGTTTAATTTTCTTCTTAAGTTATTATATTTTAGGAAATTAAGTTTTTTTTTTAAAAAAAAATGACATAAAAAAATCATATTTTTAGAATCTTCTTAGTTGGTTTTTGACATTGTTTTACATGGCAACAACAATTAGTAAGAGGTGTGTTTTGAAGTATATCCATGAAATGTGTTTAGCAAGATTACAGGAGATCAAGAGACATGTAAATAAGAGTTTTCTTCTTACCCTCGGGATGTAGCATAGATGACGATCGTGTGATAGTTTGTTCGGATCGGGTAGGGGTCAATCCCCAAGGTGTCACTCCTATGGTAGTCCCTGCCATAGTTTGCAGAATCGCGATCCTGGATCGTAGGATCGTACGATCCTACGATCCTACGGCAGAAAACGATCCAGAATCGCGCAGAATTGTTTGTAGCAGATGAGAGGATCGTAGGATGGACATAATCGACAGGATCGTATAGGATCGGACAGGATCGAACAAATCGGAACAGGATCGATGAAAGCTTTAAGAGGTCATAACTGACTCGGATGAACCACGTGACCTAAATATATCAAATTGAAACTCGTTCAAAGATCTACAAGTTAGTTTTAAGATTGAATCCTAAAAAATATTGTTTAAAGCCTTTTCAGAGGCCCAGAAGATTATTAATCTTTATTATTATTTTTTTTATCTTTTACATCGTTAGTGTTAGTGTTTTAAGATTATTTAAATATCTATTTAATTATTTTTTAGTTAGTTTTTGATTAATAATATTATGTTATATCTTTTTTCTAAAATGATGAGTCTTTAGATGTCTATTATCTAATAGGTTGACAATTAAATTGGATCATCTTGTAATAAATAGAATATTCTTGAAGTTAAACGTGATTATTTTCATTATAGTGTTAATAAAAATTGTATATTTTTTCATTTTAAGGGTTTTTGATAGGATCGTACGATTTTACGATCCGATCCTGACCGATCCGATCCTGACCCCAAATCGATCCTGTGTAGGATCGCGATTCTACGAACCTTGGTCCCTGCTATGCACCTTCTGTCACGTCCTCAGAGGTCCATGTTTACTCGAAAATCGGACGACATCTCTATTGTATGACGACAATATGAAGTTATGTACATCCATCTCACACATATCATAATCACAACCACAAGCAACTGTCAATAACAGAAGAAATAACATAGGACATCCACACGGTTTATTAACATCAAAATAATAAATAATAAATAACCAAAATGCTACAGAGTAAATACAAATAAATCAGAACCCCATAACATAAATATAAATCTACTAAAAAACGATAAAATATCGACAGGTCCACTAACAGAACAAAATAACATCTTTAGAAAAGATAACACAACTCAAACTAGAAAACTCGATAATAAGATATAGCAGATGGATACTCTCCTGCGGCATGAGACACAGCTACCTACTACCTGAAACAAAAATGAAAGCAAGCGGTGGTGAGTCCGGGGTCGAATTCTGTGAATATAGTGAACAGATAAATACATGGTATAAACAAAGTAATTAAAGCAGATAGAAACAAGGTATACAGTTTCCGAAAAGCAGAGTGCACAACGAATGCGAAAACATACCCGCAGGGCATGATCAAAACCCCCCATACGAAGTCAATAAGTTGCTCATACTATTGGGCAGCTCCAGATTAAATAACAAATGCAAATCAAATACATCTATGCATGTCAATCAAATGCAACAATCATAGCTCAAACAAATGCAAGATGCATCGTATGCAAATGATGCAATGACATGTGTCACCCCTACACATCGATCTACAACGATCGCACATATTTGCGTGGACGATCGGGCAAGAGCTGTGACAACTGTACGCACTCGCATATCCATCTCCTATGAGTGGTCGAGTGGACAGGATGCTGGGAGAACAACCTCAATCCCGAACCCCAAGAGAAAGAGGAGCACAACCACTCTATATCAAAGACTCCAGGAGAGCACAATCGCTCTAATACCCAAGAACAAGAAGAAACAACCTCTAACTCCAAGAAGGGGAGCACAACCGCTCTAGTACTCGACGGGGGAGCACAACCACTCTATACCCGACGGGGAAGCACAACCGCTCTATACCAAAGACCCCAGGGGAGCACAACAACTCTAATACACAAGAATAAGGAGGAACAACCTCTAACTCCAAGAAGGGGAGCACAACCGCTCTAGTACCCGACAGGAGAGCACAACCGCTCTGTTATGAAATCGATAAGAAACACATGCACCCAAATCAGAACCATAACAATCAAACTTGCAACTAATCTATTGGATAGGGTATTTTTAATGTCAACCAAACTCGAAATAGGCTACATGATATTTTTAAAGTACACGCGTACTATGGTACTCTTCAGATAATAAAATAAGAGTCGAGATTATATAACTGAAAATTTAAACTTTTAACTCAATGGTCAAGTAAAGAATAACAATCAAGTAGGAAAATAAACAATATAGATTTAAGGTAAATCAACCTACTGAGATCGAGGAATAACCATGCATTTAAAGGTAAATGGAACTATAGAATTAAAGGAGAAGTACCTGCCTCGTAGATGTATGCATTTCAGATAGAGAACCTCCCACGACTAGTCGTGTGAGTCCAAAGTCAAAGTCCTGTATCAAGGACTAAGTTCAGCTATTTATAAATTTAACAAATTAGCTAAACAAGATACTAAACATGATTAAGATAAATCTTAATTATAACATCTATTTAAATAAATCCAAAACAACTATGGATTCCTTTTAAACCAAATTTATCAAAAAGTAGGTAACAAAGTTAAACATTCAATTTAATCCACAGTACCACTCTCATCTCCATCGAGAATGCTCACGACAGTAGCATCTTAACCCAACCAAAGTTCAAAACCCAAATCATTCCATAATTTAATTCAACAGCTAATCATTCATTTATCTACTTCTTCGTGATCTATCTGATCAAAACTAATTAAATCCTTTAACCATTAAGTTATTAGTTTTCTCTGTTAAGCTATTCACTAACCATGAAATTAACTAACATGGGTTGGTGACTTCCTTAATCAGACAGTAAAACAAATCAAGGTGTCATTATCTCAAGTAACCCGTTAATCAAGCTTCTAAATTGATACTACGAGCTTAGTCATATTATGTTTCTATTACAACTTGCCTTCAATTTTAGCCCTACCACATCACCAACAACAATCCACGGCAAGGCAAACTCATGCCAAATTAGAAGCAACTCCATTACAAATCAATAAAATAAGACACACCTAATTCATGTTACCAATTAATCTCAAAATTACAACTTCGACACCATCACAACCAAAACTTTAACCACACTAACCTAATAGTACCCTACAACAACACCATGGAATTGTATGGACAACTCTAAAACCTGTTTCAAAACAGAACACTCCCAAAACCTACGATTCCAGCTGAAACACAAATGATGTATCTATAATGATCTACTCAAAGCATTATCAATACTTCCCTTATCGAAACAAGACACCAAACCTTACTTGATTTGTCGCCCGCAACACCCTCGATTTAGATCCGATGAAACCCAGCAAGTCTTGCTCTTTTCGACAAATCCAGAAGTTGTATCCTACCGGCGATGAACCCCCCTTGGCGTGCGCCGCCAATGGTTAACTCGCCATCGGTATCAAGAGCCTCCAATCGGTAAGGTAGGGGAGGATGAGAAAGGAAGGTTGGCGACTAAGGCTCTCGGTGGTGGAACACAGTCAGCAGCACATAAAAGTCCGGCGACGTAGATCGGAGGCAGGTGGCAGATCGGTGCGGCGATGCGACAATCGATTAAGAGAGAGAGGAACCCGAGAGGAAGGCTCGTGATCGGCACCTCAAGGCAGTCGACGATCAAGGTGGGAGGAGGAGGAGGAGATGAAGAAGAAGACAAGGACGGATTCGATTCTCTGATCGAGTAGAGGCGAGAAGAAGGAACATGGTTGTAGCAGCGGTTGTCGCTGTAGGGTATCCTATGGGGACCGGTGCGTACGGTTAGAGGGGGTGAATAGCCGATCAGCCACTTCGATTGCGGATTCTTCCTACAATGTTAGCGTGCGCAAGCAAAAATACTAATAACACTAATAAACAAACGCTAACACAAACTGTTTACGTGGTTCGGAGATAAGACTCCTACTCCACGACTGTCCGTAAGGTGGATCATCCCGATCCGTCGGTGGATGAGTCCCCGGAAGACCTCCGACTACCTCTTATCGCTCCTTGTGGGTGGAGAAACATCGCCACAAACTCCCGACAACACTTGAGCACTATGAGACTACTTATAAGCTCTAACCAAGCTTATTTCGTCAACCTTTGTTTAGCCAAACCGAACTCTCTTAAATAGAGCTCACAGTTGAAAATAGTCGTTACCAGTTGACTGGTGCCAGCACCAGTCGACTAGTTCATTTGGATTCGAACGTTACAACCCAACGTTCGAATTCCAGCCGACACCAGTCGACTGCACCTAAGATCAGTCGACTGATCTTTCTGTGCACTTCATCAGTCGACTGATCCAAGCACCAGTCGACTGCTCTACTCCTAAACCTAGAGTTTCCCTTCCCGAGTATAATTCTCTCAGCACTCGGACCCTCACGACTTAGCTGACCCTTCCAGCAGCCTCGACTTGTTGCCTTCAAGACTTCTTCGCCTTTGGCTCTCGTCCCTCGGATGCATACGAACCCGCGGCTCGTTCTCATGTCATCCTTCGCGTATGCCTTGAAGTTCGCTTCCCTCGGCTCATCGTTCCTGCTTTGTTCACGGTCCCTCGGATGCATATAAACCCACGGCTTGTCTCCTCATGCCATCCTTCACCGAACCCGAAGTCGTCCAGCTAAGTCCATGTGTATCCTGCAAACCTGCATACTCGAATACACACATCAAACACAAGGGTGAACCTAACCTAAACCCTTTGCCCAAACATCAAAACACATGGTCACTCCAGACCATAGATTACTCCAACAATCTCCTCCTTTTTGATGTTTGGTAATACGTTTAAGTTAGGGAAAACAAATAGCAAATATAATGCTAACAACTATTTGGACTTACGTTGCCAATGCTTCACCTTGGACTTATACCGCCAATGTGTATGCAATGCAAACATGCATGGATCCTATCACAAGACATCCCCACACCTAAACCTCCCCAATGAGTTTAGGACTTTTACCAAAATGAGCTTTTTAAGAACCTTTCCAAGACTCCCCTTATATTGGACTTACAAAGGCTTTTTAAGAACCTTTCCAAAGTTCCCCCTTTGCCACTAAATGAGTAACAATGCTCCCCCTTTACCTAAGCTCCCCCTTGACCTAGGATTTCTTCACCTTACTTTTTAAAATTTTTAATTTTAAAATTTTCTTTTATCATTAAGGATTTCTTGCAAAGGCGTGTTTGGTTGCCCACTTAAACCCAACACTTCTCCCCCTATGCCACACATCAAAAGGACTCTAACAATTTTCCTCTTATTAGATCCTTTAACCTTTAGTGATCATAAACAAAGTGTATTAACCCCCATAAGATTATACACTTGTTTTACATTATTATGACACTTTTCGATTGTTGAAAAACAATTTTAGCCTATATCAGTCGACTGCGACAGTTACCAATCGATTGATCCCCATCAAAAAATCATACAGTAGCTAGTCTCTCTCCGACAACACTGTTACCAACCGACTACCCCATCTACCAGTCGACTTGTACCCTGAAAACTCTATTTTTAACCTTTCTGATCCAATTTCAGAAATGCACCAGAAATTCTATAAATCTCCAAAAATTTCCAAATTTTGTGGAGATATTTGTGGTGCCCGTGTATACTTGGGAAAAATACATTCAAAAATGTATCTATCACCAATCCCAAGATTGACATAAAATCCAAAACTAACTAAATTGTTCAATTGAACCTTGACCTAAAGTCCTAGTTTTGGCTTCCCTTTGATGTATCTACCCATTCCAACCCACAATGCATCCTTAGCATTGGTTTATATGACATCTACATATCAAAAACCAACTTCCATGCTATATGACCCCCAATGTCATATTTTATACATGATACATAAATCCAATGTGCCAAATCCCTAGGATTGAGACTCAAATCCGTTCCACATCCCTTAGCACACTCCATGGTCCATCTAGACTTCCGGGAGAAATCCTCCCGAGATCCATTTACCATGGGTCCCAACTTGGCTCCTAGAGCTCCCCCTTTAGCTCTTAGCCTTAGCCACCTCCCTAGGTGACTCATTTATAAACACAAGACCACACCGGTGTACCTCCGATGACTTTTGGCCTACAACCTTAACCTTCTTAACATTGGACGCCTTGTCCTTAGTTAAAACTTTCTTCTTGCTTTTAAATAACATCCCCTTGTCATTTTTGGACTTCTCTTTGCTATAGTCATATTACACCCTTGCATATGACTTCTCCATAGCATTGGAAAACTTAGATCGGTATCCTAGACCCGATCTATTATTGTTGAGTTTTTGACTACCCAACACCATACCTAAACCCTTAGATCCAATAGTGAATCTATCTAGGGTTTTCTCTAATTTATCAAGTTTTGCCCTCAAGGCTTGATTTTCCCTTTTTAGGTTCTTAAACCTAGAATCAACATGTCCACCATGGACATTCATAGACCTACACATTCTAGGCATGTGTCTCCCCTTCTTGGGATTAATATCTTGGTCCTTAGATCTAAAGGTTCTAGGTTTATCATGATGCATGAATTCCCTAGGGTTTTGATATGCAACATTAACCCTATTTTTATCATGATATCTAAAACCAAAACTATGCATGGGTAAATAATTTTCATTATTTCTAACATGCATGGAGGAGTTTAAATTTGAATTACATTTAAACTTAAAGTTAGGAATTACCTCTCTTACCCTTGTAGCTCCCCCTTGATGTGAGTTTTTCTTCTTTTCCTTCTTCTCCCACTTCCTCAAATGCTCCAATTTCTTGAATTCTCCTTTCCTTGAGCATTTGGTGTGGTAGTGTCCTAGCTCACCACACATGAAACACCTAATGTGCTTCTTCTCCTTCTTTTCCCTACAACCCATGTTAGATTTTAAAGAAATTGACTTGGGTTTAGGATTTACCTCTTTTTTCTTACCCTTTGGGCACTTATCCTTATAATGCCCCTTTTCATTACACCATAAAGCAAATAATGCAGTCCTTTGACTTTGCCTTGGAGGAGGTGAAAGCTTCTTCTTGCTC
The DNA here is from genome assembly GCA_024364735.1 of Boesenbergia rotunda. NCBI lineage: Eukaryota > Viridiplantae > Streptophyta > Magnoliopsida > Zingiberales > Zingiberaceae > Boesenbergia > Boesenbergia rotunda. Next base: position 242,372 of record JAGFNQ010002869.1, read on the forward strand.
CAGTATTGAGGATGGTCTCTCCTCCCCCATAATTCTTGAAGTGGAGACTTCTTCTTTCCCCTTTGATGAAGTGGATGATTCTTCAATTTCTTGAGGCACTTCACTTGAGGAGATGGATGAATCTTTTTCTTCTTTCTCCTCTTCTTCGGATATTGAGCTTCTTTCCTTATCCGATTGGTCATTCTCCTCTTCTTCAGATGTTGAACTTCTTGCCTTATCCGATTGCTCCTTCTCCTCTTCTTCGGATGTTGAGCTTTTTCCTTGGGCTCTTCCACTACTTGAGCTTGTGTAGGATTTTCATGAAGCGCTAACATTTTGCTCCATAGTTCATGTGCATTTTTATATTCACCTACACGGCTAATCACATCGTTAGGCAAAATATTAAGTAAAATTGAAATTACCTTATCATTTGCCTGCAATTGTGTTTGTTGCTCCTTATTCCAATATCGTGGTCGGAGCTTTTTCCCATGTTTATCTTTCGGGACTTCAAATGGTTCTTCTAGCATTATCATGAGATCTCAATCCATGTCAAACCAAGTCTTTGTCCACATCCTCCAATAGTCGAAACTCTCATGGTCGTAGGAAGGTGGAACATTGATATCGTCTCCTAATCTTTCTTCGAGCGTCATTTCCTCTAGCTTTTTGATCTCCTGGCGGTTAGTCCGTAGACGAGCGACCCCGGCTCTGATACCACTTTTGGGACCGGTGCGTACGGATAGAGGGGGGTGAATAGCCGATCACCCACTTCGATCGCGGATTCTTCCTACAATGTTAGCGTGCACAAGTGGAAATACTAATAACACAAATAAACAAACGCTAACACAAACCGTTTATGTGGTTCGGAGATAAGGCTCCTACTCCATGACTGTTCGTAAGGTGGACGATCCCGATCCGTCGGTGGATGAGTCCTCGGAAGACTTCCGGCTAGCTCTTGTCGCTCCTTGTGGGTGGAGAAACCTCGCCACAAACTCCCGACAACACCTGAGCACTAGGAGACTACTAATTAGCTCTAACCAAGCTTATTTCGTCAACCTTTGCTCAGCCAAACCGAGCTCTCTTAAATAGAGCTTACAGCTGAAAATAGTCGTTACCAGTCAACTGGTGCCAGCACCAGTCGACTGGTTTACTTGGATTCGAACGTTACAATCCAACGTTCGAATTCCAGCCGACACCAGTCGACTGCACCTAAGATCAGTCGACTGATCTTTTTGTGCACTACATCAGTCGATTGATCCAAGCACCAGTCGACTGCTCTACCCCTAAACCTAGGGTTTCCCTTCCCGAGTACAATTCTCTCAACACTCGGACTCTCACGACTTAGCTGACCCTTCCAGCAGCCTTGACCTGTTGCCTTCAAGTCTTCTTTGCCTTTGACTCTCGTCCCTCGGATGTATACGAACCCGCGGCTCGTTCTTATGTCATCCTTCGCGTATGCCTTAAAGTTCGCTTCCCTTGCCTCATCATTCCTGCTTTGTCCACGAACCCTCCATCCAACAGCCTCGACATGTTGCCTTCAAGCCTTCTTCGACTTTGACTCTCGTCCCTCGGATGCATACGAACCCGCGGCTCGTTCTCTTGCCATCCTTCGCGTATGCCTCGAAGTTCGCTTCCCTCGGCTCATCGTTCCTGCTTTGTCCACGGTCCCTCGGATGCATATAAGCCCACGACTTGTCTCCTCATGTCATCCTTCACCGGACCCGAAGCCGTCCAGCTAAGTCCATGTGTATCCTGCAAACATGCACACTCAAATACACACATCAAACACAAGGGTGAACCTAACTTAAACCCTTTGCTCAAATATCAAAACACATGGTCACTCCGAACCATAGATTGCTCCAACATATCCTATGTGACATGATAATAAAATTCGTAGCGGAAAAATGATCCCTTGATCGATCCATGCGAAAGAAAACTTGTACGAAATTCATCTATCTAATAGATCTATCTAAGTGTATACCTTTGGAGTGTGTCGTTCACTTATCCCGCTCGTCTAAGGTACACCGGATCTCTTGCACGTTCAAGTGTCCGTGCTTCTATACGTATCCACACGAACACGATATCTCAACTTCAGAAAAGAACTACCTTAGTTGTGCTAGCAACTTGAGGTAGTTGATAACCGTTTTAGTCGCGTTACAGTTTCAATTAATTTTCTCGTTTCAAGCAATTTTGTAGTAAGAGTTGAACCGAATCGTCTCTCAAGGACCCAATACGATGCATGTACTTCTCCGGTCTATGAAAAGTAGTAAATTGCAGAAAAGTAAAAGCTGGATGAATAGAACATGTTTTCTTGGGGTTGCAGATAACAAAACAATTAAACTTAGCTACGAACTTCTACTTAATAGCATTCACTACTCAGATTTGAAGTATCAAGCTAACTGATTGTTTTGGACAGCAAAAGGACATTTAAAACTAGGAAATCACAGCACATCTATAGATCCTAACTAAACGGTCATCCATTTCATCATCAAGTACAGGTTCAATTAAAGCCATTCAACAAGCATCTTGCATTCGAATATCAAGAGATTGAAAACATGAACAATTTTCTGCAAGAGATGAGCTGTGAAAACAATAAGCTAAGCTGGAAATTTGAAACTAAGCTGGAGATTACTATTCTAAAATGGAAAATATGCGGAAATTCGAAAGCAATTGAAATGGAAATGCAACTGATGTTCTACAGCCAGTAAACAAGCAGAAACAAGTGAAAGAAAGTTGAAATTGGGTGTCCGATGGAAGAAAGCTCTGCTCCGATGAAGCCAATCGCTTCCTAGCCGGAGTAGAAGAGGGAATGGGCTGTGGCGTCGAAGAAGAAGGCCTGTCCAAGCTGTTAATCCCCAGAGAAACCGATCGAACAGTAGCTTCCTTCCTCCATCGCCTCTCTCCTCCGTTCCTCCTTGGATCAGATCGAGATCCCCTTCTTTGGTTGTCCTAACCTCCTTTTCTACTTCTCCTTTCCACCCTTGATTTTCTCTGATGAGTGGCTGAGATCACTTGCAAGGAAACTCCATCAATCGTCGTTGGCAGATTCAAGTGGAGGGTTGTGATGATCCGCGCATCCGATCGCATCTGGACAGCTACTGATCGGACTGAATGGCTCTGGATCGGTCTAGATGCTCCCTGATCGGTCTGGGGACCGATCAGGATGTGATCAGTAGCTAAAATTCTGAATTCCTCTGTGCCATCTCATCCTGATCGGTCTGGGGACCGATCAGGCCTTCCCTGACCAGACCGATCAGGCCTCCCCCTGATTGGTCTGGTGACCAATCAGGGCTCCAGCAGAATGAAATATTGAGTCTGATGTCGTTCTTTATGGATCCATCTTCGCCCCGAATGTGCCCTTTTTATCCGATGATGCACAAGCTGTCCAAAAATTCAATAGAATGAAATATGAGTGTGAAAATACAGGAAAATTAATTAACCAATGAAAATACATCCTATTAATAATTATGCATCATTTCATAAACAAATACACCTAAGAGCCTCAAATTCCCTCTCTAATTCCACAAAATTTATTCGTCAAATTGCTAATTATCAGTAGTTCACAAAATCACTAAGAACCCCAAAGACGAGTTTCGACCAAAGAGGGAGAAGAGGAGGAAGAAAAATAATTAAGTCCCATCCAAAATATAAGAAGAACTCTTTTATATTCATCTCATTAATATGAAGAGTTTTTGTTTCTTTAGCTTCCCCACATTAAATCCAATAAAATCAATGAAACACATGTTTCACATTTTTTACTATTCACCTTCTCTTCATCCAAGGAAGAGAAAAATCATTCATCTTCCTCTATTATTAATTTATTAAACATTTAATGAATTAATATCTCATTCAAATGTGATTGAGTCTAATCTAATTGAGTCTAACTCAAATTAGACTCAATCCCATAATCCAATTTGATTCACTTGAGTCTAACTCAATTAATCCAGTTTAGATCAAATTTTAGTCAAACTAAGTCAATTAATCTCCGAAGTATCGTGTTCTTAGTGTGTAACTCAATAGATTCTCGTAATGTTAGTAATGTGTCTAAACCGCTTTAGACACATAAGCAATGAGCGGCATCTAGCAATGCATCATTGCTACCCAAGTGACGAGAAAGTTGAGATCCGATTTAACCTCCGTGACTATGACAATGTATGATCTTGTCCTTCTATCCTCGATATTTCGATTGACCAATGAGGCATAGATCGTATCATCCTCAATATCAATCTTTATGTTTCTTGATCCCCAAGTAGACTTATTCAAACAAATGAGCTCAATCTCATATTGACTCATTTGAGCATGACTATGCGTTTTAATAGTCCTAGTCGATCAAGGGGCCCATAGATATCACTCCCATCATATGGGAGGGATATATCTCATTACATCACTCATATCCCTCAACATAATTCATTACATACCCAGTGGTCGCCTTTATAGTCCACCATCTTACGGGTGACGTTTAACAATACCAAAATGTATAACTCCTTATGTAGGAAATCGTAGTGACTTCAGGTCTAAGGACTATTCATACTAATAGTCACATGTGAAAGTTTATGACATTCATATAACAATCTATGAAGAGGAAGGAGAAGGAATTGGGATGTCTACACTTCGTTCCATTAATTTTAAAAGAAAGCCCTCTGGATTCCCGTGCCGTATAAAACTGGAGGGCACATGCTTAAAAGTCGTCTTTTTTTTTATTAGCAACTCATCTCTGAGACGATCAATCTGGCTTAGAAGTTTTTCATAACTATTCAGGATAAATTGAGAAAGGTTTATGATGGACAATTTAATAGTTCAACATCGATTAGATGTTTTTGTCAGATATCACGGTATGGTGAGCCTAAATAGAGCAAATGTCATGGAGAATATTATGAATGACAGGAAGGTTGAGAGGGCCCACAAAGTTATTAGAAACAAGGTTAGAATGGAGGTCGAGATTAGACTCGACTGGCACAAGCCGAATCCAAAAGATTGCGTTCACATGCATGCGTCCGCGAGAGCGAACGACCTCTTATAGAGATGTAGTTGTACCTTCATGTTCTCCACGTGTTCCGAGATAACCCCGTACATTGCCCATGTCTTTCGGAAGAAATGATTACGTTGCCTACATTTTTCAGGGATAAATGGCTATACCCACGTCCTCCGGGAGAGAATAACATCCAATCTTTTGGGAGAAACAATTCAACGAGTCACATAGGATGCAAGTACCGCCCGAGGGAGTCGAATGACCAAGCTAACAAAGCCAAGAGTTGAGGAGGTCAGGAGTTGAGGGATTCGGGTGGTTGAGCTGAGAGAGTCAGGTAACTGAGTTGTGTGAATTGGGAGTTGAGGGAATCGAGTAAAGAACTAAGGGAGTTAGGAGACTAAGCTGAGAGAGTTGGGAGCTGAGGGACTCAGACGACCGAGCTGAGGGAGTCAGGAGTTGAGAGAGTTGTGAGGCCAAGTTGAGAGAGTCGGACGACCGAGTTGAGGGAGTCAGAAATTGAGAGAGTTCGGTGTATCGTCTTGAACATGATTTTTTGCACCCCTTAACATGAATTTATGCTTTACTTTTGACGAAGGACTTGACTTCTATCTTGACCTTGCTACGTGGAGACATCCACTATCCGGGCTAGTAGCCCTCATGATTTATCTCTTTCATATTGGCTCTGGGACGGATTGGTGGGGGCGCTGGGGGCGTGCGAATCACCTTTTTGCCACCAAATTTATCATCCAATTAAAGAAAAATATCTTAGAATGTGTTTCAATTAGGAATCAAATCTTGAATACTTGGAATAACCCGGACACAAAATCAACCTCTATCGTGGTGGTGCCGCCACATTGAGTAGTTTTCTGCTTAGAGTCTGCTGCATCGCCTTCTTTATTCCCTCTTCTACTATTCACCTTCTAATTATGACCCCTCTTGATCATCGTATCGTCTGTTTTCATTGGTTGTCTCAATACAAAACCCTGAGATCCCTGCAAAGTGATCCTCACTCCAATTCCAGTGATGCCATTAATTGTTTTCTTCTCCCAAAAGATTCCCTAATTAACTAACGACGCCCCAGAGTTCCTGCTTTCTAACACGTGGTCAACTCTTGAGGTTATGGATTGTTTAGTTAGACTACCCAGGTGTCCATTGATAAATTGATCGACGCAGAATAGTAGCGAGATCACAATAAGCCGAAAGGCCTGAGAAATATTCAGAGTGCACAAGAAACTTCTGTTTTTAGCTTTCTACGACTTTGTTTTTTTTTTGTCTTTCTATAAATCATGTTCACTTAGCACCTTATTATTTTTACTTCCTTTTAGAAGTTAATATTTAAGAAGGAGAGCCTTGACGGTGAAATTATTGTCATTATCATCAATTTAAATCGTGAAAATAATCTATTATAAAATATAAAATAAAACTGTGTACAATAAATTCAATATAATATAATTTGATCTTTCTTAGTAGCCAGGAGAATTCCATGCACAAGGAGTAAGCATAAGAATTACAAACGGTTAAAATTACTATTTTTTTTCAAACAGAAAGTCTTTTGCAGGTAATTTCTTTTAAAATTGATTTTTTTTAAAAATAATTAGATATACTTAGTCTCACTAATCTTATAGATAGACAATCTTCCTCGGATGCGCATCTTTTCTTTTAGTCTTTTGTGTTGTATTTAGTATCATCTTTCTGCGAAAATATAGTGAACAAGTTTCAAATTTAATAAATTTCAAACATTTGTTATTAGTTTATTAAGAAAAAAAATAAAGCTAAATTGAAATATTATCGAAATAAGTTTTTTACCGTTTGAACCATTATAATATTTGACTTATTGAACCTAAATTTCTTCAACAGAGGGGTCCAATTGGATAATTACTCTATAATTAATTAGTTATATATTCCTCTAATTAATGTTATAAACTATTCTAATACTCCTTAATTTGCTGACGTGGACAGATTACACAGACACTGTTTTGTATGATTGAGTGAATGAAATGCTCCTTGTCCACAAAAACAAGGGACATGAAAACCACTTAGCAAAATAAATAGTGCATTTGGTCGTAAGTCTCTTGTCATCGAGGACTCCTTGATGTGTCGATCTCGACTGACCTACCCCAACACTTGGCGCCAAATCAGACAAGAATCAAGTCGAGGCCGTCCACATGTGCTAATCGATTATCTCATGGGATGGTATTTTTATTCGCTTCTCGGTTTGTGCTTGTCATCCTTATCGGTCCACATGAGATCTTCGAAAATCAAACTATACGATTAGATTAGTCGAAACCAAACTTCCTAACTTTTAATTGAATGGCACCTTGTAAGAAGGTTAGTCAAATGTCACCTTGATTATCACATAAAGTATTCGTCTAGCCTTAACTCAAACTGTCTACACTGTAAAATAGAATCCTAGTGATCAAACTTAGGCTATATGTTACTGAAGCAACTTCCGAAGACCTCTATTGAAGAGTGATTGTCTATTCTCCATCATAGTAATTTCCAATCAGAAACATAACAAAGTTATCATTTTTTGGCCATGACTTCTATCGTAAACCGATTGCGGAAAAACCTACATATGCAAGCGATCAAGTTGTTGTTACAACCCAAAAAACTTGGATGTCTGCCTCAAGCAACAAGATTGATAATGTGCTATTTCCAATTCAAAACATAACTATGAGACAGCAAAGTTTACACCTTTTTATCTTTTGTTTAAAAAAGAAAGGAAAAAAAAACAGAACAAAGAAGGGCAGGAACAGCACTAACAGGAAGAAGATAAAATAGGAACTGAACTTGTCTGTAACAAGCAACAAGATTGATTGAGACTTAACTGCCGTGGTTTGATCTGTATACTCTAGTGAGCATCTTCTTCCTCGCAAAGCTTGGAGTACTCCTTCGAATCCATCAAGGATTGAAGCTCAGATGGATTGCTAGGCTTCACCTTGATCATCCAACCATCTTCATATGTGCTCGTGTTGATCTACATGATAATAATGATTTAAAAAAAAACATCAGTTTTGATTCTGGCGTGTCGAATTGATTCTGAGGCAAGATCTTGTTTTACCAGGCCAGGTGTCCCGGTGAGCTTGGAGTTGACTTCAATGACTTCACCGGAGACCGGAGAGTTGACATCGCTTGTGGCCTTTACACTTTCCACAGCTCCAAAGCCGCTTCCTTTCGTGACTGATGTGCCGGATTCCGGCAGCTCCACGAAGACCACCTCTCCAAGATGACCCTGAAAAGATATGGATGTAGTGAACTTGAGTGGATGATCATCGTCAAACTGTGTTTGTCCTAAGTACTTCAGATGATTATATGAATCTTATTCGTTCATCAAGTTCTACACAAAATTAAACCAATTAAATTATAATTTGCCATTTCAGAATTCATTAATGGAAATATTTCTTTTCTTTTTAATAATAATTGTTTGTTAGTTGAGATAAGAAGGAATCAGAACCTGAGCATGGTCAGTGATGCCAATTGTGGCTACATCCCCCTCATGCTTCACCCATTCATGAGAATCACTGTACCTGAAGCCATCAATCACTGCAAGAGCAAAGACAGAAGTTTCAAGATTAAACTAGTTAAGCAAATTTTGCAATTTAATTTTCTTCTAAGTTATTACATTTTAGGAAATTAAATGTTTTGTTTCATAAAAATGGCAAATTAATCAGATAAAGTACCCAAGTTTAGTTATATTCGATGATTTTTTAAAGGATCTTTAGACTAAATATGGGGTTTGACATCGTAGTGGCATCAAAAAATCCTATTTTTACAATCTTAGTAGTTGGTTTTTGACATAGTTTCACAATTAGTAAGTGCTATGTTACAAAGTATATCCATGAAGTGTGTTTAGAGACTAGGACAGATCAAGAGGTATGTAAACAAGAGAGTTTTCTTTTTCCACTTTTCTTCATCAATACTAAGAGTGGAGTCTAAAGCTAAATTGCAGGTGTTTTTCATGTATTTGTGCCATTCTGCGAAGGGACGTGAAGACTCTAGCTTGTAGTAGATCCTATCGACCGGTGTTCGAACAGTCTACAATCGCATCTAGCAGTATCAAATACACTTATAATCCCAACACCAAACACAATAAAAGGAGACAAAGTAACTAGGGGTAAAATCAGAATGAAGTGATTCACTTCTTTTGATATAAATTTTAAGAAAAGTTTCTACGTAACACTGAAAAACAAACAAGGAATAATTCTCAAAATCTCATAATTAAAGTCATACAATTTGACAACAGACCATCTTTCTAAATTCTTTCAAGCACGTGATAAGTTACTTCTCTAAATGAACTTTCCAAAGAAAACTATCAAACACATTAAGCTACTCAAAACAAGGAAAAAAGAAACAAGAATGAAGAAGGGAGCTTGAGAAAGAACTCAAAATTTCACAAAAGATGGTCTAAAATTCTCACAAGGAAGCTACAGAAAACATAACAACAAGTTTATACAAACTAGACAGCACCTCAATAAGCGTTCTTATTGAGATTAAGGCTGTGTTTACTTGGATTGAAAGTGAGGGAGTTAAAAAAAACGTTTGCAAGACTAAATATGGACCTTCATCATTCATGTGCATCTTTTGTATCAACTTTCCCCCTCAACCAAAAGAGTTTTTTTTTTATCTCACCCAAAGCAAGAGAGGTCTCAACATAATGACAAGTCTATCAAGACAGAAATTCTTCTTTCAGAACGGACAGAAATATCAATAAACTCTCATGGGAATTCTTTCAAACACATAGCAAGCAGCTTTCCGAATGACCTTCTCCAATGCAGTTTGTCAGTGAAAAAGAGCGTAAGAGCTCATTACCAGATGAGAAGCGCCTGGAGATTGATGAGGCAGGGAAAGACGCAGAAGCCCTGGGGGAGAGCTTCAGGGCATTGGCAGCTGAAGAGGCCCACAGCTTCAAGGCCATCTTCTTAACCTTAAAAAAAACAGTTAATTCCCTCGTATGCTTCTTCTTAAAAGAAGAGAGGAAAGAGAAGGAATTAGGCTGTGGATTTGGAGAGTGGGAGTGGATGTGGTTGATGAATGGAGGAGATTCAGAGCCTCATCCTCTTTGAAACAAGTTCTGAGACAGTCTCCCATGACAGTCATTCATTCATTCATTCTTTCTTAATTTTAATAATCATGGTGTTCAAATTTTATTCGACTGATTTTAAATTGATTCACCTACTGAATAAAATTAAAATATAATTTATGTAAATTGAAAAGTTGATCTTTATAATATTTATTCTATTTGAAATTTAAAATATTCTCTTGTTACTCCTCTGAATGTTTTACAACTACATTACACTTGGGTACAAACTCATACGAAAATTTCAAATTTATAAGCACATTTGTAGGAGAAAATCTATTATGAATTTCTTTAGATTATTAAGATTTAATATATATATATATATATATACATATTTTATGTTATGCAACCTCTCGTGTACGATTCTCATACTCGAGTGAGTGCGTGGGTATCAGAAATGATTCGGGTATTTGAAAGTGCACTCAGTCATGTACAGGACGATGCATTATAGAGCATCCACAAATAAATGTCTACAAGAATTAAGAATGAAAATAGATCAGATCATATCAGATTTTTATCTTAACTGACATGTATAGTAACAAAATAATCTGAGTCAGACATGTGGTCTATTATAGACTTTATTCTTAGCCTAAATCTGACTTGTTCAATAGTTTGGAATGGCTTGCAGTTATTTACAAAGCTTATAATTTAGAACACTTTATACAGGCCAACAGACTAAAACATTAAATAAGTCGAAAACCAACATTAACAGACTTGCATCATACAGACCTTAAAACATGCTTGACATCATATAAGCCTCAAAACAGTCAGACCTATAAATATATACATATGTATCTAATTTTAACGGACCCAGACCAGCATGTCAGACTTGGTAATCTTTATATTGAGACTGAGCCTGAGCCTGAGCCTGATAAAAAAAATAAACTTTGAAACATGCCTGAATATTATCCTATTTCTAAACAGGTCGTCTGACCTATTTCCATCCCTATCGAGAGCTCTTTCGTTGCCACATCCACGCCACGTCAAAAATAAAAAACATTACTTATCTCTCTACTATAAAAAAAAACCTCTCAACAACTCCTTCATGAATTTCATATTTTTTTCATTATATACTTTTTATTTTTCTTTTATATTTTACCTTATATATAATTATAAATTTTTACAAATTCAAATTTAAAATCAATTTGATAAAAAAATAAAAAAATCAATCGATAAAAAATCAATTTAATAAAAAATAATATATTTTTTAAAATAAATATTAAATAAAAAATTATTTTAATAAAAAAATAAACTCCTGCTCCTTTGTTAGATTCACTTGGACCAGCTCAGTAATAGGAGCTCCCAAGGAAAAAAATGATGAATCAGACAGCAGACAAATTGAATCTGGGATGACCGACCCCACAGTCATGCACGTAACATCATGCGAAAGTTTAGAAATGATGACTGGGCCATTATTGATTATTTCATAATTAAAAATATTTGTCAAAATTGAAATTTGGCACTAGATTCCTTTCAAATTTCTTTTCAAAATTACCTTTTATGACAAAAAAAATAGAAAAAAATTATAAATCTTTTTCTCACTGATTCGTTACTTAATAAATCTATTATTTGAATTATTTGAAAATTAACGTTGGCTGATATTCTCGAGAAAAAATACATTTTACTCTTGATTATTTAGCAGTGGATTATAAATTGACTTGACGATATTTTTTTCTATAACTTGGGGTTAGAAAGAGACGCCCGAATTATGATATAGTGGTAGGATGATTAGTTATCTCTTAATACTCATAATTCGATCATTAATTATGGTGAATTTTTCAAAAAAAAATTCAAATGGAGCGTAATCGTGGGATATTGGGCTTCTGGATTGCCCGTCCTAGCACATCCTAATTTACCTCGACGAACAATGAAAAATTTTAATGGAACCGAACCAATCGACCCAGGTTATCCAATCTAGTTTTTTGGGATGGAAAAAGATGAACACCATCCGATTTTGGATCATTTGTACCTAATTTACTAGCCTTGATATCAATGCTTTAATGGTCTGATACCAATCACGAATGGAAAGGATCAATTTCCATAATCCAAATGCTCATAGTAGTGGTCTTTTGATGGTCTTTTGATCTGCCCAAAACTATGGAGTCCATGGCACTGTTCAAAAACTAAAAGGAATGAGTGTGTTTTTGTTCCTCATCCATCTTTCTATATTAGGAGGTTATCTTTGATAAGACAACCCACTTAACTTGAATTTTTCCTCGTTTATCCTCCAACATTTATCAATATAATGAAAACTCCAATTTGACTATCAGGCAAGTTTAATGGATTGTGAAAAAAATCATATTGATTATCATAAAATGAAGTAATCTCATCTTAGTAATATATTACTAAGACAACATATGTATGGATTTATTTATAAAAAATCAATATCGTCTCATCTCTGCATGTTTGTAAGCATCAGAGGCGATTGCTTGTGTGAGAGAACCAATCTCAACTTATCAGACATACCTTTAATGTGCAGATAAACAACTCATAAAGTAAATGTGTACCCAAAATGCATAATAAAACATTGTTATAATAATGAGCACAATGCCTTAAATATTTATCTATTTAGTTACAATCACATCCTATGCAATCCAAGAGATCTGACATGATCTATAAATACGTCTCTTGGTATTGGCTTAATAAAAGGATTAACCACCATCATTCACATAGACATGTATTTCAAAGTCACCTCTTTCTTTTCAACTATATCTCTGATGAAGTTGTACTTTGTGTCGATACGATTGATTTTTCCATGATATTTAGGGTCTTTTGTATAAATAATTGTTGATTGACTATCACAATAAATCGTTGCAGCTCCCACTGGATTACTTACTACACCCAAATGATTTAGAAATCTTCATAACCAAACACCTAGCACTGCAGAACACATGCCACAAATTCTGCTTCCATTCTGAAAGAGACACACATGTTTGTTTCTTGCTTCTCCAAGATATGCATCCACCATTTAACAAAAAAGCATATCTAGAGGTGGATTTTCGCTCATCTAAATCACCACCCCAGTATGTATTTGTGTATTCCATTAGAGTTGGATCCTTTCCTTGGTAACATAGGAAATAATCTGTAGTGCCTCTTAGGTATCTCAAAATTCTTTTAACCACACTCCAGTGTCTACTTCCTAGATTAGATTGATACCTGCTGACCAGACCCAACAAAATAAATATCGGGATGAGTACACATCATTGCATACATCAAACTCCCAACTGCATTGGAATATGTCACTTTAGACATCTCATGGATTTCTTCAGAAGTATTTGGCACATCTCACTACTTAAGTTCTCACCTTTAACCACAGGAGTATTAGTGGGCTTACAATTGGACATTCTAAATCATTACATAACCCTTTTAATTTAAGGTTCTTGTGATAAAACAAGAAGTCTCTTAGAATGATTCTTGTGAATTTTAACACCTAGAATGTAATCTGTTTCACCATATCTTTTATTCAAAATTCGAGGACAACCACTTTTCAATGGTTTCAATATACTCCTTGTCATTTCCTGCTAACAATATGTCATTGACAAAAGAGATAGGATTATAATTTTTTTTGGGATCTTTTCACATAAACACAATGATCTTCATCAATTATAATGAAGTCATATAACATTATTGCTTGTGATCTCAAATACCATTATCTAGAAGACTGCTTAAGGCCATAAATTGAGCTATTCAATTTACAAACTTTATTTTTCTTACCCTTTAATAACAAAACCTATTGGTTGTTTCATGTAGATTTCTTTCTCAAGTTCTCAATTGAGAAAAACAGTCTTAATATCATTTGATATAATTCTAAATCCAAATTAGCAATTATGGCCAATAACAAACGAATAGAGATAAATCTCACTACTGGTGAAAAAGTTTCTTCATAATCAATACTCTCTTGTTGAGTATAACCCTTTACTACTAGTCGAGCCTTATACCTCTCTATAGTTCCATCAATCTTTCGATTAATATTGAGAACCCATTTGTTCCCAATAGGTTTACGGTCATGTGGAATTTTAACTAGTTCCCAAACTTTGATTTCATTGAATCCATTTCTTCTTCCATTGCATTCATCTATTTGTCCCTCAAAGAACAAGATAGAGCATCGTCTATGTTTTTAAGCTCTTCTTCATCAACTGAAAATATGATATAAGTATGCCCCTCAATGTCATAATGGAGTTTGGGGACACCTTTCTTATTGTTTTTTCGAAGTACGGATTAGATGAATCAAAATGATCAGGATTGCTCCTACTCGGATCATAAGAATCGTTGTGATTAGGATTGTTCCATTAGAATTGCTCCCACTTGGATCAGATGAATCACTATGATCAGGATCTCTCCCACTAGTATCAAACAATAACTCATCTCCTTGAGATTTTGATGATTCATTTGACAATAACCCATTATCAGAATCGATAACTCAAATAAAGGTTCATTCCCTTTTATTTCACCTTTCTTAAGAAAATCATTCTCTAGAAATTTTATATTTCGTGATTCAATTTCAGTAATGCTTCCATCATCTTGTTCACCAATAAACACGTAACCCTTAGAATGCTCAGAGTATCCGATAAAAATATTTTTTCCTCTAGGACCCAACTTTCCATATATTACTTCTAGAATCATAAATATAGGCAGATGTTCCCCAAGATCTAAGATTACTTAAGTTCAGGCTTCTACCAGTCCAAAGTTCATATAGTGTAGAAGGAATTGACTTCGAAGGCACGTTGTTCAAGATATAGGTCGTAGCTAATAAAATATCTCCCCAAAAGGAAATAAGCAAATTACCTTGTGTCATCATGAACCTCGTCATATCTAACAATATTCTATTCCTTCTCTCAGCAACACCTTTTTACTGAGACGTGTAAGGAGTAGTTAATTGTCTAATTATGCCCTTTTAATTATATAGACCCTTAAATTGATCTGATAATTATTCACCGCCTCTATCAGTTCTTAAATTGATCTGATAGATATTCACCGCCTCTATCAGTTCTTAAGGTATTTATGGTCTTATCCATTTGATTTTCTACTTCATTTGCATAACGTTTAAAACATTCCAATGCTTCAGACTTATTGAAAATCAAATAGACATGACTATAATGAGTGAAATCATCTATAAATATAATGAAGTAAGAGACTCCATCCCTCGCCATACACTCATTAGACCACATATTTCTGAATGAATCAATGGTAATGGAAATTCTGTCCTAATTGCCTTTCTAAATAATTTTCGTGTCATTTTGCCAGCAAGATAGTGCTCGCAATTAGACAAATCAACTTTAGAAAAAGAATATAATAGTGCTTCTTTTATTAGTCGATTCATCCTATCTTGCCCAATGTGACCTAATCTATCATGACAAGTATAAGCATGGACATTTGCATTACTAGATGAACAAACATTTAACGAAACACAACGATCAACATAATAGTTAAACATTTTTCTAACACAATAAAACTACTCCTGAGATGTCCACAACCATAATACTTAATTATTGCCATAATAGATACGAACCAAGTTACTACTAAAGTTCAAGCTGAATCCTAATCCCAAAAGAACAACAACAAATACTAGATTTCATTGAATTTCTGGTGCATAGAGGACATCTTGTGTAACAAGGAATTCAACAAAAATCTACAAATGTTTCACGATCTCTAGTCACATGGTCTGTTGCTCCTGAGTCTACAATCCGCACAGGATAAGATTCAATTAGTAAAACATAATGTTGTAAATGGTTGTAGCCGTTGGCAGGGCGGTCAGTGATCGCCTATCCCCTCGACTACCTAGGCGGTGTCTAGACGGTTGAATTCTTTTAAATTATTTTTTATACATAATATTATAAATAATTATTATTCTTTATAATATTTATATTTAATAAAATATATTGATTAAAACTTTAAAATATCTAAATATTTAAAAATAAAAAATATAATTATAAATTAGCTAATTTAAATATTAACCCTAAAGTAATTGAATTAAACTCTAACTTACAGTAACGTACTCTGTTTCGACCAATTGATGAGTTCAACGCATAACCGAGACTACGTAATGAGTTCAGACACGTTGGCATGTCTGAGCGATGCTTCCGAGCCCGTTAACAGGCTCGGGCAATGCCTCTGGGCTCGTTGTCGAGCCCTGGCGATGCCTCCAAACCCCACGGTGGCATAAGAAGGTGAGTTACCGCCTAAAGCGCCGACTCAACCTGAGGCGGCGCAATTGATGCCCGCCTCCCACCTAGGCAGTGCTTATGCGGCCGGCTCAACCACCATTTAGAACACTGATAAAATAGTACTAGAGATACATATAGTACTCACAAAAACGTTAGTAAGTGCTACCTATTTAGGCTAAGGGCACTCACGAGCGAAATGACCAAATGCTTGGCAATTGTAGTATTTCATTTTGCTCTTATCTTTCTTTTTCCCAAACCTCTTACGTTTATTGTTTTGGCTTGGCTTGAAGTTGTTCATCTTGGATTCTACCACAACATTCTTTCCTTTCTTGTTTTTTTTTCCGGTTCTTAAAGCGTTTAAAGCTTGAAGCTTTCTTGGAACTAAATTCAGCGACAAAAGTACTTGCTGTGGACTAAGCAGCACTAAGCCACTCATCCTCAAGTTCAATATAGCGAGCAGCATCAGAAAAAGTCTTAATGTTATCACTGTGAGTCAGATTGACTTTCAAATGCTCTCACATATCAGGAAGGGATTTGATCAAAGCTTGAACTTGTTGCTCATCAGAGAGAATATGACCAACTAACATCAATTCACGTAGCATGTTTGACATAGTTTGTAAATGTTGTTTGATGTTATGATCAACTTGTTTCTTGTAAGTGTTAACATAATGGTCAATTGTCTCAGACGGGTGACTGTAGTGCCTCTATATTTCTCCCTTAGGTACACCCAAATGTCATGAGTAGTAGGATGTTGCTCACATTCATGAATGAGATCATCAATCATAGAGCTAACCAAAATAGCATGAGCAATGGAATCTTTCTTTTTCCATGCCTGATAAGCTTCTTGATATCTCCTATGTTGAGCACTATTAGCCACACCGGGATTCTGCCTGATTTGGTTGATTCCCTCTAAGGCATCTTGCTCATCAAGCACATACCAAATCTTATGGAGCCAAGTATCATAGTTGTCACCATTCAATGTGTCACCTTTGTTAAGACGAGCGATGATAGATTTTGATGTCATGGTTTGTATATTTTAAAGGTGATAGCACAATAACACATTGTTAATGCTCATTAAATGTACACATCAGTGTAAGTACCCTAGGTTAATTTTGATGTGATCAACTAAGTCAAGTTGGGTCCTAGTCTGTTATGATCCCTGTGTCTAAGTGTGCAGGAGCTTAGGAGCGCAGGAAGTTGAACGAAAGACGTACGTAGCAGACAAGAAGGATGACATGGAGAAGGAAGCTGATGGGCTTGGTGAATCCGAGGGACGCGATCATTGCGGAAGAGTATACTGATAGAGCGAGAAGGGAGTGCATGAAATCCGAGAGACGAGAAACCTGGAAGGAAGCTCGATCAGGTGAAATGCCAGAGACAGGTTCGAGTGAGTAACTCTGGTTGGACGGAAATCACCCATGCGGAAGAAGGACGGAAAAGGCAAGGTCAACATGAATGTTGACTTTGACCAATTGGAGGTGCATCAGTTGCAGAGAGAGGCGCCTCAGCTGCAAAGTAGCAGCTTTAAGTAAATGCAAAGCTGAGGCGCCTCAGTTTGAACTCGAGGCACTTCAAATCAGAACTAAGGCACCTCGAGTAGGAACTAAGGCACCTCGAGTCAATTTTTATCAGCAACTTACCGTTGCTCAATGGATAAAATTCTATCCAATCTAAGGCGCCTCATATCACATCTGAGGCGCCTCAGGTCAACGGTAAACTTGATTTTTGGGCTATAAATAGCCCTGGAAGCTAGGTTTCTAAATCAACAACTGTATTCAATATTCTCAGTCTTTTTCTGTGTTTCTCAAAGAGTGTAAGAGACTTCACCACCTATAACAAAAAGAGATTCTTTCTAGTGCGCTTTCACTGTCTTAGATTAGCAACCGCCCTGGTTTCAACCAAGTAAATCGTAGCCTCGCCCTTTTAGTTGTTGTTCATTGTTTATGTTTTTAATTAACTAATGAAACTAACTTCTAACTTTGTAAGAATTTGCAAAAGATCAAGATATTCTTTGCAGGACAATTCACTCTCCTCTTGTCGGTCTACCAATGGTCCTGCAATCAGTATTTATAATTAACATCTATGATGATTCAACATAAGGCTTAGACTCGAAACTTCACTAAGTTCGCAATCATCATTTACAATCCTAATGTTGCATCATCATAAATTTAATTTCAAAAGTCATAATTAATTTTAGGTGAAAATCACTCAAAATCTTCCATCCTAAAATTCTCACATAAATTGGAATCTCTTAAAAAATTCCAAATAAACATATATGGGCAAATATTTATCAAAATAAAATAGCATCAAAGTTTATAGTCATGCTTATATTCAAACATAAATAAAACATAAACTACATAACATATGTCATATTAAATTTATGTGATAATTTCAAAATAAACAAACACAATAATCATTTATTGTTCTAAAGAAAATCTAATTTCTTTTCATTGCAAATGCAAGTTATCATACTGGTCATTTGTTTTGAGAGTCTACCTGATAGAGCAAATTTCAAGAGATAATTATCAAAAGAATTTATCCTCTTTGATAATAATTTCTTCATCTCGAGTTCAATTTCTTTTCTCCGTCTCATAATCAATACTGATTTTATCGTATCAAGGTACATTGTCGATCCCCCATCAATTATGCTCTTCTAACGTCCAGGCAGAGATTCTCTTAGAATTCGAACTATATCATGATGTTTAAAATAATGACCCAAATGTACAAGATATAAGGGGATGCTTGCTTGGGGGTTTAGGGGTAAGGAATGTGAATGAAAGTTATTTCATTCCCATATATGATGTTTTGTAAGAGTTTGAAAGGGCTCAATTGGAATCAAAATACGGATATTATATCCTAGTTTTGATTCCCCTCTCCCCCCTTGGATATCAACTTTCCATTCCCCCGTCCCCTAAGCACGGGCACGCCCGAAGCCTCGTCACGCCGCATCCCTCTTCTCTCCTCATCGCCCGAGAGAAATTTTCTCTTCTCCTTCACAAGTTTCCGCCGACCCTGAAGCCCTCCTACGATTTTCGTCCTCATGCGAGCGAGCCCGACGCCAAATCCCTCTCCCTCACTGATTGCCCTCTTCTCTCCTCATCGCCCGATGCCCAACCTTTCTCTTTCCCTCTTCACGCGCGGCTTTCCTCTCTTGGTTTGTGATGGATATGATTTTGCGATACAAAATCAAGGTGACATCGATCGTTGAAAGTCTGATATGATTTCAAAATCGAAGTCTACGTTTCACGTAGATTAATTTAGACTATTAATTTGCTCAAAACCGATTATGGGTGAATGAGAAATTAATGGTGAAAGGTTGTATCCAAAATACATATTAAGGAAGGATGGGGTTTTTAGTCCCACATCGCTTACCGGCGCAAGCCAAAGCTTCCTTATATGTGTTGCTGTGTTAATATAGTTAACACAACAAGCACAAGAGCTCTCTAGCCATGGGCGAGCAGGTGCTCGCACCTGCGAGCCCGCCGCCCGCCACGCGCACACGCGCGTAATGGGCGCTTTGTAGGCGCACTTTGCACTTCGCATTGAATTGAATGAAGTGTTGGATTAAATGAAGTGATCTGACGACTGAGATCAAGATGGATGAAGAGATAAGTCTCTTCGAATCCAATGGACGAGATCATTCCATAATCTGAAGAGTTAAAACTCTTCAGATCCAATGGATCTGATCAAAAGAGATCTGAAGAGTTATAACTCTTCAGATCTGATGGATGAGATTAAACCCTTTCCAAAGGGTTATGTCTTTTTGATCTGGACGATCCAGATCACTTCTCACTAAGGGTTACTTACCTCTTCACCAACTATATAAAGATCCCTTCTCATTTGGAAATTCATCTCATTCATAATTGCATTTCTAAGCATAACATTCAAGCATCCTCTGCATAAAGAGTTCGAAAAACCTGCGATCAAGTTCGCCGGTCTCGAAATTTGGAGTGCTACTATTTCGAGACGACGTCGTTGTATCTTGGGAACGAATTGCTGCTATCCGTGAGCACCTGTAGCGGAGCAATATCGTTTTACGGAGATAGTGTCGAACACTAGCCTCGACGTACAAATCAGTTTGCCTACCGGCAGCAACCTCCCGGAAGTACCGACAAGTCGCAAATCGACTATGTCAAATACCGAGGACGGACAACAAATACAAACAAGCGTAAAACGATATCAGCAAATTGATATGACGAGGATCAACGACGTTCCAACCGCCATCCCTCACGCCGAGAAGCCGGAGAAATTCAACGGAGCCGACTTCAAAAAATGACAGCAGAAGATGCTGTTCTACTTAACCACGCTAAACCTTGTACGGTTTCTGCGTGAAGACCCGCCAGCCGCTACGGAAGACAATTCCGGTAGTAACGCTGCTCGCGATGCGTGGTCTCATGGTGACTTCCTGTGTCGCAATTACGTTCTGAACGCGCTGGACAACGCGCTATACAACGTATATTGCATGATCGAGACGACCAAATCTCTGTGGGAATCACTAGAGAAGAAGTACAAAACCGAGAACGCCGGACTGAAGAAATTCATCGTCGGCCGGTTTTTGGATTTCAAAATGGTGGATTCCAAGAGCGTCACGTCTCAAGTCCAAGATATGCAACTGATAATGCATAATCTGGACGCCAAAGGCATGCCATTGAACGAGTCGTTCAAAGTAGCTGCGGTAATCGAGAAGCTCCCTCCGTCATGGACAGATTTCAAGAATTACCTAAAGCACAAGCAGAAGGAGATGGGACTTGAAGACCTTATCTTGAAGCTGCGAATAGAGGAGGATAATCGAAAATTATCCAACCCTAAAGGAACGAAGCGGACAATCGAAGACATGTCCAACCTGGCAGAACCAAAAGCTAAGAAGCCGAAGCAAACCAAACAGAAGGCTCAAGGCAAGAAGTTCAAGGGCTCCTGCTACAACTGTGGAAAAAATGGACACATGTCTAAAGACTGCAGATGCCCAAAGAAGACAACCAAGAGTCCGAAGAATGTTGCGAACCAGGTCGCAACTTCCACTGACATTGATCTCAGTACCTTGGATCTCACTGCAGTCGTGTTTGAAGCCAACCTGGTGGACAACCCGAGGCAGTGGTGGATCGATACTGGAGCAACCCGCCACGTCTGTTCCGACAAAGCGCTGTTCTCCAAGTATACCCCGATAAGTGGAAGAAAGCTTTATATGGGCAATTCCATGACATCCCCGATCGTTGGACTCGGGAAAGTAGTTCTTAAAATGACGTCCGGGAAGGAGCTAACTCTCATTGATGTGCTCCATGTTCCAGACATCAGAAAGAACTTAGTTTCTGGATCGGCACTTGTCAAAGCTGGATTCAAACTAGTGTTCCAGTCCAACAACTTTGTACTAACGAAGAACGGTGTCTTCGTAGGCAAGGGATATATGGAACAAAATCTGTTCAAAATGGTTGTAATGACTGTACATCGTGATTTTGATGGTAATAAAATAAATACTTCCAGCTATGTTGTTGAGTGTTTCAATTTATGGCATGATCGTCTTGGGCATGTCAATAATAATACACTGAAACGTCTCGTTAAACTAAATTTATTACCGAACATCGATGTTAACGATACACACAAATGTGAAGTGTGCGTGGAAGCTAAAATGACGAGACTACCTTTTCATTCGGTGGAAAGGTCAACGACTCCTCTAGAATTAATACATAGTGATCTATGTGACTTAAAATTAGTGCAAACTAGAGGAGGTAAGAAGTACTTCATCACTTTTATCGATGACTGCACGAGGTTCTGTTATGTCTTTCTTTTAAGGAGTAAAGACGAAACCTTAGAAGCTTTCAGAACCTACAAAACAGAAGTTGAGAATCAACTTGAAAAACGAATTAAAATAATTCGTAGCGATAGAGGTGGAGAATATGGTGCACCGTTTGAAGAATTCTGTTCAGAATCTGGCATTATTCATCAAACAACGGCACCTTACTCACCTCAATCGAATGGTGTTGCTGAACGTAAAAATCGGACACTAAAAGAAATGATGAATGCTTTGCTGATAAATTCAGGTTTACCCCAGAATTTATGGGGGGAAGCTATATTATCAGCAAATCACATTCTCAACAAAATCCCTCATAAGAAAAATGATAAAACGCGATATGAACTATGGAAAGGCCGCGAGCCTTCATACAAATACTTGAAAGTGTGGGGGTGCTTGGCAAAGGTCGAAGTACCTAAGCCAAAGCAAGTAAAGATCGGACCTAAAACGTTCGATGCAATATTTGTCGGATATGCTCAAAACAGTAGTGCATATCGCTTCATAGGTCATAAGTCAGACATTCCTGATATTCATGCGGGTACAACCATAAAATCTCGGAATGCAATATTCTTTGAAAACATATTCCCTAATAAGAAGGGAAACATTCAAAATAATGACAACGGAAGTCCTAACGAAAATGACGTTCCTGAACTTAGTTGTCATAAAAGAACTATTGACGATCAAAGCGAAGAGCCACGTCGGAGCAAACGGGCTAGAGTTGAGAAATCGTTCGGGCCAGATTTCATGACCTTCATGTCAGAAGAGGACCCAAGAACTTTAAGCGAAGCTCTCTCTAGTCCCGACGCCCCATTATAGAAAGAAGCTGTCAATAGTGAAATCGAGTCCATCATGAATAACCATACTTGGGAATTAGTAGACCTTCCTTCTGGTGCTAAACCACTAGGTTGTAAGTGGATACTAAAACGCAAGTATAAAGCTGATGGATCGGTTGACAAGTATAAGGCCAGACTTGTAGCCAAAGGGTACAAGCAAAAGGAAGGTTTTGATTACTTCGATACCTACTCACCGGTGACAAGGATTACGTCCATAAGAGTGCTGATAGCTATCACAGCACTATATGACCTTGAAATACATCAAATGGATGTTAAAACTGCGTTCTTAAATGGTGAGTTGGAAGAAGAAATCTACATGGAGCAACCCGAGGGGTTCGTAGCTCCTGGAAATGAAGGAAAGGTGTGTAGACTTGTTAAGTCGTTGTACGGACTTAAACAAACGCCAAAACAATGGAACGGAAAATTTGACAAAATAATGCTGTCAAACGAATTCAGAATAAATGAATGTGACAAATGCATTTATGTCAAGAGCACACCTCAAAATTATGTAATTGTCTGTCTATACGTAGACGACATGCTTATAATGGGAAGTAATCATGATGCAATCATGAGTACTAAGAAAATGTTGACCATCAATTTCGATATGAAAGATATGAGTCTAGCAGATGTCATATTGGGAATTAAAATTCTCAGAACATCCGATGGGATAGTTTTAACACAAACCCATTATGTAGAGTCTGTATTGAAAAGATTCAAGGCTAACGATCTCTCTACAGTGAAAACACCTATGGATCTAAGTCAACACTTAGCAAAGAACCATGGTGAACCCATATCACAATTAGAATATTCTCGGATAATAGGCAGTTTGATGTATCTCACAAACTGCACACGTCCGGATATTGCCTGTGTGGTCAACAAACTAAGTCGTTTTACGAGTAATCCAAACGACATCCATTGGAAAGCATTGATGCGAGTTCTTAGATATTTAAAATATACTATGAACTACAGATTACATTACGAAAAATATCCCGCTGTTTTGGAAGGATATTGTGATGCTAATTGGATATCAGATACAAAAGACTCCAAATCGACTAGTGGATATGTATTCACGATCGGTGGGGGAGCAGTATCTTGGAAATCCACTAAGTAAACGTGCATTGCTCGGTCAACTATGGAATCCGAGTTTATAGCACTTGACAAAGCAGCTGAAGAAGCTGAATGACTGCGAATTTCTTGGAAGATATTCCGAGCTGGACAAAACTTGTGCCTGCCGTACTGATCCACTGTGATAGTCAATCGGCAATTGGAAGGGCACAGAGTAGTATGTATAATGGTAAGTCACAACATATACGTCGTCACACAATACCATTAGGCAGTTGATTTCGAACGGAGTGATTGCAATCGACTATGTCAAATCTAAGGATAATTTGGCAAATCCCCTTACGAAGGGGCTAAATCGAGATCAAGTATACTGCTCATCAAGAGGAATGTGATTAAAATTCTACAACTAAAAATAACTGTAGCGGTAACCCAACCTTGTTGACTGGAGATCCCAAGATCTTAGTTCAATGGGACAACAAAGTTGCAGAAGTTGTGTAACAACACAAGAGATACGTTATCTCTATCCCAATCCTAGGATGAATTGGTGCTGCCCTACCACATGTAGTGAGGCTAAGCTTATGCTTTTAATGACTTCTATCTCTTTACAAGGTAGAGTATAGTAGGATACTCTTGATAGAAGTGTCACCTATGTGAGTGTGAAGACAGACCGCTTCAATGAAACACTCATGAATCCAAGATGGTGTCCATGGCCGAAACGGAACCAACCCATGAGAACTAAAAGTAGGTGAGATGAGTCTCTGTGTGGTTGTTATTGTCTTAGTATACACCAACAGCTGAGCAGTTCAAGACATCACGTTCACTGCACAGCCTAGTATACTCGATAGCATTCCACTACGGAAGGTTCAAAGCCACAAGCTACCTATCCCGATGCATTGACTTATCGATTGGACTCTTGTAAAAGTGTCAGCATACATACATGCAACATATGCATTAATTTCCATTCATGTGGGGGATTGTTGGATATGATTTTGCGATACAAAATCAAGGTACCATCGATCGTTGAAAGTCTGATATGACTTCAAAATCGAAGTCTACGTTTCACGTAGATTAATTTAGACTATTAATTTGCTCAAAACCGATTATGGGTGAATGAGAAATTAATGGCGAAAGGTTGTATCCAAAATACATATTAAGGAAGGATGGGGTTTTTAGTCCCACATCGCTTACCGGCGCAAGCCAAAGCTTCCTTATATGTGTTGCTGTGTTAATATAGTTAACACAACAAGCACAGGAGCTCTCTAGCCATGGGCGAGCAGGTGCTCGCACCTGCGAGCCCGCCGCCCGCCACGCGCACACGCGCGCTTTGTAGGCGCACGTACGCATCGTCGCGAGGAGCATTGAGGAGCTTTCTTTATGCTCCAGGTGACAATGACGTGGCAGTGCCTTTGTGGCACATGACGTGGCAGCGTCTGCGTGTAGAGATCGGTGACTGTACTGATGATTGGATAAACGGATGGCAATCGTCGAATCGAAGATGGTAATAAATCGCAGCGGATGCGATCTGGAGCGTTGATGGCTCTGGGTTATAAACTGACCATTGATGAGGGGGGTTTGATCTGAAGCGTTGGATTAAATGAAGTGATCTGACGGCTGAGATCAAGATGGATGAAGAGATAAGTCTCTTCGAATCCAATGGACGAGATCATTCCATAATCTGAAGAATTAAAACTCTTTAGATCCAATGGATCTGATCAAAAGAGATCTGAAGAGTTATAACTCTTCAGATCTGATGGATGAGATTAAACTCTTTCCAAAGGGTTATGTCTTTTTGATCTGGACGATCCAGATCACTCCTCACTAAGGTTACTTACCTCTTCACCAGCTATATAAAGATCCCTTCTCATTTGGAAATTCATCTCATTCAGAATTGCATTTCTAAGCATAGCATTCAAGCATCCTCTGCATAAAGAGTTCGAAAAACCTGCGATCAAGTTCGTCGGTCTCGAAATTTGGAGTGCTACTATTTCGAGACGACGTCGTTGTATCTTGGGAACGAATTGCTGCTATCCGTGAGCACCTGTACGGAGCAATATCGTTTTACGGAGATAGTGTCGAACACTAGCCTCGACGTACAAATCAGTTTGCCTACGGCAGCAACCTCCGGAAGTACCGACAAGTCGCAAATCGACTATGTTAAATACCGAGGACGGACAACAAATACAAACAGTTGGCATCGCCGACCCTCC